>BDMV01000005.1:25674192-25891510 GCA_008326285.1 Oryza officinalis
AAAAAAAAACCTAGCCGTCACACCCCTCCAGAGCAAAATCCTAGCCGCGCACGAGCGCTAGCACGTCCGTGCGACGTGTTCCATCCCTGGATGTGTGGATACCGGTAGAGGCACCGCTGGTCTGCGGTGTTGATCGGCGTGAGAGCACGGCGGGGCGTACGCATGAAGAGGAGAAGGTCGGTCTGCTGCGATCTACTACTTCCTCTCTATCGACGCGCGCTACGTCGCGAACGTTCCTTCGGCTTCTTAGCACTTATTTTCGTTGCATAGCGCGTCGAGTGGTAACGATTTATGATCTCATATTTGCATGGTTCCTAGTTTACGCAATAAAAAAATTTTAATTTATGTTATCGTAGCCTATGCGTATCAATATACCAACAGCTGGTTCTTCTGCTCCTGCCATTGCCGGCTAGGGGTTGGGTGGGGTTGAAATTTTATGGTTAGTATTAGATGTGCTTGTGGGGTTTTCTCTGTCTCGTTTAGCCCACGAGCTGCTCGCGAGCCAACTCGATGTCTAACGAGCTGAAACAACATCTCAGCTTGTTAAGGGTTTAGGGTTTAGGGTTTAGGGTTTAGGGTTTAGGGTTTAGGGTTTAGCCAACTCGATGTCTAACGAGCTGAAACAACATCTCAGCTTGTTAAAAAACACAATGAGCCAAGTCAGGCCGAGCCACGAACCAAACAAGGTACGAGCTTTCCGTCTAGCCCTATTCGCTAATACCAGGAGGTATTAACACCGTATTAGTGCGGCCAAATTCCGTAGCCATCAACACCGGGGTCGCCTGCCCTACCATAAGATGTGTTTTTTGTCAACTGCGTAACATGATTGTACGCTCGTTGGATGGTTCCCATCAAATGCTTGGCTGCTTATCCTCATGCTTTGCAACTGCATTATGAGTGGATGCTGCGCGCTGCTGCAGCAATAGTGTAACCACCACTGTTTTTCTCTCCCTAATACGGTTGTACAAATCAATTACTACCTCTATTTTATATTATAAATCATTTTTTCTTTTTCTTAAAACAAACTTTTTGATCAAATTTATAAAAAAATATAGCAATATTTTCAATACAAAACAAATAGAATATTACAATATGTTCAATATTAGGCGTAATGAAACTAATTTGATAAGTATTACAATACACTAATGTGTAACTGATCTTTACTACCGATTAATAACCTCTTTAATACTGGTTGTAGCAATCGAGACTAGAAAACTGAGACTAAAGTTCTTGATTTTTAGTACCGATTGAATGGAATCGGTACTAAAGATGTATATTAAGTCAAGAGTAAAGTTTTTGATCTTTAGTACTGATGGAAGGGACTGATACTAAAAAAATGTATATTAAGTCAAGGTACTAAAGATGTATATTAAGTTGAGACTAAAGCTCTTGATTTTTAGTATCGGTTGAACGGACCAGTACTAAAGATGTATATTAAGTCAAAAAAAAATATGCAAACCAGTACTAAAAATGTATACTAAGTCAAGGTACTAAAGATGTATATTACATCGAGACTAAAGCTCTTGATATTTAGTACCGATACCGGTTGAAGGATCAGTACTAAAAATGCATAGTAAGTCAAAAAAATATGCAGGATTTGGAATTCAAACTCAAAATCTCTCACCTCAGTCCTCACGCACGTAACCATCCCAACAACTCCACACATCTAATTTAAATAGAGATGCATTCTTTTTGAATTAACCCTGAAAATATTTTTAGTACCGGTTGGTAACATCAACCGGGACTAAAAATGTTTAATCTAACCGAGATATTTATGATTTTGGGTTCCACGACGAAAGATCAATTTTTCAGTAGTGATATGTTCAATATTAGACATAATAAAACTAATTTGATGCTATAAGTGTTGCTATATTTTTTATAAATTTGATAAAATTTATAATATGAAAAAGAAACGAAGGGAGTAGTTTCTATTTCCATAAATGTATCCTGCTAGGTGCAATGCAACTACTAGCTGCCAGGTGCCATGGACATCTCGCTTGCTTCACTTGTCCTCGTCCTCCTCGCCTTCGTCCTGCCACTCCTCTACCTCCTCCTCCCACTTCCAGGCAAGAGGTCCGGTGGTGGCGGCGATGGGCTGAAGTCGCCGCCGTCGCCGGCCGGGTGCCTCCCGCTGCTCGGCCACCTCCACCTGCTGGGCGCCCTGCCGCACAGGGCGCTGCGGTCCCTAGCCGTGGCGCACGGCCCGGTCCTGCGCCTCCGGCTCGGCCGCGTGCCGACGGTGCTCGTGTCCTCGGCGGCCGCGGCGGAGGAGGTGCTGCGCGCGCGCGACGTGGCATTCTCGAGCCGCCCCAGGAGCGCCATGGCCGAGCGCCTCCTGTACGGCCGCGACGTGGTGTTCGCGCCCTACGGCGAGCACTGGCGCCAGGCGCGCCTCGTGTGCGTGGTCCACCTCCTCAGCGCGCAGCGCGTCTGCTCGTTCCGACGCGTCCGGGAGGAGGAGGCCGCCGCGCTGGCCGACGCCGTCCGCGCCACGGGAGGACACGCCTTCGACCTCAGCGGGCTCCTCGTCGCCCACGCCAACGCCGTCGTGTCCCGCGCCGCGTTCGGCGACGAGAGCGCGCGCGGCCTGTACGGCGGCGCCGACGGCGGGCGCGCGCTGAGGAAGGTGTTCTCCGACTTCTCGCAGCTGCTCGGGACGAAGCCGGTGCGTGACCTCCTGCCATGGCTCGGGTGGGTGGACACCTTGAGGGGGCTGGAACGGAAGGTGCGGCGCACGTTCGAGGCGCTGGACGGCGTCCTCGACAAGGTGATCGATGACCACCGCCGCCGCCGCCGTGAAAGCGGCCGGCAAACATGCGACGCAGCCGGTCAACGGGATTTCGTGGACGTGTTACTCGACGTGAACGAGATGGACAACGAAGCTGGAATTCAGTTCGACCCGATCGAAATCAAGGCCATTATCATGGTAACAACAACCAACCACGTCTTCTCCCTTTATCATGGATGCAGCTCACCTCCTTGATGCATACTCAGGACATGTTCGTGGCGGGCTCGGACGCCACGAGCACCCCGATGGAATGGGCCATGGCGGAGCTCGTCTCTCACCCGCGCCACATGCGCAGGCTGCAGGACGAGATCCGGGCGGTGGTCGGCGACGCCGGGGGGCGCGTCACGGAGGACCACATCGACAAGCTGCCGTACCTCAGGGCCGTGCTGAAGGAGACGCTCCGGCTGCACGCGCCGCTCCCGCTGCTGGTGCCGCGGGAGACGGTGGCGGACACCGAGATCATGGGGTACCACGTCGCCGCGCGCACGCGGGTGGTGATCAACGGGTGGGCCATCGGCCGCGACACGGCGGTGTGGGGGGAGGCCGCCGAGGAGTTCATGCCGGAGAGGTTCTTGGCCGGCGGCGGCGGCGGCGGCGCCGCGGACTACAAGGGGCAGGGCTTCGAGATGTTGCCGTTTGGTAGTGGGAGGAGGGGGTGCCCGGGTGTCACGTTTGGCATGGCGACCGTGGAGATGGCCGTGGCGAGCTTGCTGTACCATTTCGACTGGGCGGCGGCGGCAGCCAACGGGAAGGGTTGCCGGGAGGAGGGGATGTCGTCGCTGGACATGAGTGAGACTAGTGGGATCTCCTTGGGAATCAAGCATGGTCTGCCTCTTGTGGCTAAACCACGCTTTCCTTAATTAATTGGACATTTAACTATTTGTCACTCATAGTTTATGACATATGAGTTTCCATGTGTCTATGACATGTGGGTCCAGTGACAAATTCTTAATTGCTACTTATAAGAGTGACAAATAGTTAAATATCTCTATAAATAAAGCTTTCCTTCACCTCTCCCTTGTCGATTATGAGAATCAACAATAATAAAAGGGGTAACATATGAATCTCAAAATTGATGAATACGAAAGACGGAAGATAAGGGTTTAGACAGGTTAAGGTCCTCTCGATGAGAGGAAATACTCTATTCCTGTTTGGAGATTGTATTCGTCGGATGTATATTGATACGATGATCTGATAGTGCTTATCTCGTTATGTTCTTGGAGGGCTCTCTATCCACCTTATATAGGTTGGAAGGCAAGATTACAAAAAGAAAAAACTAGCCGGACATGACATTAATTTTCTAATCTATTACATGGTAGTACTCAATCGGGGCTCTAGGCCCTGCCACAAAACACAAGGCAACATTGCGACCAAATCCTACTCTATTACATAATATATGAATCCAGCCCATCTTCTATCTCTAGTCGGATATAGAAGTCATATGGGTACACAGTAACTATATTCTACACACCTCTTGTTGTAATTTTGTATCCTTTTGAATATCACAAATACTACAAAATGATATACCGTTCCAACAAAATAGACGACATCAACATGGTACCTAAGTATCAAATCTGGTAACTACAAGGTATTATGTTTGGTACCGAAGGAAGCATATCCAGTACTGTAGGTACTATGCTGACGTTAATGTGATACCTTGGTATCAGATCTGGTACCTAGGGATATCATGTCTGGTACCGCAGATATCAAATCTGTTATCTACGGATAACGGTACCAAGCTGACATCATCATGGTACCTACGGGGTATCATGTTTGATATGAAAGATACCAGAACTGGTACCTACGATATCATGCTGGCATCAACACACATTAACTACAACACACATTAATTATTTTGTTATAACAGTATCGTTCTGTAGTCTCTTTATTTAAATAAAGGTTTGATCATAAAGGGTCTCCCCTGCTATTTATTTGTCCCCAGAAAAAGTTGACATATTATTCCTCCACCTCTTCTCCTTCTTCCTCTTCATCTTATTGGAATTATAAAAGATATCTAATTAATGTCTTACCTTCCTACAACTCAAGAGATCGATAGCAACTAAGTAACGATGTGTTCCATCTATTAGTAGGTTACTATATTTTAAAATTAAAGTAATAGAATGTTTGACAATATAGAATAAAATGACAACTATTAAAACACCAAAATCAATTCAAACTCGATATACACATTAAGAAGAAAAAAAGATAAATATGTGTGAACAGTACCAATACTATTTATATGTTGCATTTGTTTTTTTTACTTTTCGATGTGTGAGTTGAATTTAGGCCTAAGTTTTACGGAGTTGTATATGTACTATATGAATGTTTTCATTTTTTTAGATTTTTATCTTTATTTGGATGTTATTTAAACAAAAGAGGCGACATTTTCTTTAGGGATTAAAATTATTTCCCACATAGGAGCCCTATAATACGTCGCCTAACAATAGAGACCTTAAAACAATAATAGCTACTGTCATCTTCAACAGTAGTCGTTGCTTTCTTAATTACTCAAAAAAATCAACAAAGCAAGGACGACGAAAGAGACTTTCAAGACAATATTCTTAATTGAGTACTCTCTCCGTTCAACGCTCTTGTTTTTAGGAAATTCAACATTTATAACTTTTAACTATTAATAATCAGACTAACATCACTAATAAAAAAAGAGATTTTCTCGTACGGTCAGAACCCTTTTTAGAAGCGAAAGAAGCAACCGCCTGTGCCCAAATGTCTACAAAAATCAGTATATTTTTGATTGGGCAGTGCACTCCTGTGCAAAAACGAAATTTTCGCACACGGGCATATTATGCCGCCCGTCTACGAAAACAATTTCGATGAAAAAAATAAAAATTCCAAATATTATATTCTCCAAAAAAAACCTAGCTCCTGAAGCGGTCATCATCATCGCCACTACCGAAGCTACCGTCATCGTCATCGCAGCCGCCGTCGCCGCTCCTGTTGCCGCGTGGATTCGCTCATCTAGGGACTACAGCCAGCCGTCATCACTGGATCCGACCATCTCTGCGTCAGCGGACTACCCCTCCTGTGGATGGCATAGGCGGATCTACCGCACCTGAGAACGCCGCCGCCGCCGCCGCCGCCGCCCCCTAGACAGTATACAAAGCTAGTAGTAGTACATTTTTGAATGGACGAATTAGGTATGGATCATTGTAATGATGCCACCGCAAGCAATGTCTCCTTAGTATTCATTAGATTGATGAACAACTCAGTCCTAGCATCCACAATGCTACCTCACCAATCTGCAAGGTTTTAAATCTCCGGCTATAGCTGTTTGAGAAGGGTATAGCTATTTGTTCTCATGCACAATTTAGTCACTATAGCCATTTAGGCTGCCATAGTTGTCGTTATAGTTGTTTGAGAAAATAAACCGTTAAATGTCTTAGTCTACTATCTAAAACACTACCAATCTATTGCAAGATCATATGAAGCAACAGACGCTACAAATGTAGATGTCTAGAAATAGTCTAACATGGCACGCTCTTGAACCATACAGGGGGTATGGCAAAAGATAAAAGTGTAAATTAGCCCCATATTTGTAACGTGCGTGCTTTCAACAAGATAATTGTGCAATGGTCAGTACTCAGTTCATCTTATATTGGACTCACTGCAATAGTATTGCATCACCTGGCTCATTTGTGGTTCATGCGTGAGCATGTTTGCAAACACCGAACAGCATGGTATTTGATGTGTTTGCACCCCAAAAACAAGATTTGAACAATTTATAAGAACACCAAATAACAACCCTATCGTAAGTTAGGGTACGGCCGGTGAATTTTAGAAAAAAGTAGAAATAATATATAAAAAACAAATAGAATCTTTTTGCACGGGCCATTTTTCCAATTGAAAATTAGATATTGTTATCTTCACCACTGGTCCTGACTTTCTTAGGAAAAACAAACAGTAAAGAAAGGACGAGAGATTTTAGAGATTTTTAAGACAATACTACTTCCTCCGTCCTATAATACTTGTATTTTTAACATTCAAAAGTTGTCTCAAAATAGTTATCACTTTGAAATACTATTTGTCACATCAACAACTTTGAATTCAAATTTTTTCCCATACTATCCCCAACTACCATCCCACGTCTAACTATACATTATTTAATAAGAAACATTATAGTTTTTTTCTTCTAACCTGAATACATGCTAAATAACATAGAACGACGAGTATTTTGAGACGAAGCTAGCAAAATTCTAGGTCTAGATAGATGCTCACAAAAAACAATGTCTCCTAGTGTTGATTAGACTGACAAACAAACTTGCAGACTCTAGACCCTGCACCCACCAATCAACTGAACCAACAGGTACTACAAATCCAGAGGGTCTCGATTATTTTTAGAAGTCAAAATTTAAATTTTGCAATTTAATTTCAAAATCAATTTTGTGATTAATTATTTCATAGTGTTTTATTTTACAACATTTGTCTCTTGAGTCATTAGGACACGTATATATATAAATGTTTTACTTTGGTTGTTAATCAATCAGTAATACGGATAAACATAGGCGAATCGACGTGGTCTTTCATATCCACACTGTTTCACTGATGCACATATGATATTATCGAGCTACATGTATTCGTACAGTACACCAATTCGCCGCCCGTACGTTGTCCTCTGCTTTCGATCGCCGTTATCGTGTCGGCGTCGTGCAGATAGGCACGTCCTCGTTCCACTGATCGACAGGTCTACCGGTTCCACAGTGGGGGCGCCTAATGCACGCCTAGTTAAGCGAGCACGGCCGAGCACCGATAAGGAGCAGAAGCTGTGTGTGGAGTCTCTCTACGTTGTCGTTGGCGATTGAGATCCAGTGCAGCTGCTACTGCGACTGCACACAATCTGAGCCCTCTATTTATTGATCCAATGGCCCAAATCGTTTGCTACAGTAAAATCAGGACCATACTATTTTTTTCACGGTAAATCGATACAGTATTTTGCTAGCACTAAAGGTATCGGGAACGTACAGGAGGGCGCGCGGTGGGGGCTACCTCGACGATCGGCAACGCTGTGCACCGAGCAAGTGCGGCTGCTGGATTTTGCTCCCCCGTGTTGTCTGTGGACCACCTCTGCAACGTCGCCACAGATGATCACCACGCTGCTTCGACTGCACCTATAAAAAAAAGATGGCGTATTACTAAGCCTCAAACTAAGATGGGGTATTATCTATTTATATCTAGCTTACCTAAAAGGAGCTATATAACATTTGATACTTTTTATTAAAAAAGCTTTTGAATGTAATTATATTATAATTAGAGATTATACTATAAGTAGTGTAAAGTTATAAAACTTGCAAGGGATAGTTGGTTACCAATACTTGCGCTAGTGCTTGAAATCAAGAGTTCAAATCCTAGGTCCTCAACGTGATCTAACTTGAAAGTTTTGAAAAAAAAAATTGCCCAAGAAATCTAGCAATTCTGTTTAAGTAAACAAAATTTATGACCGTTCGAATATTCTAGGCTGTTGTTTTCTTTCTCCTTTCTCCCAAGGGAGGGATCATTTTTATGGATAAGCCGTTTTGAAGATGACTTATAAGGCAAAACACGTAACAAAAGATTGTCTTACAAATACTCCTAAATATATTTAGGTGGCAATTTGACTCTCCAAGTTAAAAAAACAACAGAAAAAACCCTAAATCAATTGTAAAATTAAGTTTGTCAATTCAAATTCGGGTGCGGTTTTATAAACGTGTAATCGCCTTGTGCGAGCAGCTTTTGAATTTATGAAGGGCTTCACACTTGTTTCATAACATTTTAACACCATTGTTTTGTCCATTGGTCAACTTTTTTGGGATAATGGATGAGACCCGGCCTTCACTTTAACAGAAGCTACAACCAATTATTACATAATTGTTGGCTTAAAACCCCGAATAAATAGCCACCATAATATGAAATGAAAGACAAATAACCACTCCATCAACAACAGAAGGGACACAACTTATTCAGACAACAATCTTATTAGAAAATTTCCATCCAAAGTTGACAAAAATCTGTATAACCGTAATCTCTAAATTTTGGCATGCAAGATGAATGGATTTCTTCTCCTCATCACAGATTTATAGATTTACCCAAAACCAGAGCCAATATGTTGCAATAAATAGTACCTGCATATAAGGTTTAGTTGGAGTTTTGTCAAAAATCATATCGTTCCTACTTAGCCATAGAGCCCAACATAAAACAGATGCTCCTACTAAAATAAGTTTTTTGGTATTTGAGTCTATGCCAACTAGCCAGTTACCAAACATGTGAGCAAAATTATGTGGTAATTTCAAACTAAAAGATACAAGTACGGTTATCCAAAGAAATTTAGCAAAATAACAATCAAAGAATAGATTTTGGATATTCTCCTCATGCATACAAAAACAACATTTTGTATTACCATTCCAATTCTTTCTTGCTAAATTATCCTTTGTTAAAATCACCCCTTTAAGCAAATACCACATGAAGGTCTTAATTTTAAGAGGCGTCTTCAATTTTCATGAAACTTTGTTTCTTTTTATGTACCTATCAGAGCCAAGGATAAGGTATACTTCCTATACATGGGTTAACGAAATACGATAGAACTATATACCCGATAGTATACGATAAGGTATCCTTTACTCAAAGAAATACGGTTAAAAGAGAAAAAAATTATCTTCCTGGAATAGAAGGTGTCAGGGTCCTAGTCGGGAAATATAAGGTTTCCTTGAGCCATATTCCGTTCTATTTCTTCGAGTTCTACTTGGAGAAGGGGGTGATCTCTGCTATATAAACAAGGCCCCCATGGTCAAAGAGGAGTAATTAGTTACAAACCAAGCCAAAATCTATGCCCAGAAGCAATCCGAAGGAAGTCTTCACCATATTCACCGAATAGATCTCATCAGGTCGTTCTCGGCAGCTTCTAGTCGATGAAATCAGTCAGCTATCCCTCATTGTATTTTGAGCGTTTTTTCTGATATTAATCCATATAATGTAGAGTAGGGTTATTACTCACCTTGAGGGTCCGAACCGGTATAAATCTTTGTCTTTTGTTTATTTGATCGACTCTCGCGAATACCCTGGTTTCAACAATCCTCATACTCTACTAATACCTTGGTCAGCATACAACCCATTGACAATGGCGCAACAGGTAGGAGGCTTGGTGCTTCAAGGTTACAATGAGAGGAGTTCAAGAATAGGATCACCGACGAGGGCTTCTACAACCAACTTGGCCATGGAGATCCAACCCAGCCAGCCATTACCATGGTCCAAGTCGGCTCCATTGTCTTCCCGGTTTTTAGCTCCGTCCTGATCTTGCCCCTCTTAGCAGATGCCGAGAGCGAGGCCATAACAACAGCATGGGCGAATACATCCAATTCATCAGCCACCTCTCCGGTTCGATCCGAGAACGAGGCGCCAAAACCCCAATATGTTGACAGAAGCCCTAAGGCACCCCAGTCATCAGCTTCGGCCGGCAAGCATGTGCTGACAAGGAAATCTGTCGACAAGGATGATGCGTGGTGTCCAATCCACAAGACTTCTAGTCATACATTGGCTGGATGTCGTGTCATCATTCAGGCAAAAGCTGAACTCGACAAGGCGTGGTGTTCAATCCATAAAACCAAGACTCACCCCCTAACAAGCTGCAAGATGTTTCTAAAACTTGCAGAACCGATCACCTGAGTTCCATTCGATCCATGCTCGTAGAGGTCAATCTTGTGTGACATCCATGGATGACAACCCTTCAGATTGTATGGTGGGATTCATCGGAATTGATCCCGACGAACCATCTGCCCTTCATGGACTGGACGACTTGGAATCCTCTGATTCAAGTTCTCCACGCGATGTGAACATAGTCAACATCGAGATCGGGGACAGGGGTGCGGACGACCGCACACCACGGGGTTCCATAGAGGAAGGCGAGTTCGTCCTATCTCGAGACGTAGCCCCTTCTCGCTCGGAGCCTATCCGTTCTCTCGTCGAGCACTTCACCGTCGTCAACAACTTGCTTCGGCAAACTCCTTTCGACCCAGTAAACCTTCGGGAGGCGGACACGTGGTTAAAGCGAATGGAGTCCACTATCATCAATCTCAACTCTGCCTTTGCAGTGGCGGTCGGTCTGCCACCTCCATCGATTCCCACTTAGGTCAATGAGGTCGCCGAGAATGTTGGCACTCCCAATGCCCCTCGGAACGGTGAACCTCGCATCCCTGAGAACGCCTTGCTGCAACGGCGGGCTCAACAGGCGCCTCCCCGAGAAGATGCTTGTGATCTCCGCGAATAGCTAAATGGCCGAAGGCAAAAACAACAAGATCAAAGCGATGACAAACGCCGACAACCCCAAGATCACCAGCGAAGGGGCAGTCGTCAGGATGACATCCCGGATCGTAACCCAAACCCGCAGTCACCAAGATGCCCCAGTACGCCGAGGTGACAACGAACGCGACGATGATGATGACTCCCGATCTCCGAACCTAAGACATGTCCGTGGTCACGACCGTCGACATCGTGATCGGACGCCTGACTACCGTCATCTTTTTCATCGTCGTTTAGGGGTGGCTCACACGGTCGACGTGGTCGCCAGCCACCGTTTCTACCTGGAGGCGGATGTAGGGCCTTTAAGCCTTCCATTCGAGAAGTAAATTGGCCCCCAAAATTCCGTCCCCCGGCAGTCGAGAAGTACGACGGGAGCACAGATCCAGAGGAGTTCCTACACGTCTACTCTATTGTTCTATATGCTGCCAGCGCATATGACAACGCACTTGCAAATTATTTGCCCGCCGTGTTGAAGGGATCTGCTCGATCATGGCTTGTTTATTTTCCTCAAAACTCGATATCTTCATGGACAGATCTTTGAAAGAAGTTCGTCGCAAATTTTCAAGGCATCTACAAGAGGCATGCGGTTGAGGACGATCTTCACGCCCTTATACAGAAGCCCGGCAAAACCCTCTAAGACTTTATTTGGCGCTTTAACGAGTGTCCAAACACAATCCCCGAGATCGCCGACGCATCTGTGATACGGGCCTTCAAATCTGGCGTCCGAGATCGCTACACAATTCAAGAGTGACGACAAGGCGAGTGTCATCCACCATGAAGTTGTTTGAGATCATTGATAGGTGTGCTCATGCAGACGAAGCTATCCGAAAAAACGGTGGGAAGGAGAAGGTGGTGGAAGAAAAGCAACCGGTTAAAAAAGACAACCCGGAATCAAGTCGCAAATCCAGTCGCAACAAAGGAGGAAAGAGAAAGACACAATCGGAGGTCCTTGTCGCAGAACAAGATAAGCAAACTCCCCAATGACCTCCTCCACAAGATGACAGCCCAGTACAACAATGGTGTCCGGTACACAAGACCAGCACTCACATGTTCGAGGAGTGCAGCGTGTTCCAGAAGGCTATGGCTAGGAATATTGCCTAAGACAAGAGAAAAAGGGTTCGCATGGTAGAGAAGGACGACCGTAATCCTCCGACCGACGGGGAACTCTGACGACGAACCAGAGTTCCCTAACTTCATCGACTTTGGCCAATACTTGGCCCACATCTTCGATTGTTCAACTCTTATTCTTCAAAAAGGGAATACAAGAAGGTAGAATGCGAAGTGTGCTCCACAACCCGGGGGACGGTGTCTAAAATGAAGTTGTCAAATCAGAAGATCGAGTTCTCTAACGTCGACCATCAGACCTTGACGACAACCCCCAGATGATATCCGATAGTGGTTGAACCTACTATTCGGAATGTCAAAGTCACCCAAGTCCTCGTCGACGGCGGTAGCTCCACCAACCTCCTCTTCGCCAGCATGCTCGACGCAATTGGGATTCCGAGAAGCGAGCTCGTCCCTTCAGAACAACCCTTCCACGGCATTACCCCAGAGTCATCGTCAAGGCCTCTAAGAAAGATCACGTTGCCAGCGACATTTGGCAAAGTTGACAACTTCTGAATAGAGCAGATCACATTCGACGTAGCCGAGTTCGACACAGCCTACTACACTATTCTTGGAAGGACAGCACTGGTCAAGTTCATGGCAGCATCACACTATGCTTATCTGCTGATCAAGGTACCAGGACCCAAAGGGACGATCACAATATCAGGGAACACGAAGATGGCCGTGCAATGTGACAAGAAGAGCCTCGACATGGTCGAGCAAACTCATATCACGCTCAACCCAACTGAACATCCTCGAAAAGTGACCAATTCTAACTGAGCGCCCAAGCCAGACGACACGATAAAGATAATCCCGCTGACCAGTAGCACCCTCGACAAGACAGTCAAGATCGAGGCCGAGATTGATAGCAAATAGGAACTTGAGCTCATCATTTTTCTCTGCAACAATGCAGACGTGTTCGTTTGGCATCCATTCGACATGTCCGGGGTCCCCAGGGAAGTGATTGAGCACAAATTGATGGTACGGCCTAACGCAAAACCCGTCAAGCAAAAATTGCGTCATTTCGCTCCAGACCACAAAAAGGCTATACGAGAAGAACTCGACAAACTTCTCAAAACTGGTTTCATCATAGAAGTCCTTCATCCAGAATGGCTCGCAAATCCAGTCATGGTGCGCAAGGCCAACGACAAATGGAGAATGTGCATAGATTTCACTGATCTAAACAAAGCATGCCCAAAAGACTACTTTCCCTTCCACGTATCGATCAACTGATAGATTCTACCGCTGGATGTGAGTTGTTGTGTTTTCACGACGCCTATTCCGGGTACCATCAAATCAGTATGGCCAAGTAAGACGAGGAAAAGACGGCCTTCATGACGCCCTTCGGTGTATTCTGCTATGTCAACATGCCCTTTGGCCTGATCAGCGCTAGGTCCACGTACTAGCACGAAATTCAGGGGGCTTGTCACGCCTAGAAATTTAGCCAAATTTTCAAACTATTTTGTGTATAAGTCCCTGTCCAGGAATCAAGCCAGGATACACAAAATGACAAATTAATATATATATCCAAATGTAAATAAAGCATAAATACTTACAGAAGAGGCACTTAGTCCTCACACCGAAAAGAAAACAGCAGTAGCGGAAAAAGGCGATCCTAGTGGGGGCTTCAGCTTCACTCCACAGGCAAAAACTCAACTGGGGTATAAGCCTTGGTCCTCTAACACCGTCTTCAGGTAAGAAACACTACACTTTTGAAAAAGGGGAATAATAGTAAGACTGAGTACAACCACCATACTCAGCAAGCCACACCAACGATGCAGACGTGCAAGGGGAGACAAAGAAATGTTTGTGGCTATTTGTATAAAGGCATTTATATACAGTTATATTTGCAAACATTAACACCGTTGATTAATTAAGGCAAGATTAATATCCACTGAACAATGCTACACCTCATTGAATAGGTCCAACCAAACCACCTGAACTACACCGGTTCATTAGGTTAAGTTAATTAATAGTGTGAGACTAATCACGGTGAAGCTGGTTGATTGCCTATAACCGCCGGCACGGCTATTCGAATAATTTTACTTTGGCCAAAGGTGTATAACTATACCCATAAGACACGATTTCACACATGTTGCCATGCCCCGAAGTACCACCATGGTATTGCAAAGGGAAAAATCGTGATAAGACCTTTGCATAACTCTCCCTAACCAATCTTACCCACTTCAGGTTTCGCTCCTACCTTTAAATCCAAGGTAGGCAGCCCCCCTTATGCCTAGGTGAATTCGGAAGCCACATAGACCATCGCAGGGCCCATCCAAACTCCATCACGCTCTCCCTTGCCTTAGTATGTCAGAAAGAGAAGAGCTATACTACAAGTCCAGCAGTTGCCCATTCTTGCTTGTGGTAAGCATTGTAAGTTTTCTAGGTTTCCCGCGAACCAGTCCTAAATTGCCATGGGTGCGACTAGCAAAACCATATATCCACAACCCACCATTAAGCCATATTTTAGTTGGATAATTATGACCAATAGAACATGGTCAGATGTCTCGAGCTCATAGCTCAGCAAGATGCTAAATGTAGATAGTGTAATTATCCCACTAAATAAGCTAGTAGTAATTAAGCATGAATAAGCATATATAATTCGAGCTAAGTCAACATAAGTGACACAAGCTAGTCAAATTATCACCTATGTTTAGCAAAGGAAGGATAACAAGTAGGTATGGCACCAGCAAGCAGATAGATAATTCCAATCCCATGTAATTAGCAAAATAATGCAATTTATTTGCAAACAGAAAAACATTTCATAAATTAGGTTCAATATACTCAAGGAGGAATGTGTGACTTTCCTTGCTTCCTCAAACAATCTTCTGAACTCTTTTCCTCGTGAGCGCGATCTTCCGAAACGGCGAATTCTACACGCTGGCACGCAAAATAAGAAAAAACCATAAAAAAACCAAATAAATAGTACATGAAAAGTAAACAAACATGTAGAGCTCAATTTTATATGAATTTTGCAAGTTGAATGGCTCAATTTGGAGTTCGTATGAATTAGTTATGAATTTTAGAAGTTTTGAGTCATTTAAATAAATTCCTGAAAATTAATTTGATTTATTGCGCAATTAATAATTATTTTCTCAAAGAAAATCAAAGATTATTGTGTCAGCGTGGGGCGCCGACGTGGACCGGGTCCACCAAAGGTAGGCGCCTCGCGTCGGCGAGAGAGAGGCGGCCGGTGCACCGTGGGTCGAGTCCACGTGCACTGGGCGGCACCATGGACCAAGTACACGGGCGGTCCACAGGAGGCCGACGGCCTAGATTGGCCCGGGGCCGATCGGCGGCCGAGAGCGACCGAGCGGCGTGACCCGAAGAAAGGGGCCCGCAGCAGCGGCCGACCGGCGAGCGACGACAGCGGCGCGGGAGACGGCAGAAGAAGATGGAGGGGAAGAGGGGTGCTCACGTGGGCGCCCAACGGCGAGGGAGGTGGCGCGGGAGCTCGCTGGTGATGGGGAGGTGGCAGCCGGCGCAGGGTGACGGTGCAGACAACGGCGCGAAGACGGGCGGCGCTCAGATAGGGGTGGATGGGGTGCAGCGCGGCGACGCGAAGCTAGCGGCGATGACGGCTAGGCGCGATGGTGGTTATGACGACGACGACGCACTGCCGGAGAGCGCCGGCGAGGGACGGAGCTCGGGCTCGGCGTGGGGAGCACGAGAAAGGGAGCGGCAAGCACGGGTGAGAGGGGAAAACGGACAAGGGGAGCTCGGGCAGGCCTTTTATAGGGCCGGGAGACGGCGAGGAGGCCAGGGTGAGGCGGAATCGACAGGTGGAGTGGGGCAGTGACTTGGGGTAGAGTGGCGGCAAATCTGTGCCGGATTTTGGGGAATGGTGCGGGCAACGGGTGCGGGGAGTGGAAGACGGCCGGTGACCGCATCCCACGCACGCGCGGAGCATGCGGGAGGGCGACAATGTGGGGAGGGAGTGGCGGTGTGGTCGGTGGTTTCGGCCTGGGCGGCTGGAGGTTAGGGGCAAAGCTGACAGGTGGGGCCAACGGTCCCACCTGTCGGCGAGGGGAGAGAGGGAAGGAGGACAAGTGGACTTGTGGGAAAAGGGCGAGCGGGCCGGCTGAGCGGACCGGGCCAAAGGAGTGAGGGAGCCTAAGTAGACTTTTCAAGGAAGAGAGAGAGCGAACGAGCCGAGAGAAAGGCCGGCCCGAGAGGGGGAAAGGGCGGGAAGGAGGGGATGGCGAGCGGGCTGCGAGTGAGGCAAGGTGGACCTCAGCTGGAAGACAAAGGAATTGGGTCGAAAATGGCCCAACTCCAAGGAGAGAGATTTTAATTTGTTTTTTGATTTATTTAATTGATTAAATGAACTTTTTATTATTAAAATTACTTCTTGAGCTCCAAAAATTCGCGGGAAATTTCAGAGAGTATATTAAGGCAGGGAGAACATTACAAAATATTCCTAGCCATGATTTTTAAAGGAAATTTTATTTCCCTCATTAATTTCACTTGTTTAACTCATTTAAATTTTAACGTAAATTCTAGAAATGATTTATTAAATGATTTTAAACCCGAACGAAAACCAGGGTGTGACAGGGCTTGCCAATCCCAACTCGGCAATAAGATTGAAGCCTACGTCGACGACATTGTGGTCAAAACAAAGATGCGAGATCGCCTCATCGATGTCCTACGGGAAATGTTCAATAATCTCCGAAGACACTGACTCAAGTTAAACCTAGAGAAGTGCACGTTCGGAGTATCATCAAGCAAACTGCTCGGCTTCCTCGTCTTCGGACGTGGTATCGAATCAAACCCGGACAAGATCAAGGCCATCGAGAATATGAAGTCGCTAACAAGGCTCAAGGAAGGCCGGAAGCTTATAGGATGAACGACAGTTCTAAGTCGGTTCATAGAAAGGATGAGAGAACGAGGACTACCCTTCTTCAATCTCTTGAAGAAACAGCAGAAGTTCGAGTGGACAACTGAGGCCAAGGAGACGTTCTCCACACTCAAGCTTTACCTCGCCAATCCACTTGTCCTCGTCGCCTCACAACCACAGAAGGAGCTCTTCCTCTACATCGCCGCAACACCATACTCCGTAAGAACCGTCATCGTTGTCGAGCATGAGAAGATATAGTGCCCAGTTTACTATGTTAGTGAAGTGCTGCATGACGCTAAGACCAGATATCCTTAGATCCAAAAACTGCTCTACGTTGTGGTCATGACATCTTGAAAGCTGCGCCACTACTTCTAGGCCCACAAGATCATGGTTATCTCCTCGTACCCCCTTGGTGATGTTGTCACAAACAAGGAAGTCACAGGACGCATTGCCAAATGGGTCGTCGAGCTCAGCCAATTTGATGTCCACTTTGTTCCACGAACAGCCATCAAGTCTCAGGTACTCGTAGATTTCGTCGCCGACTGGACCGTCCCCGAGTACGGTAAAGCCGACCGAACAAACAACGAGCAATGGATAATGGCCTTCGATGGAGCCTTTAATAGCCAAGGAGCAAGCGTCGGATTTGTTATAACTTCATCGACTGGAAATCAGTTCTGACATGCCATGCAGCTAAACTTCTGTGCAACCAACAACACTACCCAGTACGAAGGATTTGTCGCCGGACTAAGAGTTGCTGTATCACTCGGGGTCAAGTGGTTAATTGTGAAAAGGGACTCAGAAATAGTCGCTAACCATTTGCATAAGGACTACAAGTGCTCTAACTCCAAGTTGTCCAAGTATCACGCCGAAGTCAGAAAGCTAGAGAGAATGTTCGACGGATTCGAGGTACGCCACGTTTATCGTAAAGACAATGCTGACGCCGACAACCTTGCCCGTCAAGCTTCCAGAAAAGAACCGACAGAACCAGGTACGTTTTTTGAAGTGATAACCAATCCTTTGGTCAAGAGCTCACCAGACGTCAACATCGATAGCACCACCGACGTTGGCTCAGGGGCTACTACTCAGAACGACAAGCTTGTCGCAGACGTCGAGACAACTACGGACTAGCGCACGCCGCTCATCGAATTCCCCAACACCGACAAGTTGCTAGACGATGACATAGAAACAAAGAAGCTCTCCTGACAAGCCAAGGCTTATTGTATGATTAGGGACGATCTATACAAGAAAGCCGCCAATAGAGTACTGCTGAAGTGCATCGGATCTGACGACGGCAAAGAGCTACTGCCCGACATACGTGAAGGAATCTGTGGATCACATGCTGGAGCAAGAACATTGGTCGGCAAGGCTTTTTGACAAAGCTTTTACTAGCCATTGGCTCTTCAAGATGCCTCTGACATGGTACAACGGTATGAAGCGTGTCAGTTTCACAGCAAGTACAACAAGTTACCAGCTCAAGCCCTCCAAACTATCCCTTTGTCCTAGCCGTTCTCGTGCTGGGGGCTGGACATCCTCGGACCTTTCTGTGGGCCCCCGGTTTTGTATACCGGAAACCCCATGTGTATTACAATACCATTCCCTGGATCAGTAGATGGTACACACATGGCACAGTTGTATATCTCAAGCTGACATCGTCATACAGGTCTTACAATATATTAATAATATAAGGGTAGCCCAAATGGAACCCGAATAGACCAAGCATGGTCGATAGCAACACAAAATACCAAAACAACTAAATAAAGTAACGGAAGCGAAGCAGCGGCGGTCCATCTTATCCCACACGCATCGACTGGTGAACCTAGGTCCCTATTCCACCGTCCTCGGTAACTCCTTGCCAGCATAGCACATGTACAGGTCGACACCAACACCTTTCTAAAAGATGTAAATAAGCAAGAGTGAGTACCAACCGTACTCAGCAAGCCACCACTACAGAATGCATATAATGTTCATAGGGGTTCAAGGATGGCTTGGTTTATTTGCATAAAGCTAGTTTTCACAAATTATTTCACAAACCTATCCCACAACAGTTTTAACTGAAAACCACGTTAAGTTGAAGTTATCATTAACCTGCGAGGGTTCATCCACCTTCCCCCAAGCCTCGCTTGGTCCGGTTTACCCTCGCATCCAATTTCCACAGTTTTAACCACTACGACCTTTTCGCACATCAGGCAAGGTCACGCCTTCCATACCCATCATATTTTAGCAATATTACAAATTGACGAGGCTAGTCAAGAGTAATACAAGTCCCGGCGCTCATTAACCGCGAGCACGGCTATTCGAATAGTTTAATTTACTCACACTGCAGTGGATGTACGCTTTTAATCCCACACTCCGTGACTCACCCAACACATGAGACTTGTCACGGCCCGGTTTTTCAGTTACCCTCGCATGGCGGCACCCGCTCCAAGGACTATGAATCCCCATTGCACCCCCGGCGCCACATTCCTACCTCGAGCCGGTTGTGAGGGGAGTCCTGGCGCTCCCGAGATTGAAGGTTACATCATACATATATAAAGCTTGACGTCATTAAACCACACACTTCCACATTTCCATACCGATATCCAGAACCTACCATGTCTGGGGTGCCACCCCACGAGAATAACCTAGTCCACCGGGTCTAACCCCACTCAAGAAGTGTGGTCGTACTCGGTTCGTTTCCTGCTTAGCTTCTTGACTCGGTCCTTAACTGACCAGGGTCGGCGGCTTACCGTTCCCAGAACCACCCATATTCTATCCGTGCCGCCCCAGTCGAAATCACTTTTGTTTAATTAAGTTTTTGGGTTTTCACAAAGGTTTTCATGCTGTGGGTGGCGCTTATGTCTCCACCCGATCTCTATCAATCACTCCCATCGAGTGATCAGTGTAACCACATCCACATATCCCACATATGGAGTGTATAACGTCTATGTAAGCAGGGCTAAGCAGTGAGTAAATAATCACGCGTAAAGTAATATACTCAGGTAACAAAGGTGTGTAAATACATAAGGATAAACAATATCAAAGGTAAGGCTTTAAGCAAATGTGGGTACGCGTTTTATAATTAGCATGCAATTTTATTTGCAATCAACACATTTATAAAAATAGGATCAACATGTTCGAGGAAGGGGGCGTAGTGACTTGCCTTGCTCACTTGAGGGTTCGTTAACAATTGGCTCAATTTCCTCCTCGCAGATATACCCTGTCCGGTCGAATAATAACGTCACGAACTACTCGCTAACAAAAAAAAGAGCCAAAAATTCCAAAAAGGAAAATAACCCAACCAGTGCCATTGCGTAGATCTTGATTTTTGAAAGATTTTGACGAAAGTTTCGTTCAACTCTGACTTAAAATGAGGGAGACACGGGTTTGGAGGATTAATGGATTTTCTGAAATACGGAAATGAATTTATTAAATTGGAAAGGAATATTCCCAAGAATATTCCTTGGCTGTGATGTTGAGAGGGACGAATGTTGGACTTCCTTTTGTGAAGGCTTGGGCTTTAGCCCAGAGATGAAGGAGGTCGGGTAGGGACCTTATATAGACTTTTGGATAAGGGCCTGGGTGAGTGGAGGGATATGCATTAGACTTTGGTGAGGAGGGAGGTTGTTGGTGGGCTTTGGCCCGGAGGATGCAATTTAGACTTTTCAGGTCCATTCTTGGGCTTGGCCCGAGGAAAACAAGGGGATGTTTTGTGGACTTATGTGGAGGACTTTATGGTCTTGGCCCAAGGGACAAGAGGGATATATGTAGACTTTTGGATAGATTGCAAGGCCGGTTGGCCCAATGAAGTAGAGGAGCTTTTATAGACTTTTTAGAGAATTTCGTGGGCTTAGGCCGACCACGAGAGGAAGGCAATGTAGACTTTTTGGAAGGCTTTATGGGCTTCGGGCCGACAAAGCAGAGGAAGGCGATATAGACTTTTTCCAAGTCTTCGGTCAATGGGGCCCGCGGGGAGAGAATAAAATATGGGGCCCACTAGTGGGCCTGACACGGTGTGGCGGCGGCGCGTCGGCATGGCGTGGCCGAGGCCCGTGTCCAGGAGGTGGCCGGGCGCAGGCCGACGCGCGGGCGCGGAGGCTCCGGTCGGCGCGGTGACTTGGCCGACGCCCGCGGCAGCGAGGAGGTCGGCTGAGGCAGCTCGGCCTGAACTGGGCCACGGCATTGGCCGGGCGTGACGCGGTACTGCCAGGACAACGTCGGCCGGGGGCTCGACCGAACGACGGATGCATATACATACACACGGCTAGCTAGTTGCATGCATGTGGGTTGCTTGCATGGATGCATATGCATACACACGGTTAGCTAGTTGCATGCATGTGGGTTGCTTGCATGCATGCATATGCATACACACGGTTAGCTAGTTGCATGCATGTGGGTTGCTTGCATGCATGCATATGCATACACACGACTAGCTAGTTGCATGCATGTGGGCTACTTGCATGCATGCATGCACACGTTCGGCCCGCTAGCTATATGGCGTATGCACGGCCGGCTGTGATGCGGCGATCGCTGCGAAGGACGGTCGCGCAAGGAATGGTTACGGTGTCACGTCTCACGACGCCACCGTGCGACGGTAGACGAGAAATGCGGTAAGGAAACGAAAGCAAGAGGAAGGGCAGGAGGGGAGCTCACCTTGCGGCAGCCGGGTAGCGGCGTACCGACCGACGGTCCTCGCACGAACTACGGTCGTCGAGGTACTGCCTGGGGCCGGTCGACCCGCGGATCGTCCTCGCCCACCACGTGTTCGCTCGGCAACAAACGAACACACAGCGTTAAGGAATAAATGTTAGCGGATTAGTGCAAGTTAGGTGTCAGGGGTCAGCGAGTTAGAAGTCAGCGGGTTAGTGAGTTAGAAGTCAGCGGGTTAGTGAGTTAGAAGTCAGCGGGTCAGATGTTAGGGATTAGCCGTTCGATAAGTCAGTCGTTCTCGGGTTCAAATGACGGCGCGGCGGCCTATCCGTCCTCTTGCTCAACTGAGGCCCAGCCGAAACCGGCCGCGGCGGAGCAAGCGGAGAGATGGCGGCGTGTGCGCGGAAGGGTGTGACTGAAGAGAAAGTAAGCCAGGAGGAGGAGAAAAGAGGATGGAAAGGGACGGGTTGCATACTGGCTATGGTTGCCCTTATATAGGCTTCACCGCACGAGCTCGTCTTAAATGGCCATGAAGACAGGGACGGGGCAGTTGCAGCGGCCGCGCGGGTTGGCGCGTATACTGCATAGGCTGTTGCATGCATGCTAGCTTGGGCTCGACTAGCTGCTTGCATGCAGGCATACGCATAGCTAGCTAGTTGCATGGTGCTTGCTCGTGGCTGGCTTGCCTGCATGCACGCGCATGCACAACTAGCTTGCTGCATGGTTCGCGGCGGTGCGAGGTGGGGCCGGATGCGTATGGAATGGATGGCAAACTCGCCGGTGAGACAGGAGCGGAAAGCGACAGCCGGTGATGTCGTAGCGGCCTCGTCGTAGCGGCGCGGCGTGCGGCGACGTCGTCGCCGAAAACAGTATGGGGGGAAGAATTAGACTTTATTTTTACTACCAACCTAATAGGAATGAAAGGGCTCGGGGAGGCAACATGGACTTTCCCAGAAGAAGCCCAGCAGGAAGGCCACGGTAGAGGGAGTGGAAATGAACTTGTTTTGCGGAATGGGTTGGGCTAACAGAGGGGAATGTGGCCCAAAGAAATAGGATGTTCGAATATTTTCTTTGGGATATGAAATTTGGAAATTTCAAGGGGGTTTGAGATAGAATTTGTACAGAGGACAACCTTTTCGGTAAAAGGATTTAATCGAGATCTTTTGGCACAGATTCCAGACACAAATAAACAATAAACAAGCAAACTAAAATTATGCCTGAGGACTAGACTTTGTCTGAGGAGGTCCTATCCTGAAAATAGCCTATTAGGAATTTATATTTCGCAATTAAGGTTTCTAGTAAATATTTTACCAATAGACATTATTTTGTAAATAATTTCCAAAAGCTTATCACTCTATATAAAGGTGCATAGAAAATAATCAAAGCTATTTCTTTAGTGGAACAATATTTGTTTTAATAAATTATCCCTTAATGGGTTTTATCCAAAATGGTGATACATTTAGATATATAGCTTTATTTATAAAGTAAATATGCTCAAGGGTTTTTGTTTTTCGAAAATAATTGGCATATGCAAATCATAGCTCCTTGAATAAATAATATTTGAAATCAAATATCGACGTATCCTCAGACGTTCGTCTATTAGCCCACGTGTAAACGAAAAACGACAGATCGAAATGAGTTAGTTCAGGCATGAATGTATTTTGAAAAAGATTTTTGGTTATTCTGAATTTTTAATTCCGTATTCCAAAGTCGAAATATTCAGGATGTTACACTTTCCCAAGAGGACAAGGCGGCTACAAATTCTTGTTCGTGGCTATAGATAAATTCACTAAGTGGATTGAAGCAGAGACAATAGAAGAAGTCAGAGCCAAAAACACAATCAAGTTCATCAAAGGGATATTTTGTCGATACGGGATTCCAAATTGGATATTGACGGACAATGACTCCCAGGGGCTAGTTTTCATAAAACTAGCTAGGGGCTAAGAGTACTTTCTTATCGTCATATGCTTTAATAGCTTACAAAACTTGATCAAGTTTCAGTTTCTACTAATATCTTGTCTAGATTACTTTACAGGGCAATACGATGACTAAAACTACTAGGAAGGCCATTGCCAATTCATCATGGAGAAGATATCTACAGCCAGAGGAGCAAGAGACTGCGCAAGTTGGTCGATCTCGGCGGCAGTCCTCCCAGAACATGTAAATCCCTCCCGATGGAAGTTCAGGTCTAGCTGGGGACAAGTTTCGCGGATACATGTGAGTACGTGTCCTTCGTCATATCAGCTGACTCAACGACATTCCTGCTTCAGGCTGTTGTCAATCCGCTGATCAGTGCTGAGAAGCGCACTGCATGTACCCCATATCCACCCTAGGTACTCGAAGACCGACTTCTCAGGAGGAAGATGAGCCACGCGCAACTCTGTGCATAACTGTTGTAGAATAGAGCAGCAATTCTCGAGGTGCGCCGAGATCCATATCTTCCTGCCCTTCAGAAGCTCTATGCCCTGATTTTTCTTGATGTTCTCGACAGCCCTCTCCAGTCCTTCCTTCTCGTACATTGTCTTTCAGTACTCCGCCCGCCCTTCCATCTCTGCAAGAGAACGTCCAAGGTCTAAAAAAATGACATCGTTAGCAAATCTTTGGTATGAGTACAAAGATAGTATGCTACAATGTCATAATTTTCTTACTATGGCATTGTTCGCGCAGCAACCTCACTTGGTCCTCCTCGGAGGCCAAGGCGTTGTCGGAAGTGATGGTGACTAGGGCACATTCTCTGTCACTTGGCGTCGAGGAGCCCTGGGGCGTACTGGGTTCGACAACTGTATGTGACGGGTGTCCGCCTTGCTGGACATGCTCATTCACAACTTCGAGAAATCTACAATATAGAGACATCGAACATATGAAAATTCAGAATCGGAGATTGCAGAAGGGAAATGTTTCCTACACATCAAGCCCAATACTTGTCCACGATTATTACAATAAAGGGTGAAATAAAAAAAATTACTCTTCAAAAAAGTGGATAACCAAATCCCCGAGTTCCTCCACCTCCGACATCATGTCATCACGGTGCTCGTCGGCTTCCCCCTTGGTCAAGGCTTCCTCTAGATTGATCTCGGGGTGGGTAAGCCTGAGGCACGCGAGGACATGACATGCTACGGACTTAAGCCCGGTGCGCACCCCGTCCGCTACCTGCTCGGCGTGATCATTGGCGGTGGTCTCCAACGCTATGATAAGGGTCCCAAGGAATCCCATCACAGTCATCTCGTCGGGGAAGGCTGGGTGCTCGACATGCTTCCCCAACCCCTTAGCCACCACATCGAGATGCCGGTAATTCTCGTGCAGGGCTTGACGGAGGGAGGAAAGGTTGTCCCTTGTCTCCGAGAGCTCATGCTCGAGACCTCAGCGCTGGCGGTCATTCCCTGCCACCACCTCCTACAGTTTGATGTTGTCAGCCCATGCTTATCGGAGTTGGGCTTCCAGCGCCGCGACGAGGTGGTCGGCAACAGATGCGGCTTTCCCAAGTTGTCCAATCTCAGCGATGAGATCTCGGGCACTCGTCTCAATCAGCCGACAAGCATGCAAAAGTTTGTCGATAGACAAAGACGGCCCCGAGAGCGTAAGGGCGCCGGTTGAGGGAGGATGTGGGGGCAGAACGGCAGTTGAGAGGGGCGATTTGGAGCTCGCCTCTTCTCGGGCACTGGTGATCTGGCCTGAGTTCGAGGGGGAGGGGTTGCAATCAAAGGAGTCTCATTACTACAAAGGATGAAGGAAGAGGGATCTCGGTTGGACAAGATTTCACTTACCCAGTTTTCTGCTTCTTCAGCAGCATCATCTTCTTCGCGGGGGCCGGCTTTGCACTGGAGGTAGTTTGCAGAAAAGAACGGGTAAGGACGGAAACGACTACCGCTATTTTACGATGAAACTGAATTTAGGGTCCCACCTCGGCACCACCAGTCCGCACCAGCTTCCCCATCCCGGAGGTCTCTGGCAGAATAGGCTAGTGTTTCCTCTTTGTCCCACTACCTCCAGGGGCAAGGGCCATGGCTGCCTATTTAGAAACCACCTATTCTTTCAAGGAAGCAAATGTCTAGCGGTCGACGAGCGGGCCGATTACATCCGTCAATGGTAGTGCCTAAGAGAATCAAGATTACTACTCTTACGGGCATAGAAACAAATGACATGGTGTAATGGTCAGCAGAACTTACATTTACGATGGCATCTCGATCTGTTAGCGGGAGGTCATAGAGCGGAGTAGGGATATCGATGGCAGACAACGGCGGGTCAACTACCACCTTGCCGACACGCTTGGCCACGGTGTCCTCAAGGAGCTCTGCAATTGACATAAAAATGACAAGGTTATCAGCAAAAGACAACTATGGTTCTGTATATCAACGATAAAAGAACAATAAGTTGTACCCCGATGCGAAAGCCATGTCTCGTCATGTTTCCCCATGTACAAGTATGCGGGGTGAGAATGTGCTTGGAGAGATTGGATCAGACGATGGACAAAGTCTTGGATGACTTCATTAAGGGTTTGGAGGTCCATGTCTTTAGGCGAGTTGGTTTTTCATCGGGGACTTCGAGCATGGGAGATTTGTCCTCGATGTGAAGGTAGAACCAGCTTTTCAAGCCAATCTTTCCTTGAAGACGGGCAGTTAAAGGGGATGTACTCGTCTTTCATCCCATCCCGAAGACGGAGGCCACAACATCCTGAGATTTTGGAGACCTCCATCAATCTAACCTCGTAGAAGTATCTGAACAAATCTAGAAAAGGTTGTACCCCAAGGTACGCCTCGCATAGATGGGTAAAGATGCTTAAAAAGACAATGGAATTTGGGTTGAGGTGAAGGAGGTGGATTTCGTAGGAGTCAAAAAGCAAAGATAGAAACTAGGAAGGAGGAACAAGAAAACCACATTAGACGAAAGAGACTAGCGTAATCATTTGCCCAAGATTTATCAAAGGATCTGTACCTCCTTCCGACCACGCCACCACTTCTGTGCTCGGCAGAGCGCCGTCTTGCTACAGCTCCCTCATGTCGAGATGATCGATGACAGACTCCGGGAGATCCATGGAGAATCGGTGAAAGGAGTAGAGGGAGGCTGTGGCTTAGAGTTTGTTGCAGACTGAGGCGATGGAGATTGGAGGCGCAGGGGAGAAGTTTGGGGTTTTTTGCTTTGTCGAAAGAAACCCAAATGAATCTTAGAAGTATAATTTATAGGTCAGAAGTACAATTTATAGGTCCCATCCGATGGTTCAAATTTTAAAGAAGACGAAGAAATGATTGTCGGGGTTTTAGTCGATTTGTTTATAACCATTAGGATTTTTTAACTTCAATCCAAATGACTGGCCTACGTCGAGTCCTCGGATTTGGGACAACCATGTCGCCAGCTCTATACCTTCTCGATGTCCAAGAACAAACTGATGAGTTCGACAACGGTTGTTCTCGGAAAAGCAGTTGAAGAATGTCGGTAGAATCATTTGCATTGAAGTCGGGGGAAGGAGTCAAGAATGAGGCGTACCTCCTATACATGGGTTAACGAAATACGGTAGAACCATATACCCGATAGTATACGATAGAAGGTGTCAGAAAGTGTTAGAGAAGAGAAGATTGCATTGAAGAGAAGGAAATTATCTTCCCAGAATAAAAGGTGTTAGAGTCCTAGTCGGGGAAGATAAGGTTTCCTTGAGCCATATTCCGTTGTATTTCTCCGAGCTCTACTTGGAGAAGGGGGTGATCTCTGCTATATAAACAAGGCCCCCATGGTCAAAGAGGGGTAATCAGTTACAAAACAAGCTAAAATCTATGCCTAGAAGCAATCCAAAAAAAGTCTTCACCATATTCGCCGAATAGATCTCGCTGGGCCGTTCTCGGTAGCTTCTATCCCTCATTGTATTTTGAGCGTTTTTTTCGATATTAATCCATGTAAACTGGAGTAGAGTTATTACTCACCTTGAGGGTCCGAATCAGTATAAATCTATGTCTTTTGTTTGTTTGATCGACTCTCGCGAATACCCTAGTTCCAACGATCTCTATACTCTACGAATATCTTGGTCAGTGTACAACCCGTTGACAGTATCCATTATTAATTAGAGCTAAGTACATAGAATGAACAAAAAAAACCCATTCTAGTGAAGATTCAATCTAAACATATCCTTATAATCATTAAGTTGAGTATGCACAATTTTCGCAACCACATTATGCCAATTTTCAAAAATTTTTCCCACTGCCCATCTAAAATAAACATTAAGTGGGATTGTACTCATAACCGTTGCAGTTGATGCATTTTTTCTATGAACAATGTTATATAGAGATGGAAATTGTTCCTTAAAGGAGGAATACCCAATCCATCTATCTCATAGAATCTAATTTGTTTCCCATCATTTACTATGAAAGATCCAAGGCTCAAAAAGTTATCTTTAACTTTCATTAAGCCTAACAAAAGATGGGAGTCACCTGGTTTTCTGACTACTTGAGTGATTGTACGATTCTTAAGATACTTTCTTCTTAGTAACTTTTTCCAAACACCATCCTCATTGATCAACTTAAACAACCATTTACTTAGAAGACATTTATATTGCACATCTATGTTATGAATTCCTAGTCCACCCAATTCTTTTGGTTGACAAATGATATTCCATCTCGTCGGTGTATATTTTTTCTTATGTTCATCGCTTTGCCAAAAGTATCTGAATCTATAATAATTAATTTTTTTGAAGTACCTCTTGGAATATCAAAAAACAAAAAATGACATCATAAACATAGCTAGACTAGTTAACACATTAATTAAAACCAATCTTCCTCCCACTGACATGTGTTTACCCTTCAAGCTACTTAGTTTTTCTTCAATTCTTTTCTCAATCAATTTCCAATCCTTATTATTTAGCATCCTGAAATGCATGGAAATACCAAGGTATTTAACTGGAAAAGATCCTACTCAACACCTAAACAACTAGGAATATTGTTCTTCATTATCCTTGGCTTGACCAAAACAAAAGAGTTCAATTTTATGAAAATTGATTTGAAGTCCAGAAAGCTTCTAATAAACATAAAGTAATAACTTCATATTCTTGGCTTTCTCTAAATCATGATTCAAAAGAAGTAAAGTATCATCTGCATATTGCAAAATAGATAGACCATCAATGAGATGTGACACTACTCCAGAGATTTGGTCATCTTCCTTTGCTCAATTAATTAGGATAGCTAACATATCGACAACTATGTTAAAAAGGATTGGAGATAAAGGATCACCTTGCCTTAATCTTTTTTTGTTTCAAAATTCGGACCATTCTGATCATTAACTTTGATACCAACATGTCCCCTTGGATAAAAGAAGCAATCCATTGACACCATTTCGGTGAAAAGCCTTTCATTCTAAGGGTTTGTTGTACGAAGAACCATTTGACCTTGTCATAAGCCTTCTCAAAATCTGTCGATGGACTCTACCTGAAGACGGTATTTGTAGAGTATGGGGATCGTTGGAACCAGGGTGTACGCGAGATTAGATCAAGCAGACAAAGGACAAGGATTTATACTGGTTCGAGCCATCGAGATGAGTAATAACCCTACTTTAATTTATATGTATTACGAATGGGAATACCACTCAGAGTATAATGGGGAATAGGACGACTAGAAGCTGTTGAGAATGACCCGATGAGATCTATTCAGCAAATATAGCGTTGGCTTCCTCCGGATTGCTTCTGGGTGTGGCTTTGGTTATGACTTGTAATTCAATGCTCCTCCCTGAACGAGGGGGCCTTGTATATATAGTGTAGATCATCTTCTCCTCCATGTAGAACTCGAAGAGATAAAACAGGATACGGGCCTAAGAAAATCTTATCTTCCCCGACTAGGACTCTGACACCTTCTATTCCGGGAAAATAATTTTCTTCTTTATTTGTCGTATTTCTTTAATTAAAGGATATTTTCTCGTATACTATTGGGTATATGGTATTGTTGTATTCCATTAACCCATGTATAGGAGGTAATGCCTTATCCTTGACACTGAAAAATCAATCTTAAAAATTACCCCATTTTGTTTCTTTCTATTCATTTCATGACTTGTCTCCTGCAAAATGACCATACCTTCCATAATGTTTCTTCCAGGTATAAAGCCATTTGTATGGGACTTATCATCTTTTGTGCTACACCCACTATTCTATTAGTAACAACTTTAATAAAAGTCTCGAAGCTTACATTTAGTAAACATATTGGCCTATATTGTTGAATTTTGATAGCCTCTTTACATTTAGGAACAAAATGATAGTAGCAAATTTTAAAGAAAATAAAGGCAACGAACCCCTATGGACCTCTCTAAATAACTTCATAAGATCATATTTAATAACTTCCAAAAAGAATGATAAAATTCAACTGGAAATCCATTAGGACCCGGAGCTTTATTATGTTTCATTTGGAATATCGCCTCTCTAACTTCTTTTTCAGTGAAATCATTTGTTAACACCTCATTTTCCAAATTAGATACTTGTGGAATATGACCCGTTCGATTCTCATCCAAAGATAAATGAGAATCCTCCAGTGGCCCAAAGAGACTTTTGTAATAAGTCATGATGTGCGATTTAAGATCCTCGTCACCACTTATTAATTGATCTGCATTCTGCAGTCGAAAAATACTTGTCTTTTTATGTTTATCACTGGCTACCAATTGAAAATATTTAGTATTAGAATCACCTTCCAACAAATCTTTTACTTTAGCTTATTGGTATCACTTGATCTCTTCCTCCCTAATAAGTGGGTCAGTCTATTATTAAGACATTGTTTTATATCTAACTCTTCTCGTGACAATAACATTGTCTCAGCCTTTCTATCTAGAAAGTCTAGCCTATCTGATAATTCTTTCTTCTCTTTTTTATATACCCCACTAACATTTTTGGCCCAACCTCTCAAATGTTGCCTTAGCCTATGAATTTTTGCTTGCCACATTTCCATTGGAGTATCACCATAATCCACATTAGACCAAACCTCCTTAACCATATCATAAAAGCCATCCCGTAATAAACAACCTAATTCAAACTTGAAACTTTTTGATTATAAACAAAAGATGATGCATTAGTATTTAATAGTAAAGAAGTATGATCTGAAATGTGTCTATTAAATGCATACACTGTGGAAAGAGGGAATTTTTGCTCCCACTTGGCAGAGATCAAAATTCTATCAAGTTTCTCATATGTCGGCACCACCACTATTAGCCCATGTATTCTTTCTACCAGACATTTGTAGTTCTCTTAGACTTAGGCCATCTATGATTGCATTAAAAACAAAAGGCCATCGATCATTATAGTTATCATTGTTCTTTTCCCCTTGGCTTCTAAGAATATTAAAATACACACCTGCACAATGGGCAAGCTTTTATGGCTATACAAATTAACTAATTCAGCCAAAAATTGTTCTTACTTGACACCTACTAACCTAGAGAGCTTTCCGCGACACATCAACCAACCGTGAGAGCTTTTCCCTCGCGATGGCATCGCAATCTTCCTGAGCAGTCGAAGATAGCTATCCACTCTTTATTGAGCAAAAAGTTCTTTTACAAAACTTCTTTTTTTTTTGGTAACAGGGGAAGCCCCCAATTTCTTTTTTTAAAAAACTCTTAGAAACAAAAATCTCAGCCGTTGAATCTAATCAACTGTGGTTATGGAAAAGCAAGAAATACTCGTAANATGTTGGTTTTTTTTTTGGGGGGGGGGGGGGGGGGGGTTAAGAAGCTTGTAAAAGTTATTTTGTACGTGTATCATTTTCCCTCTTTTTTCTTCTTTTTTTTAAAAAAGACCTGACATGTTTTAAAAATAAACTGTTCACTCTTAGGAGATATCATGGGTTCGGGCCTTGGGCTCATGTACTCTGAAATACACGAGACTGGGCTGTCTCATCCACGGCCCGCTTAGCCCTTTGAACGGGTCTTTGTATATTGCATATCCTCCGCAAAGATCTCGCGATTTTTTCTTTCTTTTTTGTTAAACCCCTGCAAAGAAAATACTAAAAAAAAAACAAAACCCCGAAAAAGCGCAGGGACCAACCGTTCCGGATCATCTTCCCCTGCCGCGCGTGTTGTCTTCTTCCCCTCCACACCCCGCCGGCCTCGCCTCCGCCGCCTCGCCTCGCCGTACTACGCGCCTCCAGCCTCCAGGCCTCCTCTTCCCCACCGGAGCGCAGCCACCGCCTCGCCTCCCCTCGCCTCGCAAGGTACTTTCGAGTCCGCGCGGTGCTTTCCCCGAGCGATCCGGTCTTTTGTTGCGAGCTGATCCGTCGGCTGTAGCGGATTTTTTGGCAGTTGCAGAGGGAGGGGAGGATGTGGTCGTCGAGCCAGGCGAGCACGAGGGGCGTGATAGAGGTGGGGAGGGTGGAGGCCGGGCCTTCCCATTTCCCCAGGAGGCCTGCGCCGCGGAATTCCTCCAGGTTGTTGCCTCTTTCCATTCTTTTCTTTTTCCCATCACCGGTTGATTAGTTTTGGGCTTTGCTTGATGCTACCACTGAAAATCCTGATGCAAGTAGGAACGGAAGGCTGCGCTTGGAAGTCTCTCTCTCTAGCTCTTCTACTCAGATTAGGGATGGTTGATTTATCACTAGGTCTCTAGCATTCGTATCTCTTCAGCTCACATATTGTAGGTTTGTAGTTGTATGATGTTAAAACCATTATTGACGTTCCTATATTACCTTGATTTTGATCTTGAACCGGTGCGCTTGTGTCACCTGCGAGAATCCCTAATTAAATATTGTTTCTTCATATGACTTTGGCTCTTCATCTGTATTTTCCTGTGATTGTTTGTTTTCCAATCATTGTGTATAAGGTGTCGTTCTTATATAGACTGATGGAATTCATTCAAATCCATGGGTTTTCACCTCTTGTTGGGCTAAGTGTTCGTTTCGTTACTGTCTTAACACTTAACCCTGGAACAAAGTTGCTGTCTTACTGGTAGCCCTTTAATCCAGCTATACAAACAAAAAACTCATGCATTTGTGGATCTACAATAACCAGTTGTAACATAATCTCTGCTCCAATGGTAGTGGAACTGAGATCTAGTGCTGGTTATTTTTTATGTTCTACATAAGATGGTCAGTTGTTCAGGTTTGCACCATTACAAGGACTATGCATACCTGCATCTATTTGCAGCTGGTGTTAGTCACTGCTATTGATAGAATGGTGCTAGTCTCCTACAGTATTCATAGATCGTCTGGGTCCTACATGTCTTACATTTTTTTCCTACAAGAAAGCATTTATTGGATGATCTGCAACTCTGTATATACAATTTCTCCTTGATCTGTCACCTCGTGTGCTACTTTTGTTACTTAGGAGTGCCATAGTTAGTGCTATTCTTACACAGTTACTTTCCCTTTTTCACTCAGGGTCAATCTGTCGAGGACATATGCAATTAAATCTTGTTCAGTGAGTAGCCGTACAGGTCTTTGCCTTGGACAATGTTATCATAAGAAGTCTTCCGCTTGCAAATGCAAGTTGGGATGGTCTTCTCAACCACTGTCTGGCTTGAAGCATCACTTCAGAGTACATTCATCAGCATCAGAGGCGGTTCTTACTTCCCAATCTGATTTCACAAAACTTCTTGTTGGGAATGAAAAAATTGGTGTTCTCTTGTTGAATCTTGGAGGTCCAGAGACCCTTGATGATGTGCAGCCTTTCTTGTTTAATCTTTTTGCTGATCCGGTAATTGCCACTCTGAACCGCAATTGTAGCGCTCTAAGGTTTTTCAACCGCTCTATTTTTTATTATTTATTTTGCAGATTTACAAATTATGGTGCCAAAACAATTAATGGTGAGAAAATTGTTATTCCCTTCTTGAAATGTGCAATAGGGTACTCTTTCGATCTGCTGATTTTATTTCAATTTCAAGATCTCAGTTGTGAAAGTAAAATCAGCTTAGGAGCTTTCATAGGTTTCTAACAGCATGCTATAGAGAAGTGGAATGCTTTGACGTTCAGATGTGTTACTTGATTGTAGATTAAGACAGTAATATGGCAACCTGTTTTACTTATTTACTGGATATCTCATGATGCATGGTGGCAGGACATTATCCGTCTTCCTAGATTGTTTCGCTTTCTCCAGAAGCCACTAGCACAATTTATATCTGTTGTAAGAGCACCAAAGAGCAAGGAAGGCTATGCATCCATCGGTGGTGGTTCTCCTCTTCGTCAAATTACTGATGCACAGGTATGATGTGATATTTTATTGTGTGAATTGCCCATGGCTGCTGCACATTAAATATCTTAGTAATGTGGATACTTGCGATCATAACATTAACTAGCAAATATGCCCGTGCGTTGCAACGGTGAAGATGATTTTAATTATACATCCATACTTTATATATATAGCTCAGTAGATAAGTTGCCGTGACCAATGGTGGAGGGTGTAAAAGGAGCAATGGTGAGTGAGTAGGGGTGAAAATGGTGACGGATATTCCCAATTGACCAAAGCTCGTTTTAGATTTTTACCGACCGAGCAATGTGGAAATGGTTATCGACGAAAATTAAATGGAAATGGTAAAAAAAATATGGAAATGAAAACGGAAACGATTTTGCTGCGTACCGACCTTTTTTACTTTTACCGTATTCCTATGGTAATTACCGTTTTTATATTATGGTAATTACCATATTTCTTAATACGCTAATATTTATGGTCTATTTATTTATTTGACCCATAGTTTAGAGGCCTATCAACTTCTCAACCAAATCCCTAACTTGAGTACAAGGTTAAAAGAAGATAATTTATAATTTACATAGTGAACCTTCAATTTATTTTACTATATAATATTATATAATTATGCAAAGTTAAACATGTGATTTTACAGTTCAATGTTTCCGATATTTATTATCAGCTTCCGATTGATACCGACATGGTCCCGTTCGTATAGTTTGTTTCCGGTTTTCTGATATTTCTGACATCGTTTTCGAGAAAAAATATGGTTATAGAAATGGTTGAGACAATTTTCGATCGTTTCAAACCGTTTTCATCCCTATGAGTGAGTAGGGAGCAGACGCCACCAGATCGATCAAAGTCCCTTTTACTAATTCATTTTTACATTCGCATACTGTTGAGCTTTAAAAAAAAGAATTATTTGCCAACATAAACTAAAATCTTAAACCATATAGACACACACGCATGCATTTCTTTAAAAAGAGGAAAACCAAGACGCTTCCTGAGTTCCGTGGGCATTAGTTGGGATGATGTTAGACATAATTGATGAATGGAATATACTCACAAAAATAATGACATTAAATACAATCAACTTTGGTCAAAAAGTTAATTCTAAATAATTTCTGTTTACTCCATTACGTAGAAATAATTTAATATGAAGAAGTAAAAATTAACTCAATTTTCAGCAATTTTTAATGGCTCGAATAGTGCTTAAACTAATTCAATAAATGAGAAAATAATTTTAATTGACTGGAAATAAATAAAACATAATTAGGCCCCTGTTGGAAGCCAGCCGAAGGGCCCATGTAGCAAGCGATGGCCCAAATTGAGAAGGCAAGAGCCGTCGGATGCGATCCAATGGTTAATATTGCTTGTGACTTGAACAAAACACTACTGCCCTGTCGAATCCCTAACCGTATATTCATTCCCCTTCCCCAGCCTCTTTCCCTGACTTCTCCGATTTTAATTAGCCAGAGATGTGAGGGCGGCTTGGCGGAGGGACGGCGACAAAGCTTGCGCACACAGACGCGGGCAGACGCGGCTAGTTGATCCTGCATGCATCTGCACCGATTCCTGCGGAGACGGGTTCGTAGCGGGAAGCCACATGTCTTTCCCTTCTCTCCTCGTTCCAATCCAATTGCTCATACCCTCCTGAGAAGTGGGTGAGACGAAGGGAAGGAGAATCTGGTGGGGGAGACAATGGAGGGGGAGGCGGGAGCCGGAGGGCAGGGCGCTGGCCTGGAGCACATAGAGAAGGACACCGTCCTCCTCTTGGCCAGGTCCCGTGCTTGCTCTACTTGCGATTCTTCCTGACCTTTTGTTTTTGTCAGTTCTCCAATTTCCAAATGGGTACCATTCTGTGTTTTTGGTTTCTGTTTCTTTTTCCTATTTTCAATTTGGATTGTCGGGAAAGGGTTTGGTTCACAACCAGATATGTGTATACGGTTCTTCAATTTTTATTCAATTTGATTCCTATTCAATTTATGTGTTTCCATTGATCCTTGTCTCAGAACTCTGTATACAGTCCTCCGATTTTGATTCAATCTGATTCAAATACAATTTGTGTGTTAGATCGTGCTGTGAGATTTGGTCTGAGATTTTTTATAGATCATGTTGAGAATCTTGTTTCGATTGTCTTTGTTTTTTTACCGATACTGAATTGGGCGATGCCATCTGCGAACGGGAGCAAGGCTCACGGGCAAGGGGATGTGAGCGATCGGATATGGAACTGAGACCAACGCTGCGTGCGGTGATGAGATCATGTGATAAAGCCGCGAAGGCGCACAGCGACGTACGAAAGCGTCTTGTGACGATAGGTGACGATCGGAAAGTTATGAATTTTTTAAGTAGTTAAGATTGCAGTAAATACAGTACAAATGTTCCCCATAATTTATGTTAGGTGTTGGCTTCATAGAATAAATACTGCAAAGTATATGGGATTGTTTGCTTCATCTCACCCTGTTATTTTGTGGGTATTCATCACTAGTTTATTTATTTGGAAATTGTAATTTTCCACTCTAGTTGTTGATGCTTTAGAATTTTCCACTTCTAATTTTGGCATCTATGGTTTCCACTGTTCATCAAAATATTCAAGTTTTCCATTCTTGAAGTACTTTACCATCTTTATTTATTTCTGAACTGGGTGAGTAATGCCCATTTTGGCCAAAATTTACATAGGGTTTTCCTCTGTTTGATGTGCTCACTGGCTGATTCAATCCATGAAGCATCACAAGTATGAACTCACAAACAAGCTCATTTGTCAACTCACATCTCTCCTCGTACACAACATGAACATCATCTGTAGAAATGGCAGCAGTAAACTATTGCAATGGACCTTTTGTGCTCCTTTCCTTTCCTCCTCTGCATTACCTGCAATTGCACTGCCTATAATGAACTCTAATGGCCAGCAATTGGCATGGTTCCCTCCAAGAGCACTGTTGACATCTGCTTCCCCTCGGCACAGGCACATGTGAACAACAAGCATCTGGCATGTGCTTGAATACTTGATGCCTCTAGGGATTGTTGTCGATGTTGCGATGAGCCTATAAATTTATGTAGGCAGTTTTGGTGGTAGAATGGACTTGATAGGAAGAGAGGAAGAGGGGGTGGTGAACGGAACTTTTCACAGGCGAAATTTGGCAAAATAAATATAAAAGCCAGAATACTCAAATAGTTGCAGCAAAATCCATTGATTTCAGTGTGCAGAGTGACAGATTAGTGAAACCAGAGTAAAGAGTGGAAAATTTCGAACTATTCTCTTGTACCTTTTTGTACTTTAGTACTTTTCTAGAAGATTCTTAGTACTTTAATGAAGAAAAAATCCATGAGGTAGTGATGTTTCCCTTTCCCGTTCATTCTTCTGATTATGTTAGAATCATATGCATATTATGTGCTTTCACTTCATATTTTTATGGTAACTTATTTATAGGCCGAAGCACTGAGGAAAGCATTATGTGATAAAGATATTCCTGCCAAGGTGTATGTTGGAATGCGTTACTGGCATCCATTCACTGAGGAAGCTATAGAACAAGTATGGGCTTGGCATACATTGAACACATTTGTTTTCTTCTGTTATTTTCTCCTTTTAGCTGATTTTTGGTGTTTGATTATTTCAGCTACTGCCTGAACTTTTGTGGAAAGAACTTTATCCTCTTAGGATTTGAAATGGAACATGAATCTTTGTGTGATTTTGAATCTTCTAAGATACAAAAAGAAAGCTATGGCAATTAGCAACTGTCACATCCATGAACCTCCATGCATTATCAATGCTATTATAGATAAAATGAATGAGCTATGCTTCTACTGAATGTTCAACTTATTTCTATGCAAAACATATTTATTTAATCTTATTGTATTCTAGATAAAACGGGATGGCATCACAAAACTTGTTGTACTTCCTCTGTACCCCCAGTTCTCCATATCAACTAGTGGTTCAAGTCTCCGTTTACTGGAGGGCATATTCAGGTACCTACAATAATTTAAATAATAACTATAGCTATTGCTGTTACATTGCAAAGTAACACTAATGCCATCTTTAATTTCTGCTTTAGAGAGGATGAGTATCTGGTGAATATGCAGCATACAGTTATACCTTCCTGGTATCAGCGTGAGGGATATATCAAGGCTATGGCAACTTTGATTGAGAAGGAACTGCCAACATTTCCAGAACCCCAAAAGGTAATAACCCAGGTGTATGCACATGGTTTGCTGACTTAATTTGAAGAAAAGGGTAATAAAAGGCTGTTAAACTTGGAGGACATTTTTCAAAGCTGACCCAATAATATAAATATATCTAATGAGATATCCAATTTGCAGGTTATGATATTTTTCAGTGCCCATGGAGTTCCTCTGGCATATGTAGAAGAAGCTGGTGATCCATACAAAGCAGAGATGGAAGAGTGTGTGGATCTTATCATGGAGGAACTCGAAAAAAGAGGAATAACAAACTCATGCACACTTGCCTATCAGGTTGTTACAATACCTGCTGCCTCCCTCCCTTCCTCCCATCTGATCTACAAGTTCTTGATTACAGAAAATATTCTTGGTCAGAATCTGGTGGTTTTATCCACCACCTATATTTCAATATCTATTTAATTTCCACCATTCTCATAGAAGGATTCAAATTTGAAGGAGAAAACTGCTTCCTTCATCCAAAAAATAGCAAGGGGTGATATTTAAAATCAAGATATGAATCCCTGATTACAAATTTATCATCACACCTGTGGTTGCTTTTCTTCTAAAGTATTAAAAATTGTTTTGATTGCTCAACAGAGCCGAGTGGGGCCAGTTGAATGGCTGAGGCCCTACACTGATGAGACAATTATCGAGTTGGGGCAGAAAGGGGTGAAGAGCCTTCTAGCTGTTCCCATCAGGTATTACTTTGATAAACTTGATTTCTGCTGTCTTGATTAAAACAATATTCTTATGTGTTAATGCCTCTAAGTCCTAATGACATCCATTTTGTTCAGCATCTTGCTTTGACTGTTTTCTTGTCAATATCATTTTAGCTGGATAGTTCTCATTTGTTTCCATGGTCTTCTCCCTCCAGTTTTGTCAGTGAACATATTGAAACTTTGGAAGAAATCGATGTAGAATACAAGGAGTTGGCTTTAGAATCTGGCATCAAGCACTGGGGACGAGTTCCTGCATTAGGTTGTGAACCCACGTTCATAACAGATCTTGCCGATGCTGTTATTGAAAGCTTGCCTTATGTTGGTGCTATGGCAGTTTCAAACCTTGAAGCTCGACAGGTAACAACTACTACAGTAGAAGAAAAATACCTTAATACACACATGATAGATCATCGTATAATAGCTTTTAGAGGCTTCATGTATATGTATTTCATACCTGATATGACGATAGCATTTCGTAGAATGAATGTTTGTTTGGGTTAGGATACCTCAAGAGGTTATTGAAATTCAATTGAATTTCTTATCCTATTCTCTCACTGAATGAGTTTGCGTACCTGTGCAAATTGGAGCTCATTTCTAAAGATGTAAATAGCATCATGTATCAACACAAGGCTACAAACCTAGATCCCTAGTATTATAATCTGATTTGTTAAACAAAGTTGACCAGTCATTTAAGGTTTTACTTCTTGGTGGATGTAAAACTGATTTATCAAACATAACTGGAACACTTGTTGTAGCATCCAGATGATTATAGTCCAACATGCCAATTGCCGTTAAGAATTTACATTGATGTGTGGCGCATTGCCTTTTTGCAGCCACTGGTGCCACTTGGGAGTGTGGAAGAATTGCTAGCAGCATACGACTCGAAGCGCGATGAGCTGCCCCCTCCGGTGACTGTATGGGAGTGGGGCTGGACGAAGAGTGCGGAGACCTGGAATGGCCGGGCTGCTATGCTGGCCGTGCTGGCTCTCCTAGTGCTGGAGGTGACAACCGGAGAAGGGTTCTTGCATCAGTGGGGCATCCTGCCTTTGTTCCGCTGAGCCAATGGCTCTCTTCAGGTCAGCTCCCTTTGAGGTGATCTAATCATAATTTTGATTCATATGGATAATTTCCCGATGCTGTATACGAATGGAAAAACAGAAAGAATATTAACTGAATTTGACTACGTACCACATTACCATGTTGTACATATGAAATATTCTACGGACTCTTAGTACGAAGATTAACAAATTGAACACTGGCAAAACGCCTGGTTTCCCAAGGCACAGACATGATATTTGTGTCTGGCCATCTGGGTTTAAGAGATGGAATTTTGCTGTTGATTGCGTGGTGGGGGCTGCGGCAGAGTTAATCTTATCATGAAGGCTTTAATCTTATCATGCACAAGACACTGGTTTCGGCGCAAAAGAAGACGGAAAGGAAGACAACAACAGAAGCACCGCCAAGTTAGGCTGTGAACCACTCTGCATGCACGATTGCCGGTATTGCAACAATTTCATCTCCTGTGATAGTAAAGGGATTTCTCGGCTGGGCAGTGGGCACTCATACAGTTCACGGTCTATGATATCAAATACTACCATTTTCGTCTAAGTAATTTTATCTAGGGTGCAATTCGTTGTAGCTTAAGGGGCCTTTTCTAAGAGCTTCTGACAGCTGGAGCTGTATCTAGTGGCTACTTCTAAAATCTTGAGCTCCTGAAATTGTCTATATTACTTCCAAAACCTTCAGCCCCCTAAACTGTCCAGATTCTCACTCGTATTCATTAGCTCCCTAAACTTTCTAGATTCTCGCAGATTCTGAGACCAGTTTATAGAATCCAGTGATCTGTAGTTAGATTTCTTGGCTGGACAGTGGGCACTCATACAGCTTACGGTAGAATCCTGTTTTGGGTTGACTAGTCGTCCAAACTATGCCATCGTGTGAGTAATTTTATCTAGGCTACAAACTGCGATGGCTTTGCTGCAATTCATTGTTTGGGGGAGCTTACGACTTCGAAGGTGAGTAGTAGCCAGCTTGGTTGGGGAACTTTTTGGCAGCTGTACCAACTCCTAGAATCTTCAGTTCTCCTAAATGACTCTTGCCTACATTTGAGTCACTATAGCTACTTGCAGCTATGGGATGTATAGAAAAGGAACTATACACTACTACAAAAGGGATTTTTCCGTGCGGTTCTAGAGGGGTTTTCGCGTGCGGTAGAGCTAACCGCACGCGCGAAAACGTCTGCAAAAATCCGATTTTCGCGTGCGGGCGCTTAAGCCGTCCGCACGCTAAAATGAAAAATCACAAAAAAAAATAAAAATTCCCAAAATCAAAACCCTAACCCTAGCCGGCAAATCCGCACCTCCGATCATCGCCGGCGACGGATCCACGTCGCCGCCGTCGTCCGCGCCCACCGCCGTCGTGCATCCCGCCCGCTGCCTCCCGCTCGAGCCCCTTGCTTGATCCGGACGGGGGAGGGTGGGGGAGAGCCGCCAACGGCCTTCCACTCGAGCCCGTCGCCAGATCCGGACGGGGGAGAGCCACCGATGGCCTTCCACTCGAGCCCGCCGCCAGATCCGGGCAGGGGAGATGCCGGCCTCCCGCTCGAGGCCGTCGTTGGATCCGCGCGGGGGCCGGAGGGCCGAGGGGAGCCGAAGGGGGAGGGGAGCTGAGGGAGGCCGCCGTCGTCGCCTATGCCCACTGCCGCCGACGCTCCTCCCCTCCGTCGGATCTGGGAGGGGAGCTGAAGGGGGAGGGGAGCCGAGCGAGGAAGGCCACCGCCGTCACCTACGCCCGCCGCCGGATATGGGAGGGGAGCCGAGGGAGGCCGCCACCGTCGCCTGCCGCCGCCGCCGCCCCTCCCCTCCGCTGGATCTGGGAGGGGAGGGAATGGGGAGGGGAGCGGAGGGAGAGGGAGGGAAGGGGAGGGGACCGATCGAGAGAGGAGTAGGGGAGAGAGAGGAGAGGCGCGTGTGGGTGGGGGGCCGGGGGAGAGGTGTGCCATTTTTTAATATGGAGGGAGACAGGGTGGACTTTTCGCAATCCATTTTTCCGTGCGGTCCACTTAAGCGACCGCACGGGAAAATCGATTTTTCCGTGCGGTCGCTTAAGTGGACCGCATGGGAAAATCTTTCCCATGCGGTCCCTTAAGTGGGCCGCACGGGATAGTGTGGAAAAAATCGATTTTCCCGTGCGGTCGCTTAAGTGGACCGCACATGAAAATGCCGCATCGGCTTTTCCAGGCGCGGCCACTTATGACCCGTCTGAAAATTATTGGGGGCCTCGTCCAGGAAAATCGAAATTGTACTAGTGATTAGTGATTAGTGATAGTAGTCGGAGGCCAAATTCTCACCAGCTAGATAAAACAATTGCAAACAGAGCATATATAAGTAATATGCTCCTCCACCGTATAGGATCTCTGTCTCCAAACTATACGCATGCTGACCCGTCCTTTAGACCTAGAGCCCTGGAGGCTGCACCCCATGTAACCAGTGCCAAGAAAAAAAATTAATGTTCTTTCGCTGAGCATCTCTCTACTCTGAACATGCTTTAAAACGGAGATCTTTGGTTTAGATATCTCTAGGTAGGATTTGATCACTTAATTTCCTCAGCTATATATTAATTTTCGACTGGACATAAAGTTAAAGTGCAAATCACAGCGTCTCACAGTCCATATGCTGATGGAAAGTTGGAAACAACAAAAGCACCACAAAGTTAGGCCGTGAACCACAGATACCTTTCCATGTAGTACAAAGTGTACAACTCTTTATCTGATCTGCTACTGCACTAGCAGAAGTCAAGTAGCCGACCCACACAATACCACCACTCCACAAGTACTATACTCCTCTCTTATTCTTGTACGCATAATAGTATTATTATCTCTTAACTAATTTCGCTTTACCTGTCATCTCTCGATCTCACAAATATTTGTAACTAAATAAGAACTAAACTAATAATTATGCTGATACCGATCGAATATACTAGTACATTAATTATGTGTTTGTCATTGTATAATCAATTAATTATGTCGATGTGAGGAAGCCGCTGGTGAAGGGGACGCCGGTCTGGGGCAGCCAGTTGTCGCCGAGCACCATGCTGGTGACGGTGAAGTTGCCGGCGTCGGCGCCGCTGCCGAGGACGTGGTAGCCCGGCCAGGTGACGCGGCGGCTGGTGTCGGCGCCGGGGCCGGAGTTGTTGTACTCGGCGTAGAAGAGGGTGTCGAGGGCGAAGTCGCCGGACCACGGCATCCACCCGGCCGGGTCGACGAGGTCGCCGACGAAGGACTCCATGACCACCGTCCTGGAGAAGTTCTTCCACGGCCGGCCGAGGTAGGTGAGCGTCCGGTAACCGGCGGCGGCGGCGTCGAGCTCCGGGGCGGCGAGGAGGGAGCAGCCCTGGATGGAGGTGCCGGTGTTCTGGTTGGGATCGGAGCGGCCCTGCGCCGTGACGGTGTTGCACTGGCCGGGCAACGGGAGGCGGGAGAGGAAGCGGCAGGACTGGAAGACGACGGCGGCGTTGCCGAAGACGTAGTCGACGGTGCCGTAGACGTCGCAGCGGCGGTAGAACTGGCGGAGGGAGTGGGTGTAGAGGGTGTCCTGGTACGCCTCGAAGCTGCACCCGTAGAACGCCGACAGGTCGGCGCCGGAACGGAGAGCCACCGCCTGGTGCTTCGACGGCCCCGCCGTGTTCCGGAGCGTCATGTTCATCGCCACGAACCCTTGCCCCACCACAGCTATATATATATATATATATATATATATATATATATATATATATGAAAAAACATACAATTAATCAGTTTGTAGAAGTAAAAATAATACCTCGAAGACCGTATCGAAGTAAAAAAATGTTTATATTTTATGATGGGAGTAGTAGTATTAATTATGTGTGTCAGATGCAAAACTAGCGTAAAATATATGAGATATATATGGAGCATGATGATTTGATGAGACCACGAATGGATCGTGGGACGCATTCTCCTGTAGTGTTGCATGGGGCCAAGTAATTAAAAGCGACGTTTTTTTGGTTACATCCTCCCTAATCCATGCATATGTGTATGCATGCCAATGAGAGCATTATATATCATGCTCTGCTGCCTGCCTAGCTAGTTTCATACTCCTATTTCATTTGTTCTTTAGTGAAAGTGCAAGCTCACTAATGGCCACTAATTGCTATGTACCTAGTCTCTTCCACTTGTTCAAAATAAAATTATCCTAATAAAATTCGAAAAATAATTGATGTATTCATACAAAAACCTGTGATACACACACACAAACACACACACACACACTTACCGAAGGTGGCGGAGTTAAAGGTGGTCCAGCCATCGACGACGCTCCGGTTGCCGGTGATGACCGTCTGGCCGATGCCATCGCCGAGCATCATGATGTACTTCTTGTGCTTGGGCACCACCACGTTCTCCTCGTACACGCCGCCCGCCACGTATATCACGTAGTGCCCCGTGCTGCCGTCCAGGTTGTTCGGCGCCGCCGCCACCGCGTCCCCCACCGTCGTGTAGTTCCCGCCGCCGCCCTGGTCCACTGTCACCACCCCGTTCACCGCCACCGTCGCCTCGGGCCCCTCCATCGCCATCCGCCGCGCCATCTCCTCGTCGCTCACGTCGAACAGTCCCCTCCTGTTCGCCGCCGGTGGCTTATTCTTGCCGTGGCCGTGGTGAGGCTTCTTGCCGCCGCCGCCGTGGTGCTTGGACCCCTTCGCCGCCGTGGGCACCCACGCCCTGGTGAAGAGGGAGAGCGAGAGGCTGTACAGCTTGGTGCCGTTGGCGATGGGCACGGCGAGGCCACCGCCGCGCTCCGACCACGCCGACGACGCGGCCTGCAGGCCGTCGAGGCAGGTCTGCTGGTTGGTGAGGATCGCCGACAGCAGCGTGTGCACGTCGTCGGCCTGCGGGTCGAGCAGCGTGTCGGTGCTCCTCAGCGTGGCGCCGGCGGCGGCGAGGAAGTCCACGTTGAGCTCAGACATGAGCTGGCAGTCGCGCAGCGCGCCGACGGCCGCCGGCGAGAGGCCGCGGTGGCGGGCGAGGTAGCGGTCGACGAGGCCGGCGAACCTCCGGGCGGTGTCCAGCGACCGGGCCACCGAGAAGCGGCCGTAGGTGTAGAGGTCGCTTGACCCGCCTGGTGGCAGCACGGTCCGGCAGAAGGTCGGGTCCGTCGTGTCGTTGCACGCCGTCGTCGGCGACACCGGCGCGGACGGCGGCGCGTCGGCGTCGGCGGCGGCGGCGACCGAGAGCGCCATGATCAGCGAGAGCAGCAGCAGCGCGCACATCGCCTTCTTCTCGAAGCAAATCGCCATTGCAGAAGCTACTAGCTCGCAATGCTTGTGTGATCGTGTCGCCGCGTGTGAGTGAGTGATCGAGAGGAGAAGTGAAGTGGCCGTTTTATAGGCGAGAAGAGCTGCGGAACGGGAGGGGCAATTCATGGTAATTTCGAGGACAAATTAAAGCAGGGGAGAAGGGCCCTGTTCGAACTCCGAGAAATAAGTAAGGACATACGAAGGAAGTCATTAATTAGTGTATAATTAATTAAGTTTTATTTTTTAAATAATTAAAAAAACTTTATTTGATATTTTAAATAATTTTTATATAGAAAGTTTTCGCATATAAATATAATTAATATATCGTTTAGTAGTTTTAAAAACCTGTTAACAAAAATCGAGATAAATTAATATATGTCTTGATCAAGAAAAAAGGGGGCAACAAGAGCGCTTTTTGCGTACGTCTCGATAAAACGCGTGGAAATAATTCAGGATAAATCATTTCATGGCATTTATACATGCAAATATGCAAGTGGGCGGGAAATGAGGGTGTAGCCGTGTAGGTCAAGCATGCATGCACTCGAGCTGGCTCGGACAGAGAGACCGAATTAATGGATGATGGAGAGAATTTGATAAGGTTTGGGTTGGTTTGGTCGGATCCAAATGAACTAAAATGGGGGTGTTTGTGTTGTTCTTTTGTGCTTTTGGTCAAAGTAAAAGGGCTAGGGTTGACCTTAATTATAATTTTAATTCTGCTGATCTATCTCGTCATTTTTTGTGTTATTGTTGTCAATGTTGTTTCTGTAGAGTAGTATGTTCAGCTGGGCACTAGGCAATTAGCTGTCGCGCTGAACTCCGTTCCTAACTTTCATTTCTCCAAGAATAATTTTATTCTTAACAAGATATCGGGAGTCAGGAGATACCATATTTTTATATAAAATTTGGTAGATTCATTTGTATAAGTTACCTTGAGTAGTGTAAAATGTTCATATCTATAGGTATTTTCTTAAGAATTTATTTTTCTGCCATAAAAATGGAGAAGTCATCCAAATAGCTAGGTGGTCGGCCTTCCGGCTACCTATTTATTGATTTGACATCAAACCATTTACAATGGGTGATCCGTCATGGCATCATCTCAAAAAATTGAGAAATAACTCCATTCTTCAATCTTCATCCAATAACTTAGCATGGACTCTTGAGAAATGAGGCGTGATATGGACAAACCCATTCCATTACTGGACTAAACAACTCATCAAGAATAGAGTGGCAAATTAATTCATCATCCCACTCCTAAAAACAAACAGGCCATTAATGGGCAATCTTCGAGAGTGTCCTCCTTGAGTTCTTAGTATTTGGCTTCAAATATAATACTCTTCTCCTTTCGCTAAAACATTTTGCTTTTCTAACTTATGCATGGATGAGCGGACGCAGAAAAAGTATGTGGCGGAGACCGTAGCTGAAGAGATGAAGAGTGTTTAAGTGCTAAAAAAACATACTACCTCCATTTTTCAATATATCAGATCATTGACTTTTTGATAAACGTTTGACTATTCTGTTATTCAAATTTTTGTGCAAATATAAAAATATTTAAGTCATTCTTAAAGAATATTTGATGATAAATCAAGTCACAATAAAATAAATAATAATTACATATATATTTTTTTTTGAATAAAACAAATGGTCAAACGTTTTTTAAAAAGTCAACGGCGCCATATATTAAAAAACGAAGAGAGTATTTACCTAGTACGATATGTAGACGGTCCCTAATTTTTAAATCACATGGAAATTTATGTATATCATATTTTAATGATAGTTTGATCGAAGACATTCTTATTGACAATGAGACGTCTATAATAATTTTATTAATCTTAATATATGTATACGTTGAGTCAGTATCTCGAAAATTATGTTTATAAGTATACCTAGAGCGTACTTGTGTGTATGTTTTATAGAAACGAGTGTGTGAATGCCCATTTTTGAAAAAAAAAGAAATACAGGGATCAGTGAAGTGGCCGTTTTACTGGCGAAGCTGCGGAACGCGCGCGAGGGGCTTCATGGTAATTTCAACGACAAAGAAAGCAGAGTAGACAGCGAGAGCTTTTTGCGTCTCGAGAAAACGTGTGGAAGTAATTAATATTAAGGATAAATCATTCGTGCATGTATGCATGCAAGTTGGCGGGAGATGTGAGTGTAGCTGTTAGAGAGATTGAATTATAATGGATGCATGCATGGATGACTAGTAGTGATACATATTCTTTGTATCATCCATGATGTATGGACAATTGATGGATGATTAATTGATGAGGTTTTGGGTTGGTTTGGTCGGATCCAAATTAAAGTTGGGGTGTTTCTCTGTTGTTCTTTTGTGCTTTTGGTCAAAGTAAAAGGGCTAGGGGTTGACCTTAATTACTTTAATTTTGCTGATCTCTCGTTATTTTCTTCTTGTTGTCTATGACTCTATGTTTGTTTAGAGTATAAAACGATTACATGCCTAATTGATTTGGTGAGCAAAAAGGGCACGTGATTGTGCTACACAACGATTTATGGGAAGTTCGCGGCTATAAGTGAGCCGGCGCTGGACAAATTTAGGGAACTATGGTGCATTTTATTTGAAAGTTCCTGTTATATTTGCAGTTCGATCTGTTTTTTCAGCAAATTTTGCTATAGGATAATTAAGATTTATGTAATTTGCCTTATGAACATCGTAAAAATGTGTCACGGCTAAATAACAATTGAAAAACTGATAAACTATTTGAGGACACTGTAATTATTATTTTATTATTACCAACTAACTGAAATGAGAAACTGCGTTGAAGCGACACATTTTCCTCTCGGGCTAGCACACGATACTCACACTAGTTTGATCGAACCAGACCAAACAAAGACATCTCTCCTGACCCCCCTCCAAAATCCTTTAGCAATGACAACAAGTATAATTTACAACTTTTCCAAAATATATTTTTCCAAAATTTTCATTTTTCTTTCCAAAGTTAATTTGAAACTACACAATGTGCCACTCTTAATCTGCCATTACCCCAAATACATTGCCACCATACATCATATTTCATTTTCACTTTAGAGCCATGTTAGAAGCTTGTGGTTCGAGGAGGTTTATCATTGTTTTAAAAATTTTGTATTTCCAATTAGGCTAGAAATAATAAAACAATAGCTGCAGTGTCCTCTAACAAATTACCTATTTTTAAAAGTGTCATCCAGCCTTAGCATGTTTTTGTGATATGCACCAGAAAATTACACAAACTTTAAATGTACTATAGCAAAATTTGCCTAGTTTTTTCTTATGTGTGGATCAAATTTGGTCTCTACTAGTCCACTATAACAAATACTCCCTCTGTTTCAAATGAATGATCGTTCTAACTTTATCCTAAGTGAAACATTCATATTTTTCTCTATCAATTTCTAGGAATTACCATATATAGTTAAACTTTGTGACTATGAAATGGATGATATTTTTTACTTCACCTCTCTAAAACTTGTAACACATATTTGGCACTCTAAATAACATCTAGTAACAAAATCAGCAACTAATAAGTTGTATATTTCGTCTAGCTCTACAACTATGATATTATCATAAAGCATGTCTTCATTTGAGATCATTTGGAAAAATATTTTCTTTTTATAAAATTAATCTAAGAGCTCGTAACGAATATTTGGGCACCTCAATGATCTCACAGGAAAAAGAAATCATTCAACTACGAGTTGTAGACCTCGTCGAGAGCTACAATTTTCATATAAAATTTGTTATAATCCGACTTCATTTGAAAGAGTTACAGTTTTTTCTTTAACAGTATTGCTCTCATTTCAAGGGAGGTTTTTGTAAGAGAATGAAAATCAATTTTTATAGGTCTGTTCTTCTGAAAACAGCCTATAAAAATTATTTTAAGGTCGGTTCTTTAAGAAGTCCACCTTAAAAACACTATTTTTCTTATTCTTTGAAAATGACTAAATCTTAAAAATTAATGAAGAAATCATTTTAAGTCTGTTTGAGATGAAAATTTTTGTTTTATCCTTTCAATATTTTCTTTAATATGGCTAGTTCTGTTTCCTTAGAACATTTCTTTTAATATGATTGTGTACTTATGTCTAGTATTTATATGAGTTGTCATGTTATATAACTTGAATAGTGAATGACCATACCAAAGGAACTATTCTAAGAAAACATTAGTTAATTAGGTCATATTAATTAAAGGAAATATGGCGAGGATCTTAAATAAACTTTCTATGAATTTTCAAAGTTTAGACTGTCTAAAGATAGTAGAGCTTGTAACGAATATTTAGGCAGCCACATAATCTCCAATGTAAAACGTTTCAACTAAGAAATTGAGTATTCTCGAGAGCTATAATTGTCATATAAATTTTATCATCATCCAATTTTGTATGAAAGAGTTACGATTTTTTCTTGAAATAGTATTGCTTCTATTTTTAGGGCCGGTTCCTTGAAATAACCGCCCACAAAAATAAATTTTTACAACACCTTCTCCTTAGGAGAGTCACCTGTAAAGACCATCCAAATTTTCAACCTATAACCCTAAAGCGGTCTTAGCCATCTTTACATTCAGTTTTCCTTATAGGATACTTGTGAAAAGAAAAGCCGAAAGCCTATGAAAATCTATTTTTATAGTGATCCCTTCTTCATATACTCCCCCTCTTTCTCTTTCTCTTCGCAGATGAAGAACACTTGGTGGCCGCTTCATACTCTTGTTAGTCTCTACCATATTCCTTTGACCATATTTTGGTTAATTTATTCCATATTGTGGTGAGTTAATCTTAGTGTAGTTCTCTGTATAAATTAAGAAATGCCGTCATAATGAATCATTTCATTGATCACTAATTCATCATACCCTTAGATGTACGTTTTGACGATTCATATTATCACTTACATTCCTAACCTGACACGAGTCATTTTATTTCAATAGTTGCAATTGTAATAGCAATGTTACAAGGATTTTCACATGCATGGTTCAATACAATTTCAGTACAATTTCAGGAATTTCCGTCCCCCCGATAGGTAAATATTTTTGATTAAGTTGCGAGATATATATAAAAACCTGGCTATATCTAAATATATGTCGTTGTATCCAGTCCAGTTCGTGAGGATTCAGAGTCACGAGCATGCCTACGCAACAAAAGTACAACTATATATCTCCACTACTACAGAAAACCTAATTAGTGCCGGTTGGAAAACCCCCTTAGGTGCTGATTTTTCCAACCGACACCTATCGGTGCCGGTTTCAGAACCGACATCTATTTCTGTAATAGATACTAGTTTTTAGGTTAGAACCGGCACCTATATGATATTATAGGTGCCGGTTCCGATCTAAAAAGCCACGTGGCTGCCATAATAGATGCCGGTTCTATAGAACAACCAGCACCTATTCGTATCATATAGGTGCCGGTTTTTGACCAAAATTGACACGTGACATGCACCACAGGTGCCAGTTTTTTATTAAAAACCAGCACCTATATGTTGGGTAAAAAAAATAAAAATAATAGGAAATCTACTTAGCACCACATCATACGGCCCCAAATCCATAAAGCCCCAAATTCATTTACATCCATACAGCCCCAAATCCACCTGCACATTCATTCATACTCACACAAATTCATTCACATTCATAGCCACATCCAAATTTACATCAATTCCCCAACCACATCCACATCCACATATATATGATCACATAGAAATCAAATAAAAACCTAAATGCCTAAGTCAAAATTCCTAAGTCTAAAATCCCAAGTCTAAAAATTCCTAAATCCAAAAATTCCAATGTTTAAATCTTAAACATTTGCATATATATCCTAACTCAAAAATTGCTAAGTCTAAAATTCCTAAGTTTAAAGATTCTAAGTCTATAAATCTAAAAATTCCTAAGTCTAAATTCTAAACATTTGCATATATATATTAACTCAAAAATTCCTAAGTTTAGAAACTCCTAAGTCTAAATTCTAAACATTTGCATATATATCTTAAGACAGAAATTTCTAAGTCTAAATTCAAAATATTTGCATATATATCCTTAAGTCAGAAATTCCTAAGTCTAAAATTCGTAAATCCAAAAATTTCTAAGTCTAAATTCTAAACATTTGCATATATATTCTAAGTCAAAAATTCCGAAGTATAAATTCTAAACATTTGCATATATATCCTATGTCAAAAATTCATAAGTCCAAAATCACATACAAATCCATATAACAACACATCCAAATTCATTCACATTCATACAGCCCCAAATCCACTACACATTCATTCATATTCACACATTTATTCACATCCATAGCCTTGAGTAGAGAGCAAAGTAGATATTGCTGGGACTCAGCGTGTCAGTCAACTTCAGCCTAAGTGTTGATGAGAAAACACGGCGGCCTGGGAGTTCTGTTTATCTCCAGTGCAGGTCCAAATCTTGCTTTCGAGTTTAGGGCATGCCAGTTGGTTTGATCCTACAACCAACAAGATATACAAGAAAAATAATGTTAGTACACGATAGCCAATCGACTAGTGGGCCAATGACGTATCGTAGAAACCTAACCGATGCACAAGCTGAATCGGCTTTAAGGTGAAGGATGCTACACATAAACTAGATTTAGATTAAATATAATCATAAACAACTTTTTCTTAACAGAAACAATCCTATAAGTCGAACCTAATCGGTGCAGCATAAGATTAATGTCTTTTAAAGTCAATTGTCGTATGATTATAAAACCTAAATGACTAGCCGATGGGTAGATGTTGTAGATTAAACCCAAAACAATTATGATCGGCTGCAGAGATAAATAACATGTAATCACTCATTTAATCTTTTCCTTAGATGCAAGCATTTATAGATCGGACCCGACCGAGACAGTATAAATTGTTTATAACCAAGATCAGATAAATCAGTAATTACATGAACCTATTTCATAGCCAATAAAATGTTTTAGGGTATTTTAGATAACGTATCGGCTAGGACTCCGATACAACCTTATATAAGAATATCAATCTCGGTCAAATATACTAAACAAGTTTCATGAGGTTTGAAACAAGCTTAATATATTTGAGGGATTGATCCACTTGAATAAGATGATAGATACAACGTATTAAGCAAATTAAAGCATGCAAACTTAAATGCGAAACAGTTGTACCAGGTAAGATCGGCTGAAACCCTAATTCTACCCTTATTGGCAATCAAACAGCAGGTTAGCTTTTATGATTCTGAACACGACTTAGTAGGTCAAACCCAATTGATGCAGCAGTAAGTATGAACATAAGCATAAAGACCAAACAATCAAGCCTTTGATTGATTTTCAGGGTGATGCCTTAGTTAATCTAAGCCGATGAAACGATTTAGTCGATACCGGCAAAACCTTGGAAGAATCTTGGCCGATATAAGTAAATCAAGTCATCGAGTTAGATTAACCAAGATATATGATAGCCAGCAATTTTATAAGATATATCAGAACATCTAAAATGATGTGCTAATCTACCGATACAAACCGGTATGACAAGCCATACCTTTTATTGGAGATCGAAGCCGATGCAGCCCAACTCGAAACAATAACTCATCGAAAGGTAAAAGTAAGAGCGTGGCGATGCGTCAAAAGTGTATTGAACTGTTGTTATTCTTTTTACAAGACCCGGGTGGCATATATTTATACCCGAACATACAAACCTTGTCCATACTGGACATGACTCAAACTTGCCTAATTATAAAATAAACAAACAAGTCCCTAGGCGGACTCTTACCACGAATTTCTTAAAGGAAACAACTAACTCTTATTCCTAAATAATAGATACAATTGCCTCTTCTGGACTCAATCCTTGTTTGGCAACATCTTCAGATCTCCTTCCGAGTTCGATATGAACTCGTATTGCCTTTATCGGCTCACCGAGTCCGATTCTGTATCGGCCGATATAGCTCCCAGCCGATGCGTTGCTCTGTTTTTGGAAACAATCTTATCTCCTTGAATCCGCTTCGAACCCATCTTTATCTTTGTATATCTTTACCAAATTTTGTCATTAACACATGCCCCCTAATTTCGGAGTATAGATCAATATGCTGCGGAATTATCTCTCAGATCCACAAATATTTAGGGTTTCCATAACTTGGCCGTTAATGACATGAGTTATAAATAGCAACGGCCTCGGCATTAACTTTCACGCCGTTAACTTTTCACCACCGCTTAAACCACTGCCTAAGCCGCGCACTGCTTCTGTCTCATCTCCGATGACTGCATCGACGACGCGAGCCCTTTCAACGGCAACTTCAGTAAGTCCTCAACGATTCCCCCGCTTCCAGCTTAATGGCGACCATCATCGATGTTCCCGTGGTATGTTTCCGTCAAACTACGCTTCATCATCTTTATACATCCATACCCCACATCAACCTTGGTTAAATTTTGCTCCCCTTTTGATGAATTTTCTGATTCCTCCTCCTCTGTTCTTCATGACTGTAGCATTTGAGAAACCAGATCGCAATCCCCGTTCTCAAGGAACCCACTCACTATTTCCTTAGTCCGATGGAAGATACGGACCCCTGTTACTTCATCAACGTCAAAACCAATAGGATCCCCTTTAGGCAGACAAAGCCCAATTTAGCCGATTGGCAAACAGTTTTTAGATCCTGGCTTTCGAACTTAGATGGATGGAAGGATTGGTATAAGAGAATATCGGCTACCAAGTAAATTCTTTGGGAAGAAGCTGGAATAGCCCAATGTTTGGCCCTGTCTCTAGCCAATATGAAGAAAGATGAACCTATGCTGTCATCGGCTTCTTATTTTTGGTCTGACATCCTCAATGCTTTCATGTTCAACCAAGGGCCGATGACTCTCACTCTTCTTGATATCAAGATGCTTATCGGCTTGGATATAACCTCATCGGCTAACCCCTTTGGTTTGAAAGTTAAAAGTCAGAATAAGTTAACAACAAAAAATGTAGGTGGCTGGTCTGGATACATAGCTAAACACATCGGCACAGGCCCTGTTTCAGATAAAGATCACATTGCTTTCTTGAACCTCTGACTAGAGAAATTTATTTTTTGTGGATCAACCTATGGCCCAACAGTCAACATGCAACACTTAGCCTAAGCCATAGTTTAAAAGAGAACCTTTCCCCATGGAAAATATTTTCTTGGAGCAGTGTATTAGATGATGGGCCAAGCAACGACTAAGATATTGATGGACAAACCTGTCGGCTATGGTGGCCCTTGGTGGTTAGTACAACTTTGGTTGAACTTATAAACCATTAATGTTGCTGAAAGAACCCCTCTTTACTCATCAAGCTTTCCTTCTGACCATTCTGATGATGAAGAAGCAAGCACCCGTCGATGCTTGTCATTCGGAGAAGCAATATCGGTATATCCAGGATCAGGACCATCGGCTGAAGCATTTCAAACCTGGTTTTATCACTTCTATGATGGATTTTCTAAGAATGGCAGAATTTGGTTTTCCTATGACAACTTTACTGATTATGAGCTCCTAGCCGATTTGAGATTGAATGATCTTAATGATGAAAAAGACCCCAGATCTAGAGATAACATTGTTTCGGCCATATCACCTTGTATACTTTCCACTAGAATATCTCAAGGCCGAAATGTCCAAGTCTCTTATGATTTCTACCATCCAATGGTAACAGCGAGACAATTAGGTTTGGGTCAGCTTACAATCGGCTTGTACTTTGCAAGGAAAATCCAAACTAGGGGCATCATCACATTGGCTCTTTTGATGGATAGGGTGCTGAACCTTGAAAATCCCATCTTGGGCTCCCTTGAACACGTCAACATTCATCTTTTGTGAAGCCAGCTATTTGACCGATGGTGGAGTGAATGGAAGAAGCATCTTTTTACCTATCAGTCAGCTTTTACTTAACCATCGTCATCCCTTCCATCAGTACTCAGGTAAATCATCCCCTTTCCCTTTCTGAATAATTTTGAATTCCTTGTTTTCCTTAGTACGCTTAACATCTATTTTGCAGGCTGCCAGCACTCCTCCTCCTGCCAGAAGCATAAGTATTCAGCCGATCGCATATGCATTGGCTCTATTGCTTTCGGGAGACCTGGCCCCATCCATCATCAGCTTTGCTGCTCCTTCAGTAAGCTCCTTGCTTCACGGCCAAGTTAGGGAACCAATCTCCAAGGTCACAAGCAAACGCAAGCAATCAAACATCAAGAAGACCACCAAAAAGCCAAAGATTGCTACTCCCAAAAAGGTTGCTGATGATTTTCCTCCTACTAACTCAGACGTTGAGCAATACTTAAAGGAGGCAATTATAGAAGAAGAGAATGATGAAGCTGCCACTAGGATGAGCGATGATGACCCAACTGCTGAAGAACAAAACCTAGCCGATCAAGGCCCAACCGATACAGCTAATTCTGGGGAACAAGGTAGAGAAATTTACGAGCAACCTTCATCCCCACCACGTCGTTGTAGAATAATCCACAAGGTTAAGGTAAAAAGTCATATTGCCTCATATATGAACTCTTTTAATATTTTGCTAACACTTGTCTTTTTGTAGCCCAAGACTGTATCAGCTCTTGCTAAGGACAAGCACTTTCCTATGCCACCATTATCTCCAAGTCCTCGAGCTTCTCCAGTTGCATCGGTAAATTCTTCTTACTCTTTACTTCTGAGATCAGCCGATACAACACTTGTTCTGTTTTCAGCTAAGAGCTCCATCAGCTTCTCCTCATCGGGCAGCCTCCAGTGAACACACACCTTCTGCCGCTGGCAGCCATCATGGAGAAGAAGAACAAACCACTGCTGTTGCACCGATGACCCAAGTAAGTATATAAATATACCCTTTATCAGCTTAACCCTGCTTATTTTCCTGATATCAATTTTGACTTGCAGAACCTAGCTGATATGTTTTCCTTTGACATAAGGAAATTTTTGGATGAAAAAGACGAGGAAACCACTAGCAAAGCCAAATCACCTATCTCTGAATATTTGAGGGCTAGATTGCAAGACATAGCTGATCGGCTCAATGCTTTATTGGATATCTTAGTTGCAAATAGCGGGCCGATCAGAAGCAGAATTCAAGAAGTTCAATATTAACTGCCTGACGAAGTAATCGACGCTATCTTCCCAGCAGCTTTCCTTGAATCTCACCAATTCAAAGTCCAGAGAGCCAGGCAGAGACTTGCAGATCGCCTTGAACTCAAGGCATTGGAATCGGCTCTTGAAACCAGCCGGCAGCAGATAAATGAGAACAAGGCCAAACTTGATGAGCTGATGACTGGTCCTAAAGCAACCCAGAAGCATATCGCCGAACTGGAACAACAAGAAGTTGATCTCCTGGCTAAGTTGGAACAAACACGCAAAGAAATTGCTCAAGAAAAGAAGAAACTAGCCGATCTCCCAAAGTCCATTGAAGTCTCTGCTACTTTCTACTTGAAGCACTTGAAACATTTTTGTGTAATATAACCATCGGCCTTTGAACTGATTTTATTCCTACTTTTTGTTTTTATACTTGTACATTTTTTGAAATTCTATTCTAAGGGCAATAGTATATATCGGCCTTTTTGAGGCAATGTAGTTTATACATCGGCTATACCATATATCGGCTAAACAGCCGATTATGAATTGATCCAAACACTTGGATAATATTTCTTCAACTATTTTCCATTTAATGCATTTCCAAAAACTTCTCCGTTAAGTCCTTCAAGCATATATGCATTCTTAGGCACACAACGATGAATTCGATAGGGTCCTTCCGAATTAGGTGACCATTTTCAAAATTTGTTATCTCTTGTCCCTATCGGCAAAATCAACTTCCAAACGAGTTCCCCTTCTTCAAAAGTTTTGGCACAACCTTTTTATTATAATGCCTTGAAACTTTTCCTTTATCCCTTTTGATCTTTTCCAAAGCACGTAATTGAACCTGTGCCAAATCCTCTTAGTTGTCAATCATTAAACTATTATAATCATTGGCCGATAGCTCATTTTGTAAAGAAATTCTTCTTGAGAAGATGTTATTCTCCCAAGGCAAAATAGTCTTGTGTCCATATACAAGTTGATAGGATGGTACTTGTGTAGTTCCATGACATGCCATCCGATATGCCCATAATGAATTGGCCAAAGTAATATGCCACTTCCTAGGTTGTTCTGTAATTTTTCTCTTAATCAACTTGATCAAACTTTTGTTAGAAGCTTCGGCTTGACCATTGGCCTATACATAATAAGGAGAAGAATTCAATAATTTAATACCCATACTATCAGCAAACTGAACAAACTCATCGGACACAAAGATAGATCCTTGATCTATTGTTATCGTCTGCGGAATCCCAAACTGATAGATAATGTTTTCCTTAACAAATTTAATGGCATCCCTAGAGTCAACTTTCTTCAAAAGAATTGCTTCAACCCACTTTGTAAAATAATCTGTTGCCACTAGAATAGACTTATTCCCTTTACTTGATGGTGGAAATGGCCATGACTTGATAATTGGGTTCATAGTTGATGCTGATGCTCTCTGAGCTGCTCCAAATTTCTGACAATCTTGACATCCCTTATAATATTTAAAACAATCTTCCAACATTGTCGGCCAAAGATATCTAACTCTTCGAAGCAACCATTTCATCTTATGGGCCGATTGATGTGTACCACAAATACCTTCGTGTACCTCACATATAACAGCTTTAGCTTTTTCCAGATTCAAACACTTAAGCAAAACCCCATCAATCATCCGATAATATAAATCATCATCAAGCAATACATATTTCAAAACTTTATATTTCAATTTTCTTGACGCCGATTGAGATGGATTTCTTAAATAATTGATAATTTCATATCTTCAATCATCGTCATCAACATCTGCAACTTCGACTTCTATATCTTTCAACATCGGCTTATAACCCGATGCACGTTGGTCTAAATCATTGGCTTCAACATTTTGTTCTCTGGGAATATGCTTCATAGTAATAATCCTAAAATTCTTTATCAATTCTTGGCACTTTTCATTATAAACTTTCAAGATTTCATTTTTGCTCTCATACTCGCTCGACAACTGATTGATCACCAATAATGAATCACCAATAATCTCAATTGCATCGGCTTCAACTTCCTTCAAAACCTGCAACCCTTTAAGCACTGCTTCGTATTCTAGCTGATTGTTTGTATAATAAGGTTTGATTATAAAGGCAAACTCAAAACTTGCCCCCAAGGCGATATAATCACCAAGTCGATGCCACAACCATGTGTATAAACAGATCCATCAAAAAATAATGTCCAAGGCATCATCTCAACATATCCAACTGGATTACCTCGGTGTTGAACGATAAAATCAGCTATCGCCTGCCCTTTTACTGCCTTAGCCGATTCATATTGAAGATCAAATTCTGTTAAAGCAAAAATCCACTTTCCAACTTTACCTTTCAAAACTGGAGCCGATAGCATATATTTCGCTACATCGGCTTTGCAAACTACTGTGCACTCATTTGAATGCAGATAATGCCTCAACTTTATACATGAAAAGTATAAACACAAACATAGCTTCTTTACAGGGGTATTCCGCATCTAAAAGCCTCCTGCTAAGATAAAATATCGCTCTTTCTTTTTCTTAACTTATTCAACCAAAACTGAGCCGATAGACTTCTCATCGGCTGACAGGTAAAGCCTGAATGGAATTTCCCCTTTGAGGTGGCATCAATATTGGAGGTGAACACATATATTCCTTGATGTTATCCAAAGCTTTTTCCTATTTCTCCCCTCATATAAAGTCTTGATCGGTTTTCAGTCTCAACAATGGAGTGAAAGGCTCAATTCTACCTGATAAATTGGAAATAAATCTCCTTACAAAATTCATCTTGCCAATCAAGGATTGTAACTTGGTTTTATTTTGTGGAGGCTCGATATTTTTAATAGCATTTATACTCCTCTGTGTTATCTCAATCCCCCTTTCATAAACTAGAAAACTAAGGAATTGCCTAGCTGGTACACCAAAAGCACATTTGTTAGGATTCATCTTTAAACCATACTTTCTTGTCCTCTCCAACACTTTTAGTAAATCAGCTATATGGCCATCAACCTATTTGGATTTCACAACCACATTGTCAATATAGATTTCAACCAACAAGCCGATGAGATCATGAAATATATAATTCATTGCTCTTTGATATGTAGCACCAGCACTTTTTAATCCAAAAGTCATAACAACCCACTCATACAAGCCAGTTGCACCGAGACACCTAAATGCGGTCTTATGAATGTCTTCTTCAGCCATAAAAATTTGATTATATCCTGCATTGCCATCCATAAAGCTTATAATCTTATGTCCAAATGCTGCATCAGCCAACAAATCAGCAATCGGCATTGGGTATTCATCTTTGGGTGTAGCTTTGTTCAAATATCTGACGTCGATACAAAGTCTAAGCTTTTCATTTTTCTTGACCACTGGTACTATATTTGAAACCCACTCAGCATATCGACAAGGCTTTATAAAATTGGCATCATATAGTCTTGTAATCTCAGCCTTAATAGCATCATACATCACTAGCTTGAATCATCTTGGAGGCTGCTTATATGGTCGATACCCTAGTTTAATAGGAAACCGATGTTCCACAATAGATTGGCCAAGTCCTGGCATCTCATGATATTCCCGGGCAAAACAATCTATGTATTCTTGTAATAACTCAATTAATTCCTTTTTGAATTCATTTGACAATTTAGCACTTACAAATGTCGGCCTTGGCTTATCGCCAATTCCAATATCTACCTCTTCTAACTCATTGGCCGACATAAACTCTTGCCCCAATTTACCTTCTAGATCATCTATAGTATCTTTAGCATAAAAATTAGGGCCGTCTCCATGTCTTCACAACAAAAGTTGGGGTTCTCTATCACCGATTGGCTGTCGGCTTGCACGATTTCTACCTGGTCTCCTTGCCACTAAATCAAACTTTGGTGCATCGTTGAGGGAATGCAACAGTTAGCATGTATCCAATCCCTTTCCAATAGCAAACTATATGATCCTTTTCCATCAATGACGAAAAATGTGGTTGGAATTGTCTTGCTGCCTACTATTAATTCAACATTCAGGACTCCTTTTGTCTTAGATGAATTGCCTCCAAAGTCCTTTAACACCATGTTAGTTTTGATCAAATCTTCTGGAGTTTTACCAAGCTTCTTGAATGTAGTATAGGCATCAAGTTTACAGCTGCTCCCCCATCGACTAACATTTTGGACATCGGCTTCCCATTGACAAATCCTTTAATATATAACGGTCTCAGATGCTAATGCTCATTGTATTCGAGTTCTCAAAAACAGCTTGCTCCGCTAACAATGTTAACTTTGCCAATGATTCTTCAACTTCCTCATCGGCTGAATGTATGCTATACTCCGCTGGTAACATAAAGACCATAATGATTGAAGATGAAGCTATAACTTTTCCCTTAGCAGATGTTGAATTTCTGGTCTTGTCGGCTTTAACCTCATCGGCTGACACAACTTTGGATTTAACACGCCACTCCTTCTTTGTGCGTTTCAACCGATGATCGATTTTTTCTTCAACCTCCTGCATATGCTTCCTATTCCTCAACCATTGTACTCTTCTTTTCTAGTTTTTTGTGAAAATTCCGGTTGGACACCATTGAGGATTCTGAACTTGTTCTTCTTGCTCTTCCTTAGCTTCATCTTTGAAATAATCTTGATGAATTGGCTCTAAACGTTGATGTACCGACAGCCTCTCCTGTATCGGCCAATTCTCACATCTTGAACTGCTTGATTGATGAGAATCACCATAATACCTTATATCTGCATCACTGTGTGGAGGTTGTGGATACCATATACCCACATGGCTAGCTTATCCGACTGATTATAGGGGATAGGTTATAGGTGATGATTATGTAATAGCTTAGGACTTAAGTATTACGTTGCCTTGTGTATTAAGGAACGGCTTATGGTCCTAAGTCGGTAGTGTTATGGATAATGCTTATGATTCCTATACCGTATGTGGTTTGGTCTCCGACTTATGAGCCTGCCTTCTGAACCTATATAAAGAGGGCAGGACGCTCCTTGAGGGGCATAGAGCAATAGCGATTAGCTAAGCTTTTCTTGAAGCACAATCTGATCATGAGATCAATACATAACTCGGCGGATACAATCCCCGAAACAGGAATAGGGTATTACTTCTTTATAGAAGGCCTGAACCTGTATAAATCCTTTTGTCCCATAGCCCATCGTGTTTAGCACTTGTGCACTATCCCCTTTTCTCATTGCCGAAATTAGGTTTCGACAGTTGGCGTGCCAGATAGGGGTGCGTCAAGGTTTTCGTCGACAAGCGCGATGGGATCTACATCAGGCATCGACGACTTCGCCTTCCCTCCAGGGCGGGTGTACCGCTTTGGCAGCCTCGACTTCATCACCGACAGCTTCAGCAAGATTTCTCTCCTCGACTCGGATTCGAACCAGTCAGAAGGAGAAAACCACTCGGCGCCGTTTAGGTTATCGAACGTTGCTGAGACCTACCCCAACTTTCTCTCTCTCGAATCGATTTCAAATCACTCGGGAGAACCTTTTGCGTCTACGTCATGCTACGGTTCCTTTAATAAGACACCAGATCCAAGCTCTAGGGAGATCGGCATCATGATCCAACCTCTCGGATCCTGCTCATCCACTGAGATCGCCGACTACATCAGCTCTTCAGACTTCAATGATTTTTACGACATCTCCCCGGAGAACATCGATAGCTCCGATTTTGACAAAAACTACACTCTGCTATTCTTCGGCGTTTTCATGGCCGACGTAGGAAGGACCGAGTCAAGTTCAAAGAGGAGCGCAAGCGCAAGGAGGAGGAACTCAAATGTAACAAAGACAACGACAAGAGCAAGCGAGACCTGAGGGTGGCCGGGCACTCTGCCCACGACGCCATACTTCAGACTCGAGTCGACAACACCAACGTCTTCCTAACGCCCCAATAGAACGTAGTCGCCGCACTCACCCTCATCAACACCGTCATGGACGTGGCTTCACCCAATGTGACCCCAATTCTAGACAAAGTCAAGACCATGGTCGCCGCTACAGCCCTACTCGGCGCTGTCGCTGGAACTAGTCGGGGAGTCATGGAGTCCATTGCAGAAACACCCGACAGTAGTCGCCTACCACCGCTGCGATCCATGGATTACCGAAGACCCGAGCACAGCAAGACCCTTGGCAAGTCCAACGACGTCCGTCATCATGAAGCCTGCAAGCGTCGAGACCAGTCGGCTGACTCTCGCGAGAGGTGTCACGACCGACCACCCGTCCATGATCGGATCTGCTATGACAACGGCTCCAGTTACCAGAGTGGCTCTCGAAGGCCCGCGCCGAGTGATTTGAGGGAGGTACTCGACTGGCGTTATCGCGAGCGCAATAAGACTCACTATGAAGATCGAAGGAATTCCCTTGACAACTGTGATGAAGGAGTACCCACGTTCACTCGGGACCCACGTCGAGTGAATTCGCCGAGTGGTTTCAAGCCCACTAGGATAGAGAAATATGACAGCAAAACCAACCCCAAGTCATGGTTGATCGTTTACACCCTTGCAATTCGCGTAGCAGGAGGAGACAGCAAGGCCATGGCAAACTATTTGCCCGTCGCTCTCGTCGACTCGGCCAGAAATTGGCTTGCCAGTCTACCAAGGGGATCAATCAACTCTTGGAGCGAGCTCTGGGATCACTTCATCGCAAACTTCCAGGGCACCTTTGAAAGGCCTGGGACTCACTTCGACCTCTATAACGTAATCCAGAAGCCTGACGAATCCTGGAAAGACTACATTTGGCATTTTTCGAAGAAGCGAAACAAGATCCCTGACATCACCGACGACGTCATCATAGCCGCCTTTCAAAAGGGCGTTCGCAATGAGTTGTTGATTGGCAAATTTGAGCGTAAACCTCTATGGATAGTTAAGAAGATGTTCGAGATAGCCAATTCCTACGCCAAGTCAGACGACACCATTAAAGCATCACGACAAGACAAGCAATCAGGAAGTAGTTGGCGTCCCAAGAAGGACAATGGCAATGGCAACGGTTGCTAAAAAGATCGCAAGCGTAAGCCCGAGGATCTGGTCGCCGCAATATCAAACTGCCAGCAACAACGTCCACGCGTCAGCATCTATGACAAGATCATGAACGCTCAATGCACGCATCACCCGAATCATAAACACGCGGCCAAAGACTGCTTCATCTACAAACAATTCGCCGAGCACTATGCGGCCCAACTTCAGAAACCGACTGACGGAGTCGGGACTCCAGGAACCAAGAAGGACGATGCAAACGGTGGCTCAGAACCTTTCCAAGACCACAGAATAGAGTTAAATTTTCGGAGGACCACTCGCATACGAGTCGAAGCAGAAGCAGAAATTGATCGACAGAGAAATCAATGCAGTTCAGCCTAAGGTTCCAGATTACCTACGATGGTCGGAGGTGGCTATCACATTAAACCACTCAGATCATCCTGACTGAGTGGTTCACTCGGAGCAGTATCCCCTGGTACTAGACCTGGTTGTCCGCAATGTCAAGCTTAAGCGTGTTTTCATTGATGGTGGCAGCGCTCTCAATATCCTCTTCGCCAAGACACTGGACGAGATGCAGATCCCAAGGTCTGAATTAAAACCAAGTTCAGCCTCTTTTCATGGAGTTATTCCAAGATTGTCATCTACACCACTCGAGCAAATATCTTTCGGCACCCAGGAGAATTTCCGTACAGAGAACATCAGCTTTGAAGTTGCCGACTTTGAAGCAGCTTACCATGCCATCCTCGGAAGATGCCCGGACCTCGAGGAGTTATCTCCTTGCACAGCGATGTCAAGCAAGCCTTCACTTGCGATAAAGAAAGCTGCGACATGGCCCAGTCTCACAAGAGGCTGCTTGGCTAACAGGAAGTTCGACTAGCCGCATCAACATCTGAAGAAGGCAAAATCCCAGCAAAGAAGTTGGCCAAGTCAGGAGAAGGCGACGCTAAGAGCAAGAAGATTTCACTCGATCCTTTTGACCCCTCCAAGACTGCTATAATAGGCATCGAGCTAGATTGTAAATAGGAAAGTGCGCTCTAGTTTACCACCCCGACTGGTTGGCCAACCTAGTTCTAATTCGGAAAAAGACAGGACAATGGCGCATGTGCGTCGATTACACCAACCTCAACAAGTCTTCCCCTAAGGATCCCTTCGGTTTGCCCTGCATTGATCAAGTCATCAACTCAACCACTGGTTGCGAGCTTCTGAGCTTCCTTGACTGTTACTCGGGATATCATCAAATCAGTTTGAAGAAGTCCGACTGTTTGAAGACGTCATTTCTCACCCCGTTTGGAGCTTATTGTTATATCATGATGCCGTTTAGTCTTAAAAATGCCGAAGCTACATATCAACGCATGACCCAAAGATGTTTATAGACTTAACTCGGGAGGAACGTGGAAGCTTATGATAACGACGTTGTCATCAAAACCAAGCAAAAACAAGACTTGATTTCTGATTTGGAGGAAACCTTTTCAAATATCTGAGCTTTCAGAATGAAGTTAAATCGAGAGAAGTGCACTTTCGGAGTACGTCAGGAAAGCTGGTTGGTTTTATGGTATCTCATCGTGGTATCGAAGCCAACCCGGAGAAGATCAACGTCATACGGAACATGAAGCCACTGAGTACCCAGAAGGACGTCCAAAAACTTACTGGATGCAAGGCAGCTTTAAGCCGGTTTGTTTCTAAGCTCGGGGAATGAGGCATGCCTTTCTTTAAGTTGCTCAAGAAGACAGATGAGTTTCAGTGGACCCCGGAAGCTCAGAAAGCCTTTGAAGATTTCAAGAATTTCCTCACAACGCTATCTGTGTTAGCTTCACCATATTCTCAAGAGTCATTGCTACTCTACGTATCGGTAACTTTTCAGGTGGTTAGCATGGTCCTGGTTGTAGAACGAGAGGAGGAAGGACGAGTCCAGAAGGTTCAAAGGCCAATTTAATTCGTCAGCGAAGTGCTAGCCGGATCCAAAACACGCTATCCCCAGGTACAAAAATTATTATATGGAGTTTTAATTACCGTCAGGAAATTAGCTCATTGTTTCCAAAGTCACTCGATCATTGTGGTCACATCTTTTCCACTCGGTGATTTCCTTCATAATCGGGAGGTTACTAGGCGTATTGCGAAGTGGGCTTTGGAGTTGATGCCATTAGACATCACTTTCAAAGCAATGACATCAATCAAGTCCCAGATCCTAGCTGATTGTGTCGCCGAGTGGACCCAGTGTCAAGGAGACATACTTATGGAGGAGCTGGAATATTGGACTATGTATTTTGATGGATCTAAGTGGGTTTTTGGTACCGGAGCTAGTGTCGTCTTGATTTCCCCGACCGGTGAAAGATTGCGCTATGTTCTTCAAATTCATTTTCTGGCTTCACACAATGTAGCTAAGTACGAAGCATTACTTCATGGGCTGCGACTTGCTATATCCCTTGGTATACCGCGCATGATCGTGCGAGGAGATTTCCAGTTGGTTGTGAACCAGGTGATGAAGGATTGGTCCTGCTTGAACGACAATATGGCTGCTTATCGTCAGGAGGTTCGCAAGCTAGAAGACAAGTTTGATGGTTTGGAGTTATCACATGTCTTAAGGCATAACAATGAAGCTGCAGATCAACTAGCTCAGTTTGGATCTTGACAAGAGGCTGCCCCGATAGATGTTTTTGTTGAGCATCTTCACGAGCCGACTGTTGCTAAAAATGGAGCTACTGAAGAGGAGGTCGCGAACCAGGTTTCTATGCTTGACGCCGATAGGAGGACACCTTTTATCAAGTTTTTGACTCGGCAGGAGTTACCCGAAGATCGAGGCGAAGCAGAACGAGTTCGACGTCGTAGCCAGAATTATGTCATGATTGCTTCTGAGTTGTATAGGAGAAGTCCGTCCGGAGTTTTGTTAAGATGTGTCACACCTTAGGAGTGCCGACAATTGTTGCAAGACATTCACTCGGGAATTTGTGGTAGTCATGCCGCAGCACGTACTTTGGTGGGCAAAGCTAATTGGCAAGGTTTTTTTGGCTTACAGCAGTTACTGACGCGGATAAAGTGGTTCGGACTTGTGAAGGTTGTCAATTTTTTGCTTGATAGAGTCATGTTCCAGCCCAAGAGTTGCAAACAATTCTATTTTCATGGCCTTTTGCAGTTTGGGGTCTAGATATGGTTGGTCCTTTTAAGAAAACTCCAGGAGGTTTTACACATTTGTTCGTTGCAATTGACAAGTTCTCTAAATGGATTGAAGCTAGGCTGGTTGCTACAATTACTGCAGACAAAGCACGTAATTTTATCCTTAACATTGTGCACTTTATATGGCTGAGAAATAATCAGAGCATTTGCCTGCAAAAAATATCCTTTTAAAGAAGACATTGGCGAGTGTGGCAAGATAAAAGACGTCAAGGTTGTAGAGTTCGCATACCGAAGGAGGTGGCCGATGGATGTTGTAAGGAAGGACTGGCAGTTTGTTGCTGTAGTCAACCACAATCCCGGTGGAGAAGATCTTGTACATGCGAGAACACAGGACTTGGAAATTTAGTGACTCACGATCTTCCCGGTTGTGGTCACTCTGTCCTTCATATTCAAAGGCCGGCTTGGATCTTTCTTTGATAGGAGCCAGTCGGGATTTGATGAAGTGCCGAGTGATTTGTTCTCCTTGGATTCTCTTATTTTTCATTTCAAGGATCTTGGCCAGAAGGTTATTGGCTTCAATCCAGTTTGGGCCCTTAGGCAAGGCGTTCCAGTTAACTTGTTGGATTGGCGGAAGGCCAATAAAGTCGGGCTGGCTAGGAGCAGGGTTAGAGATATAAAATCAGTTTGTGTGCCAGCCCTTGTTGGAGGTTTTCAAAGGAAGAGAGAAATAATCTCTGCGGAGAGTACCGTGGAGTTGAAATCCTGCACCGCCGACAACACATGGGTTATCTTTGGTCGGATGGGCTTTGAGGGAGAACATGTGGCAGAAAAGGTCGAAGTGGGGATAGATTCCAAGAAAGGCTTCACAAACATGAATGAAGATGGCAATGTGTAAGACAGAATTTGGGTTTAAATGATAGATTTTGATGCCATAATAATCAAGGATGTCATAGAAGAATTCGGAGGTCGGCAAAGCAAATCCGCAGTAGAAAAAGTGGGTGAAGACCACAATCTCACCAGTGTTTGGTGTTGGGAATTCTTTGCCATATGCCGGACGCCAGTCGATGATTTCCTTTGCTGGGAGAACTCCCTCTTTCACCATTTCCTTCAGCGTCGATTCCTTCACATCAGAGGTTGCTGTCGAGCACGCTGAATTTACACTGTCTAGAGTTATTTATGATCACCACATGATCTTGGATGAGTGGGATACATACACGCATAACTAGCCACTCAAATCTCAATGTATTCATGATCATAAATAACACCATTCAATATAAACTCTGCAATGCCGAATAATGAGCAAAAGAGATATTGCTGGGACTCAGCGTGCTAGTCAATTTCAGCCTGAGACATGCTTGTCAAACCACTCGAAGGTGGCGACCAAATGTGTTACACATCCCAGGAGACTTGACTCAAATTGCTGAGCTCTACAATATCTCAATTACTCAAAATCCTTACTCATGCTTAGCTAGCCCCAGGAAGATGCTAGCTTTGCACTTTCATCTAAGCCATGATATTAACTCAAATACATGAAGGGTGACTTAGATATAACTAGATACAAATAACAAAGTTACTTACATATAGCCATCCGGCTAATTAGTTAATGTCCTTCGGAAGCATGTCTGCCCAAAATCCCCACAAGCAACCGACTAGAGGTAAACCCCTAGATAGGACCAGTCCTGAGAAAACAACGATTCCCGTAACACTCAACTACCTGCAACAAATTCTAAACAACAACATATACATAAGGCAAGAGTCAGTACATTAATCAAGTTAATGTACTGGCAAGCGTACAATCAAACCTACATACATGAAGGCTATATTCAAAGAAAGGCCTATATATATATATATAGTTGAGGTTTTCAGCATAAAGCTAATTTTAGTTCGCAATCCATTTGCAACGCAATTGAACAAAGCATTTTAACAACATGTAAAATGTAATAGTCATGGTATGATACCAACCTAAATAGATAGCAGCATTCCAGTACGATTCAACTGGAAGTAAGGCAATCATATCACATATATCAATCTCATTATCATTCCAAAATATTTAGTTCCAAAAGCACTTAGGAAAACATAAAAGTATACCCACATCACATCACTATGCCGCTCATAACCGTGAGCACGGCTAATCGATTAGTTTTTAGAACTCTGCAGAGTTTGTACAGCTTTACCCACATGGCATGAACTCTCTAGTTTGTCTTGTGCCGGCCAAAGCACTACCACACTCTACATGTTGAGTGCGGTCTAGAGATCATAACGAGGCTTTTACATTAAGTATTGTCTAACCTTGCATGAGCACGATAAGTGTGAATCCACCCTAGGCTTAAGTCCTAGAGCCGTTAGGTGGCGGGCCCACGCCTTAAACCTAACGTCGTGACGGCGAACACATCCGTTCCCCCCACGAGGCACATTATCGTTGTATTGGACAGACTTAGACGCCCATGCCGTGAGGTGGAACATTACACTCGTCCCCTCACGGTAACCACACCCAGCTAGTAATATTTGCTAGCCCTAAATACAACACAATCATTAACACATACATGGGTAGTTCCTATAGATAGCCCACAGTACATTCGTGGCCACTACCTCTACAACAGCCTCCCGAATGCAAGGTCAAACAAATGCTTAACTTAATAGGCCAAGGTTACCCCATAAATAACGCATGTGGATGTACGGTAAACATAAGTGGGTGATATGTAGTTCGGTCCTTAAACGACTCAGGCGAACACTCCCCCTATCGATATGCAACTACCACCATATGCATTGTCGCCTAAGTCTAAAATTCACATTCATTTTATTTTAGTTCGCAAATAAGCAGAGAAAACATCTCTGTTCATAAATTTTGAAATGATTCAAATAGCATAGCAAGTGATCCATAACCATGATTTATCTGTTACTAAGCAAGGCTAAGCATTTGCACTTTATAAAAGCGTAGGTGTTTCCATTTGAGTACAATTAGGGTACTCTAATTAAACTTAAGGTTTCAAACAGCAAGGTGTTGGAGTTTTAAAAAGGATATATGCAATTTTTAGGATATAGCTACCATGTACATCTTTGGAAATACTAATAGTTAGAATTACGTGTGCAAATTTATAAAATAACACATTTAGCCCGAAAACATGGGATTCAATATGTTAAAAGGGTGAGGGCAAACTTGCCTTGATTGACGTCCTTACTGGGGTCAGCAAAAGGTCAAATCTCCTCACCAACAACGAATTCGTCTTCTAAAAGAAATAACGATAATCGAATAAATACCGAAACATAAAAATATTCAAAATGCTCTAAAATGCATGAATTCACTAGTGTGGTTAGATACTGTGTGTATATAATTTGTGGTGAAGGAATTTCTATTTTATCACATTGCATTTGTGAGTTATAACTTTTTAAAGTTCAATACTAGTAATAGATTAATTAAGCTCTATTAGGCTCTAAGTGCATTTTGGGTCTAAGTTTTGTGAAGTTTTAGGTTACTGCAGTGAAAGCTATGTTCTTAGGAGTCCAATAAAAATTAGTTTCAACATATATGGAATTGGCATGATTTTATTATGAGTTTTACAAGTTACATGACATACTATAAGTCTTTTTTATTATACAAATTTTAGATATGTTTCTGGTACTATATGTGCTACATTTTAATTTATAGAAACCAAGTCTATGAGATTAACAACCTAACCCATTTGGAATTATATTATTTGGAGTTAGAATGAATTTGGTATGGATTTTATGAATTGGTGAATGCTATATGTCAAGTAGTCCATATACTAATTTTTAGAGACATTTCTTCTACTGTAAGCATCATGTTTTATCTTACCATATTAAAGTTTATAATTTTGTGAGTCCATAGAAATTTGATTCACTCAAAATGGAGCTAAGATGAAATTTCTTGGAATTTACAAAGTTTGCACAATTTTCAGTTGAACAAGAATTGCTTTATTTAATTTCTTTATATTTTCCAGATTTTAATAACAAGGGGTCCACTGGTCAGTGAATGGCAGCTTTGCAGAAAAGCCCTCGGAGTTCTTGGATTAGAACCCGAGGTCCTTAGCACGTGTTGAATGAGAATTCTTTAAGAGTGCTCATTGTTTTCCTTAATTACAAACAGATCCTGGGTCCACAATTCATAGGCTGCACATTTACAAATTAATACAGAAAGTTTTGTTCTCCTTACTAATCAAGTCCCGGTCTCATAGATGAAGTGGGGCCCGCATGTCAGCGGCTCGGTGAGGGAGAAACCGGAGGCAGCGGCTAGGCATGGCGACTGGCGAGCTTTTCGTCGACGCCGGCGGCAAACGGCGGGGTTTCGCGAGGTGCGGCCAAAAGAGAAAAGGTGGAGGGGAAGCTGGCGAACCCATCGGTGGTTGGCTTGCTGGCTGTGGTGGTCGGAGTCAATGCCGGCGATGATGTGAGCGATGGAGTGCCTCGGCATGCTAGGGCATCTCAAGCTCTAACCCGATTCAGTGCAAATTCATGCATGCACATGTGCCTACGGGGGTCGTGGTTGCTCACTTGAGGTCGTGCTTGGCTTGGCAAAGCTTGGACAGTGGCGGCGATGTGAAGAAAGCTCCGGCAGTGGCGGAAAAAGGCAGGGCGATGACAACAACGAGAAGCGGCCAACCTACTGACAAGGAGGCATATGCATGAGGTTAGTGATGCCCTATGGTTGCTACCTGAGGACGAGTAATCGATGACGATGGCCGGCGGCCGGACTTGGGGAAGACGAAGGGGATCTCCTCAACGGCAACGTCTTGGCTTGATCTTCCTTGGGCTTCTTGCTCCTGGGACCTAGGCGATGATCCTGGCGCAGTGGCTTAGTCAGGGGTCCACCGGGTCGACGGGAACGGTGATGCAATCCGCGATGGCGCTCAGGACACCGAGGATGCCGACAAGCTTAGCACAAGTTGCTTGACCTGCGCCAAAGTAAGGGGAAGCTACAGATGGTTTAGGCATGGATAGGGGATCATGTTCCCACGGTTGGTTTGCAGCGAAGCTCAACAGATAAGGATGGTGACGGTGGTGGATCTCGACGGTGCCGGAGTAGATGGGTTCGCTCCCGAAGTTCTCGAGATGATCTCGCTAGGGTTTTGGGTGGAACGCGACGAGGATGAAAGGTTTCGTCGGTGGGTAAAGCGGCGCTATTTAAGGTGGAGTTCGGGGAGGCAGTAGATGGCGAGGTGGCACTCTGTCGTTCTGGCGCGTGTCCGCGACGTGGCAACCGTTCTTGGGCTTGGAGGAGGAGGTGGCACGTTTGTGTGTCCGAGAGGTGGGTCCCACAAGGGCTGGGCCCCACATGGCAGAGAGAGAAATGGAGTGGGAGGCCTAGAAGCTTCAATTTTTCTAAGTGTTGGCACTATTCCAATGTATTGATTTACTCCTTTCATCTCCTCTAATTATGTTGAGATTTAGTGGGAGACAAAATTACAGAGGGTAGACAAGAATATCATCCTCTTAATAATTCAAGTCCCAAGGGTAGACCACTTTTAGTTTTACCATATTAATTTTATAAAGTAACCTAAGTTACTAGGTTGGCTGCAGTCCAAAACTGTTTAGGTAACTTATGGCTCTCATTTCATGTGGTTATATTTCGAATTAGGATTAAGCTAAGACACCTGTCATTAGAGTACAATTTAGTTAACATGCTGACCAAAGGGTTTTGCTAGATAAATTATGGTTCAATTTTGGTGAAGGTGCAAAGTAGGCTAAGTGATATCTGAACTTAGCAGATTTTGCTGAGTTGGGGGATTTATTTGAGACACCAAATTATTTGATAAATTCAAACCAATATTACTGTAAGGTCATGGTGTTGAATAGTATTTATGAGAATTTTTGTAGGGTTTAAAGTTGCACCATTAATTTTTAATATTTTCCCCTAACCATTCCATACTAATGAGTCCTATTATGAGATGCACAATAAAATCCAAAAACAATCCCAAAATAATAAAATGCACATACGACCATGTGTATCATATAATAATTTGGGTTTACATATTTTAAAACCTCTATTCCCATTTGTTTGTATTTAATTTAAATATGATGATCAAGTCCAAAGTAAAAATCAAGATAATTGAAATTTAAATTAGGGTTAAACTATTTTTATTTGAATTGGATTATGTCAACACATAATTTATAATTTAAATTTATGTTTTGGTCTTAATTCTGACTTGACCCAAGAAAATCTATATGGTTTACTTTTATTAAATGGGTTAAGCCCTAGAATGAGCTTCAAAGTTTTCGAAAATTTCAGAACTCGAAAAGTTTTTTTAAATTATCCATGCGAATTCTTCTTAAGTGAATTTTCGGTATGTTATAGTTGCCCATTGCTCGAAGAGGTTTTTTCTCTCCTCTGCCATGAGCGAGATTTGGGGTGGATCGAATACAGAGTTGGAGGCTAGGATTCTTGGAGGGGATGGAGGACAAGATGGGTGTAGCAGATTTTGATGGGATCAAGAGCGGTTGGATGGATGGATTTGGCAGATTTCGCGTTCTAGGTTTCTCCAGAGGTGCTTGTGAATAGGAGTGTGAAAGGGGAATTTCTCAGAAGTTGAAGCGGCGGGGAAGACAACGGCGCTTCGATGGTTATTTTATTAGGGTATTGGTAGGTTTTTTCTTGTTTGGGCCGAAGCCCACGGGAAGTGTACAACCCATATTTCAAGTGTGGCCTGTCACGTGTCTCTAGGGACTTAAGCAAATTTGCCTTGGCAATATGCACGTGCTTTATTGCCCAATACCTTTAAAATCCTTTCATACAGCAGTTATATAACTTTTTAGGAGTTGGTACAATGCAATTTGGAAGGTGACAAATAGTAAAGTTTTTAAAACTGTCTTGGTAACTTTTCTATAGGTTGCAGGAGCTGTTTAGTTTTTTACAAAGCAATTGGTTTTATATTATATCAATGCTATCTTGCCACCTTGGTGAGCCTTTCTGGTTAAGACCAATATTATGGCTTAGGCTGATTATCTTTTGGTCATATTCTTCAAGCAGTTGGTAAATCTATTTATGGGTTTTATTAACTCAGATTTAATACCACAAATGCCGTATATCTTTGAGGATGGTAAAATTGTGTGTATCGAGGAGACTCGGGCAAGACTGCTTTGGTGGTCTGTGCACAATGTGATGTCAATACTCGGGGTCACTATGCACCGTGTCTTATTATTGAGATTATGTGCTATATGATATTTCAGGATGCTTTGGTTAAGTATTTATTTCTATAAAATCACTCGGATGGGTGAGATTATTAAAGTTCTTGACTATATGTTTAGTTTGTTCAACTAAGCACACAGTCGAGGGCTACACCTAATTAGGTGCATCAAGTCGATGCACCTAGGTATATTTCTTATGGCTTTTTCAGCCCTTCACAACCTTGTTATTGGATTGATTAAAGTACTTGGGAGACCAAGGCAGAGATGATGGAAGCACTCGGCTATGGATTAGTTTGGTTCGAGGCGGAGTTATCTCGTCGACTATGAAGGTCTCAGGGGCTACTGTGGAGGTTGTGGGTACCATATACCCACATGGCTAGCTTATCCGACTGATTATAGGGGATAGGTTATAGGTGATGATTATGTAATAGCTTAGGACTTAAGTATTATGTTGCCTTGTGTATTAAGGAACGGCTTATGGTCCTAAGTCGGTAGTGTTATGGATAATGCTTACGAGTCATATACCGTATGTGGTTTGGTCTCGGACTTATGAGCCTGCCTTCTGAACCTATATAAAGAGGGCATGACGCTCCTTCAGGGGCATAGAACAATAGCGATTAGCTAAGTTTTCTTCAAGCACAATCTGATCACGAGATCAATACATAACTCGGTGGATACAATCCCCGAAATAGGAGTAGGGTATTACTTCTTTATAGAAGGCCTAAACCTATATAAATCCTTTTGTCCCATAACCCATCGTGTTTGGCACTTGTGCAATACCCCCCCTTTTCTCATTGCCAAAATTAGGTTTCGACACACTGCATCCTGGGCAATCTTTAACTGATGACAATCTCATCCCTTCATTCCAGCAAAACCTAAAGAACTCATATTTCCAATGAGGATCAAAACAAACTCCATTGTTCTGATAATATTTCTGAACTTGTTTATCTTGTTTCTTCTAGTACTTGCTGATCAACTTGGTAGAATTGAATTTATTTTGTTGATAAGTCCGATAATTTTTCTTATCGGCTTCACTTACTGTTGTATGGACCATATTTACAGGAAAAGGGTGGTCATCAATCTTCATCAGCTTCTTGCCATCATCAAACTTTATTCTGCCTTGCTGTATAGCCGATTGAATCTGTTGCCTGAACACTTACACTCATTAGTGTGATAAGACCCTGTATTATGCCACTTGCAATATTTCCTTTCTCTTAATTCTTCAGCCGATGGAATCACATGACCTACTAGAAGTTGAATATGTTTCTCCTGTAGCAGCAAGTCAAATATCCTATCGGCTTTGTTGATATCAAAATCATACTTTTTTCTTTTTCAGTATCCTTAACCTATTGACAAATGACAATCTTTTTATTTCTTCACCATTCTGCCAAGCCAATCTCTGAGTCTTCGTCTTCTGAATCAGAATCATAATTATAGACATTGCTGACATTATTGGCTTTTCTGACAAATCTTTTTGCTTCCTAGAATATTTGTTCATGTGCCGATACCTTCTGAACCAAATGAGCTATACCTTCAAAGTCCTGCGCATAAAATCTTTCACTTATTAGCCCAAGTAATCCTTGTAAAGCTAAATCAACAAGCTGCGAATCGGTTAGATTAAGACTATAGCATCTATTTCTCATATCTTTGAACCTCTGAATATAATCCAGAACCGATTCATCATATTTCTGTCTTATAGATGTCAAATCCAATGGCTTCATCTCTTGAACCCCATTGAAGAAATATCTATGAAATTGTTTTTCTAAATCGGCCCATCCTCTGACAGAATTAGAAGGCAAAGAAGAAAACCAGGTAAACGCCTACCCAGATAAGGACAATGGAAAAAGTCTAACCCTCAAAGCTACTACAGCTGATGCCTCCCCACATTGTGCTAAGAATCGGCTGATATATTCATATGTTGAAACATTATCCTGTCCTGGAAATTTTGAGAAATCTGAAATCTTTTATTGGTTTGGTAAAAGAATCTTATTGAAATATTCTGGGTATGGATACCGATACATGATTTCATTATCCTTGGGTTAAGTCCAAATTGTTCTCTCACTACTTCTGCAATCATATCGGTCCATTACTGCTGCTATCCATTACCTCCACACTGTGGTATTTGTTCATAATTATTGAACTGAGGTTGATATTGATACTGTGGAACAGGTTCTGGCCGATACTGAGGTGATGTGATTGGTTGATATGAAAATTCATATTTTGACCCAAGTATGCTTGATGTGGTAGATGTTGGAAATTTTGTGGCACTTCATGCATATATTGTGGTCCAACTAGTGGTTGTGACAAAATTAGCTGTTGAACGGATTGTTGAGTTGTTTGTTCCCCTATTGGCTGCAAATTTTGAACCATTCCAGCTGATAGTGATTGTGTGCCCCTTGTCAATTGTGAAGCCTGATTCTGTGCCATTTGCTGAAATATTTGCCCCCCTTGTATCGGCTGTTGTTGCATCCTCAATGAAAAAGTTGAAATCTCAGTCTTGATAGTTCAATAAGGTGGGAATACATTATTTGACAAATATATTGGTCCTTTGGCTTTTTCTTCAGCTATAGTCCCATCCACCACCTTCTTGACCACATTAGTTAATGTATTAACTAAGACATTTGACTGATTGATCAAAGCATGATTTACTGCATAGTCAATTTTGTCTTGTAAGGGCATCTTATCATCAATCGTTGGATCTTCAACTTTTGCTTTGACTTCTCCTTTTGCACTGGTCTCTACTTCAGGTTTCGGGAAGATCACTTTTCCTTTTTTTATCACTTTCCATGCCGAGTAACACTGAAGGATTCTAAGTACATCTTTTGAAAAGATTATGTTAGTTGTACCATCTGTGCCTTATGCTCTTCAGATAATTGTTCAATAGTGACTGGAATAATGTTTTCTTTTGTAAGTTCAACATGCATGATGAAAGTCTTGAAATCTGTCCCACTCGGTGTGCCAAAAGCATGTTGATGAGAAAACACGACGACCTGGGAGTTCTGCTTATCTTCAGTGCAGGTGCAAATCTTGCTTTCGGGTTCAGGGCGTGCCAGTTGGTTTGATCCGGCAACCAATAAGATATATAAGAAAAATGATGTTAGTATATGATAGCCGATCTGTTGGTGGGCCGATGACATATCGTAGAAACCTAGCCGATGCACAAGCTGAATCGGCTGTAAGGTGAAGGATGCTACACATAAACTAGATTTAGATTAAATATAATCATAAATAACTTTTCCTTAACAGAAACAATCCTATAGGTTGAACCCAATCGATGCAGCATAAAGTTGATGTCTTTTAAAGTCAATTATCGTATGATTATAAAACCTAAATGAGTAGCCGATGGGTAGATGTTGTAGATTAAACCCAAAACAATCATGATTGGCTGTAGAGATAAATGACATGCAATCACTCATTTAATCTTTCTCTTAGATGCAAGCAATTATAGATCGGACCCGACCAAGACAATATAAATTGCTTATAACCAAGATCAGATAAATCAGTAATTACATGAACCTATTTCATAGCCAATAAAATGTTTTAGGGTATTTTAGATAACGAATCGACTAGGACTCCGATACAGCCTTATATAAGAATATCAATCTCGATCAAATATACTAAACATGTTTCAATCTCAACGGGTCGGACTTAATCGATGGCAGCGTAAGATTTAAAACAAGCTTAATATATTTGAGGGATTTATACACTTATATAAGATGATAGATATAACGTATCAAGCAAATTAAAGCATACAAACTTAAATGCAAAATAGTTATACCAGGTAAAATCAGCTGAAACCCCGATTCTACGCTTATTGGCAATCAAAGGACATGTTAGCTTTTATGATTTTGAACACGACTTAGTAGGTCAAACCCAATTGATGTAGCACTAAGTATGAAAAGAAGCATAAAGTCCACACAATCAAGCCTTTGACTGATTTTCAGGGTGGTGGATACCTTAGCTAATCTAAGTCGATGAAACGATTTAGCCGATACCGACAAAATCTTAGAAGAAGCTTGGCCGATATAAGTAAATCAAGTCAACGAGTTAGATTAACCAAGATATGTGATAGCCAGCAAATGTATAAGATAGATTAGAACATCTAAAATGATGTGCTAATCCGTCGATACAAACCGTCATGATAAGCCATACCTCTTATTGGAGATCGAAGCCGATGCAGCCAAACTTGAAACAAGAACTCATCGAAAGGTAAAACTAAAAGCGTGGCGATGCGCCGAAAGTGTATTGAATAGTTGTTATTCTTTTTACAAGGCCCTAGGCATATATTTATACCCGAACATACAAACCTTGTCCATATCGGACATGAGTCAAACTTGTCTAATTATAAAATAAACAAACAAGTCCCTAGGTGGATTCTTACCATGAATTTCTTAAAGTAAACAACTAATTCTTATTTCTAATTAATAGAAACAATTGCCTCTTCTGAACTCAATACTTGTTTGGCAACATCTTCAGATCTCCTTCCGAGTCTGATATGAACTCGTATAGCCTATATCGGCTGACGAGTCCGATTCTGTATTGGCCGATATGGTTCCCAACCGATACGTTGCTCTGTTTTTGGAAACAATCCTATCTCCTTGAATCCGCTTCGAATCCATCTTTATCTTTGCGTATCTTTACCAAATTTTACCGTTAACACTGAGATGTGCACATCAAACCACATGAAGTCGACGACCAGATGTGTTACACATCCTAGGAGACTTGACTAAATCGCTAAAACTCTACAATATCTCAAATGCTCTAAACACGTACTCGTGTTGAACTAGTTCCCAGGATAAGGACTAGTTCGACACTTTTGTCTTAAGCAATGATATACTAAATTCTAAAAATTTCCATATATAACCTAAGTCTAAATCCTAAACATTTGCATATATATATATAAAGTGAATAATTTCTAACACTAAAATATCTAAGGATTCATAAGTCCAAAAATTTAAATGTGATTGCTTTTTACCTACAATATCGGGTGAGAACATTTTTTTGAGAGTTCGATCAAGTTTCTCATCCTCAAGTCATCGAGTCTGTAATAGAAAACATAAAATAGAATGCATAATAATAGTAACTATTCAAATGCATTACACATAAAGTACACTTACGTAATACTTCCATAATTCATGCATAAACACTAAATAAATACAATTTTTCACACAAATCTACCTATTTGGTTTTTCTCTTCTTAGGAGCTGATTTCTTTGCCTTTTGGTTCTGAGGGGGAGGGGCAAAGGATTGCACTCGTGGTGGGTTCTTGTTGATGTTGTAATCGCTAGTTGGTTCTATGACACGAGCATGGATGAACCCACAAAGCTCGTCGGATAGAGATGTGAAGACATGTGGTAGCATTTCGCTTGTATCAAAACCCTATTTCTGCAACACAAGGGTGAAAGGCATAGAAATTTACTTAATACTTCAATAGAATTGCTTAATTTATGACTTAGGTCCCTAAAACATGTCATACCTCAGCATTAGAGTGATTGTGTCCATCCTCTACAAAATACAGCATGTACCGCATGACGTAGAACCAGCAAAGGTCGGTGGCCTCTCGTTGCTTATGGATATATTGATGTTCGAAGATCTGAAATTGAGTTGCATCGATCGCGCATCTCCCATACAATCTTCCGGACCTACGGTACCTTACATATGCCCTATTTAGTGCATTTATAATAGTTGGGTAGTTGTCTCTCCCTTTCCTCCGGCTATCATATATGTAAAATCTCACTATCGTCGATATTGATAACGAGGAGGATACAATGATGGCTGCACATAGGACAATGTATCAATAACTTGATACGTGCGGAGAGCAAACGAAACTGGAAATCGATGATAGTGACTTACTAAGAAAGGTAAGGCAGGAGAATGTGGTCACATCCATTTAGCTTGACGAGGGCGTTGAAGAGATAGTCGTCGATTTTAGCTTCTTTGGTGAATTGCCTGTCGAAGTTCACAACCGCACGATCTGTGTCATGTCTTTTGATTTCCAATGTCTGTATTTGATGGGAATGAAATCCTTGACGATACATCCACACGCCCTACCATAGGGGGTCACTGCCGACACTAGTGCCTTAGGCAGCCCATTTACACTGAGTTCTGTCACGATGTAGTGATCATCAGGCATCGAGTTAGGACCCCTAGGTTTCCTCGGACATGTGACGGTTGATTTCTGGGCCGAACCACCAACGGAAGTGCCAGCCTTCTTGGAAATATGAAATTTGATTAGTTTGAACGGTTCATTAGAGTTGGAGTTTTGTAATGCACTATTGCGTTAAATATACGTCGGAATTACCTCACCGCCTTCGGAATGCTCTTGATTTAAATTTAACAACGCACAAAGGCTGGCATGATGTACGCCCTCTGATCCGAAGCAGGCGATTTCTTCGTGCTCCATCTTGTCTACAATGGTAAGCTAGTTCTTTATGAAAAAGAACTTCATGATTCTATTGACGTGCTTCTATTGAAAGGTCTAAGATATTTTTAGCACCATATAATAAAACCCTTATAGTCCTAAAACATATATTGCAAATTTGTAAAGTTCGTATCTCTGTGCTCTCAGAACTATATCCATGAATATGTGTTGCATCATTTTACCTTCACTGGACATGTGAAAAACTATATCTATCCTACCAAGAGGCGTTGTGGTAGGGTTGGTAGGAAGAAAAAGGCTCCCGCCGCGTCCTTTGCAGCAAGGATTGACGCAGCAGTCCTTCTCTTCCTACCAGGCTAACAACACGCCTAAATAGGTGCGAACGGTGGTTCGAGGTGGCAATGTCCAACGAAGGTCATCTGTTCATCATTGAGCACAACCTAACTGCTAGAACCAACAATAAACAGGAATAAATTTTTCTCTCAAATGGCCGGTTGCCAACATAATGGCCTCCTCGCCAAAATATGGCAGGCTGCCAATTACATGGCCTCCATGCCACGGTGTACTAGTCATCATTGATTACGTGTGGCAAACTAAACAGAGACAAGAATCATAGCAATTCACAAATCTAAGTGTAGTGACCAAAAAATCATTAATAATGCAACAAGTATAGCAAGGGCGGCGGCAACATTCATAAATCACATTCACATTCTACGCCCATAGTAGAAATGCCCGTGGAACAAAAAAATAAATCAAATACTGCCACACAAAATCTTAGACCATATGAATTTCATCATCGAGGAGCAAGTCCCCAAATTCCAAATATATCACCAAATTAATTTCCTACAGCCACTGTTTCATATGGTGGCAGCAGCGGCGACAAATTACATGCAGCAGCAGCAACAAGAAGCAGCACCAACAGCAACAAGCAGGAGCAGCAGCAACAAGCAGCAATAGGCAGCAGCGGCAACAACAAGCAGCAGCAGCAGGCACATATTAAAAAAATGGCAGCATGTACTTCAGCAGCAGCTAGGATACAAGCACAACGCCATCATAGTTCAGCAGCAGCAGTAGCAAGCACATGGAAAAATCCATCCCCAACATTATATTTCGGACCCCATACCATCTTATCACAAATCCATCATAAATTTACTCACAAAATCAATCACATAATCTCAAATTTCATCACAAATCTATCATAGCCCCAGCGGCAGCTGCGCGGCGAGCGATGGCAAGCAACAATATATCCCCAACATTTATCCCGTCTATTGACAATCATCCAAACTATCGATGTAATCAGAAATTCGAGGCCACAAAATTACTCAATCCAGATCAACGAGCTGTCGGTATGGGGAGGAGGGGAGAAGAAGAAGAGAGTGGAGGAAGGGGGTTTACCGTCAGGACAGGGTCATCATCGCCGCCGCCTCACCTCTGTGTCGGGCCGCCGCTGCCGCCTCATGTCACGTCCTGATAAATCCATCCCGAGTTAAAAATCACTTTCTAAAAGGAATAATATAAATAATTAAAAATCTAAAAGAAATCTCAAACACTAAAATATGTATAAGAAAAATTCAAAAGTGGTTTGGAGTATTTTTCTTAAATTCTCCATGCCCTAAATTGGTCCCTCAATTTTTGCGTGAATTTTCAGAGCACAAGAAATAATTTTAATGCAACAATAACCAATTTCGAAGTTAATAAAAATAGAAAACCTAAAATTAATTCTCTCTTTCTCTTTGGGCCATTTTTGACCCAAAGTCCTCTCCCTCAGCCCGTGGGCGAAGTCTCATTTTCCTTCTCCCTCTCTCCCTCCCTCTTGGGCCTTTTCCCCCTCCTCTGCCCATCTCCTCTCCCCTCCCCTCGGCCCAGCCGCCCCCCAGCCGGCCCAAGGAGGCAAGAAGACATTGTCTGCCTCCTCCAGCAGCCGAGCCGCCGCCCTCCCCTCTCCTTCCCGGCCGAACAGAGCCGCCGCCATCCCTTGGACTCCCCTCCGCAGTTGATTCCACTCCCCTTTGATTGCAAAAATCAGTTCCTCTCCTCCTCTTCAATTCCCCCATAATTTCCCCTCTCAATTCAGATTTATTTTTCCGGATTTAATCTTTCTTGAATGGCCGCCATGGATGGCCGGCCGGCTGTCCCCTACTCTCCCCGGCCGTTCACCTCATCTCCTTCAGCCTATAAATGGCGCGGCATCCTCCCTTCCTCTCCTTTTGCCTCCACCCCGCAAGCCAGAGCACCGTGGACGCCGACGTCTAGTGGTGCCGCAACCGCTGCACCGCCTCCTGCTGCCGTCGTCCTCCTCATACTCCAGTAGCCCCTACCGCCCTTGCCGAGATGTCGTGGCATCGTTCTCTTCATTGGCAACCGTTAGGTCTTGTCGTGCGTCGCAGATGTTCCATCAACGTTCGTTGTCGGTGCTACCTTTGGTTGACCGATCCTCCTCACTGGCATGTCGCCCCACTGCATCGCCAGCACCGTCGGTACTGCAGCGGCATGCTTCACGTCGGCCTCACCGTCGTTCGATCGCTGCCAGCTATCGTCGTTGTCCTCTCGCCGATCCTGGTTTTCATCCTTGTCGTCGGCCCTTTCTTCATCAAGCCGAAGCTGTCCTCGTCATCAAGGTCGTCCTCATCGTCAAGGTCACTCGCATCATCAAGGTCATCCATGTCATCGTTGTCTTCTTCCAGCTGTCGTTCCTGTCAAGCCGAGCGCAGCCTGTTGTCGTCCGCCTCTTCGCCAAGCCTGAAGATCGCTGAAATAATGCCCGTTCGTCTCTGTCGTCCCTGAGTCATCACTGCTGCCCTCACCCTTGCCCTCGGCTTTGTCCTTGGCTCCGCATCATCAACCTCGTCCTCACCTTCGTGCAAGGGTCGCCGCTGAAGCCTTCTCCCCATTCATCATCGCCTGTGTCGGTGACATGGGACCGGGGGTATCGAGACCAAAGGAAAGGGTGGCCACAGGGATCCACGTGGCCCGTTCCCCAGGAGGGGTTGGGCCCGAGGGTGACGTGGCAGCTGCCCTCCCGGTTTCCCCCCGGGTCGGGCCGCTCCCATTTATGCCCCGAGGCCTGGGGCGCCCTGACCCCCTGTGGCTTTGGTGCCACGTGCGCAGGTTAGGTGAGCACGGCAGAGCTCACCTAACCACATTTATAGCGGTTCAGACGGGCGCACTACGCCGCATTGAATGCGGCGTGGCGCGTGCATATCCGGTCCGTGATCGGTCACGGTGAGTGACTGGTCGCAGACCGGTCAGATCACAGGTTAGGTGGTGTCAGCATGCCTGTGCGCCACGTGCGCGCCAGGCGGCCTGCTGCACGCCTCGTCCCGTCCCATCAGAATGATGAGAGCCTTCTATCTCTCGTCTCTCAGCCGGAGTTGGTACCCCAACTCTGGTCAGATGTTTCCCGTTCCCAACATGAGCGGGACACGGAAGTCATCCGTCATTTAATGAAGGCTGAAATGGGCATCCCCCGGATGGGTCAGCTGACCGAGCGAAGGCATGCCGTGATGTCTGTCAGAGGCTGCTTCCGACGGTAGGATAGCCCTAAATGTAAAAGAATGTTTTCTTTCTTAGGTAGCTCGTGGCCCATGTGGTAGCCCCTTGCCATATAAAAGGAGGCCCAGGCCTAGGAAAGAAGGGGGAGGAGGACTCTCGCTGGGGACTCTCTCTGGATTCCATCATACTCTCAGATCTACCAGAATGCAGGAGTAGGGTATTACGCTTCTTAGCGGCCCGAACCTAACTAAATCACCTGTGTCCACGCGTTTTTTCTCGCTGGGATCCCACAGATCAGGGGCGAAGAATTTCACCTTGCGCCCCCGGCCGAACCGGCAAAGGGGGACCTGCGCGGTCTCCCGGTGAGGAGCTTTACACTCCATCATCTGGTGCGCCAGGTAGGGGGCGCGCGTGTGTTTTTCTGAGCCCCCATTTCCTTTCGTGTGCGCCAAGCTTCACCAAGTAAGCCCTATGGCTGAAGAGGCAGTGGCGTACGATCCTTCTTTGAGCACCAGCGGTAATGGCGGGGAGCAGAACCCGCGCCATCGGGCTCGCCCCCGTCGTCCCCCTCCCGCCAGAATCTTGGGCGGGGGAAGGCGCCTGAGGAAGTCGAGCGATCCGCGACCTCGCCGCCCACAGGCGACGGAGGAGGACGGCGAGGCGGGGTGCGTCGCCGCCTCACCTATGGTGATGGCGGCATGCCCCAAGGCGCGCTCCAGGCTGCAGGCGCACTCTTGCGTCATCCGCCCGTCGTCCCCGATCCAGAGACCCCAGCCCAACGTTGGCTGGATGACGTGGCCAACCTAGTCATGATGGCGCAGCAGCGCCTAGGCACCGGCAGGCGGTCTTCCAACGCCGGGACCTCTGGCGCTGCCACCGCTGGCTCTACGTCGTCGAGGCGGAGGGCACGACGGGCGACGGCCGACACCCGCCATTCGTCCACGGTTCCCTCGTCAATGCCTCCGACTCATGAGAATAAGCATGGGGGGCCAGACACCCGGCTCGATATCGAGCGCCAGCGCGACGCTCGTCGCGCCGCCCATGCAACGGAAGGCGTTTCCTACTCCGGGGCGCCGCTCCGTTCCGGTCATGGGGGCCGGCCCCTCGTGTCCCCGGTTGGTGGTGCCGGCTATGGAGCCTTCGTGGTGAGCCTTCGGAATGTCCGTTGGCCCCCGAGGTTCCGGCCCACCATCACCGAAAAATATGACGGGAGCGTCAACCCCGCTGAGTTTCTCCAGATCTACACGACTGGAATAGAAGCCACGGGGGGTGACGACAGGGTCATGGCGAACTTCTTTCTCATGGCCCTGAAGGGCTACGCGCGGGGTTGGCTAATGAACCTGCCACCCGCGTCGGTCCACTCCTGGGAGGACTTGTGCTAGCAGTTCACCACGAACATCCAAGGCACATATCCGCACCCAGGCGAAGAGGCGGACTTGCACGCGGTACAGCGAAGGGATGATGAGTCTCTCCGCTCGTACATCCAGTGGTTCTGTCAAGTCCGCAACACCATACCTTGCATCCCTGCACATGCGGTTATCTACGCATTCAGGGGGGGCGTGCGGCACAACCGCATGCTCGAAAAGATCGCCTCCAAGGAGCCCCAGACCACCACGCAGCTCTTCGAACTCACGGACCGCGTGGCTCGCAAGGAGGAGGCCTGGACCTGGAACTCCTCCGGCTCTGGAGCGGCGGCTTCGGCTGCCCCCGAGTCCGCTGCTCGTTCAGGGCGGCGGGACAGGAGGAGGAAGAAAAGGTCGGCCCGTTCTGACGACGAGGGTCATGTCCTCGCTGCCGAGGGCGCTTCGCGGGCGTCCCGAAAGGGGAGGCCCGTGGGCGACAAAAAGAAGGAGGCCGGCGCTCCCGGCAGAGAGCGTCCGGCCGGCAGGTGGTGCACTGTGCATAACACCTCCCTTCACGACCTCACCGATAGCCGAGCGGTTCAAAACTTGGCCGAGCAAACGAGGAAGTGGGAGGAGGAGAAGAGGCAGGAACACCGTGAGGGCAAGGCCCCGGCGACTTCCACCGGCAACCGGCGAGGTGAGGCCAAGCAGAAGGCCCCCGCTGAGGACGTCGACAATGGCGATGATGACCTGGGCTTTCAGGAGCCCGAGGCCACCGTCGCCACCGTTGATGGGGGAGTGTGCGCTCACGCTTCTCGCCGAAGCCTCAAGGACATGAAGTGATAGCTTTTGGCCGCAGTCCCCACCCATGAGGCGACGCGGCGGGCGCGTTGGTCGGAGGTCACCCTTACCTTTGACCGGACCGACTACCCACCATGCGTCGCTCGGGAAGGACAAATCGCGATGGTGGTCTCCCCCACCGTCTGCAACATGAAGTTGAGGCGCGTCCTGATAGACGGTGGCGCAGCTCTCAACATCCTCTCCCCTGTGGCTTTTGATGTCATCAAGGCCCCGGGGATGGAGCTCTGGCCGTCCTAGCCAATCATCGGCATGACGCCAGGGCACACCTGGCCGCTAGGCCATATCGACCTCCCGGTCACGTTCGGTGGCCCCACCAACTTCCGCACCGAGCGGGTGGACTTCGATGTGGTGGACCTCAATCTGCCCTACAACGCGGTCCTGGGAAGGCCCGCGCTGGTGAAGTTCATGGCGGCCACCCACTATGCCTACCTCCAGATGAAGATGCCGGGCCCAAGTGGCCCCATCACCGTCCACGGCGACCTCAAAGTCGCGCTTGCTTGTATGGAGCAGCGCGCAGACCGCCTCGCCGCGGTGTCCAAGCCCGCGGGCGGCGACGAGAGGCCCGACGCCTCCACCTCGCCTGCCCCGAGGCAGCGGATGGCCTTAGGCGATGAGGTACCGGTGAAGGAGGTCGCCCTGGGCGACGACCCGTCCAAGACCACCCGGATTGGTGGTCTCTTGGACGGCAAATAGGAAGACGCGCTCGTCTCCTTCCTGGGAGCAAACTCCGACGTCTTCGTGTGGAGACTGGCGGACATGCCCGGGGTCCCCAGGGAGGTGATCGAGCACCGTCTCGCCGTGCGACCGGACGCAAGGCCCGTCCGGCAGAAGGTGCGGCGGAAGGCCCCGGAGCGCCAAGCCTTCATCCGCGAGGAGGTGGGGCGGCTTTTGGAGGCCAGATTCATCCGTGAGGTCATCCATCCGGAGTGGCTCATGAACCCGGTCATCGTCCCCATGGCGAACGGCAAGCTTCGGATGTGCATCGACTACACCGACCTCAACAAGGCATGTCCTAAGGACCCTTATCCCCTGCCACGCATAGATCAAATTGTCGACTCCACCGCGGGGTGCAACCTTTTGTGTTTTCTAGATGCATACTCAGGATATCATTAGATTCGCATGGCTAGGGAGGATGAGGAAAAAACCGCATTCATTACCCCTATAGGAACTTATTGTTTTACAACCATGCCTTTCGGGTTAAAGAATGCGGGTCCTACTTTTCAGCGTACTACTCATATTTCTTTGGGTAGTCAGATAGGGCGCAATGTTGAGGCCTATGTCGATGACTTGGTTGTAAAAACGCGCAACCAAGAGACCTTGCTCTCGGATTTAGCGGACACTTTCGAAAGTCTCTGCTCCGCGCGCATAAAACTGAACCCCGAAAAGTGTGTGTTCGGTGTGCCTGCGGGCAAGCTTCTCTGGTTCTTGATCTCTGCCCGAGGCATCGAGGCCAACCCCGAGAAGATACGAGCTATTGAGCGGATACGCCCCCCCCCAGCAAGCTTAAGGACGTGCAATGCGTCACCGGATGCATGGCTGCCTTAAGCCGATTTATATTGAGGCTGGGAGAGAAGGCGCTGCTCCTATTTAAGCTCCTTAAGCGCTCCGGGCTGTTTATCTGGACGGAGGAGGCTGAGCGGGCCCTCACCCAGTTGAAGGCATACCTCAGCTCCCCCTCGATCCAGGTCGCCCCGGAGCCCGATGAGCCGCTGCTACTCCACTTGGCGGCAACCCCGCAAGTAGTCAGCACGGCATTGGTTATGGAGCGCGACGAGGGCAGCCCTCGGCCCGCGTGCTCCCACCCTGTGTCGACCCGACCCGGGACAGAGAAGGGAGGAGAGGCCCCTGAGCCGGACGGCGGCCTAAGGCCCCTGACGATCGGATGTGGCCCTCTGCCCACTCGTCTGACGGTGCCGGATGCCCCCTACCCCCAGGAAGGCCCTGGGGCCACTGTGGGAAGGTGCGGCCCGATGCCCTCTGACCCCGAGGTCATCGGCACAGAAGCCGAGAGGGCCCGGCAAGGCCCCTCGGACAACGAGCGCCCCAGGAACGGTGCCCTCAACGGAGAGGACAGGCCCCGTCGGAAGGTGCAGCGGCCCGTCTACTTCGTTAGTGAGGCGCTACGGGACGCTAAGATCCGATACCCTCAGGCCCAGAAGATGCTCTACGCAATTCTGATGGCCTCGAGGAAGCTGCGCCATTATTTCTAGGCGCATCGGGTCGCCGTGGTCACGTCCTACCCCCTCGGCCAAATCCTACGCAACCGAGAGGGTACTGGACGAGTGGTAAAATGGGCAATCGAACTCTTTGAATTCGACTTGCGCTTTGAACCACGCCACGCGATTAAGAGCCAGGCCCTCGCCGACTTTGTGGCGGAGTGGACCCCGGCTCCTGAGCCCGATCTCGGACTCTCCGCCCCCGAGGCCAACATGAGCCCCTCGCAGCTGCCTCACGCCACCTACTAGGTGATGCAGTTCGACGACTCCCTGGCCCTTCAGGGTGCCGGCGCGGGGTTCACCTTCACCTCGCCGAGCGAAGACTTCCTTAGATATTTGGTTCGCCTAGATTTCCAAGCAACCAACAACATGGCGGAGTACGAGGGACTCCTTGCGGGACTCAAAGTGGCAGCCGGAATGGGGATCCGCCACCTCCTGGTTCTAGGCGACTCCCAGTTGGTCGTTAACCAGGTCTCCAAGGAGTACCGGTGCTTCGACCCGCAGATGGATGCCCGAGGCCCCTGAGGCCCGTCGGAGTCCAGGCCTCGGGACCCAGGGGGGCCGAGCCCGGCCCCCCAAGATTGGTCGCCTGGATAGCCGAGATCCAGGTGTTCCTCCAAGATCAGACTCTACCCGAGGACTGCGAAGGGAGTGAACGCGTCAATCGCATCTCCAAGCGCTACATGCTGGTGGAAGGGGCCCTCTACCGGCGCGGGGCCAACGGAATCCTCCTGAAGTGCATTCCTCGGGAGCAGGGCGTCGAGCTTCTTGTCGATGTCCATGAAGGCGAGTGCGGAGCCCACTCCGCCTCGCGCACCTTGGTCGGCAAGGCCTTTCGCCAGGGTTTCTATTGGCCGACGGCGCTCCACGACGCAACTGACCTGGTTCGACGATACAGGGCGTGCCAGTTTCACGCCAAGCAAACGCATCAGCCGGCTCAGGCCCTGCAGACCATACCTCTTTCATGGCCGTTTGCCGTCTAGGGGCTGGACATCTTGGGTCCCTTCAGGAAGGCCCCGGGCGGGCTCGAGGCTTATCCGGTCATCAAGATCGACAAGCACTCGGCGCTAAAATTCATAAAGGGCATCACTACTCGGTTCGGGGTGCCTAACCGTATCATTACAGACAACGGCACCCAGTTTACCAGTGAGCTTTTCGGCGACTACTGCGAAGACATGGGCATCAAGCTCTGTTTCGCCTCACCCGCCCACCCCAGAAGCAACGGCCAGGTGGAGCGCGCCAACGCAGAAATCCTCAAGGGCCTCAAGACCAAGACCTTCAACATCCTCAAGAAACATGGCGATTCATGGATCGAGGAACTGCCAGCGGTGCTCTGGGTGAACCAAACTGCCCCAAGCCGAGCGACAGGGGAAACGCCTTTCTTCCTCGTCTACAGCGCGGACGCGGTCCTCCCATCCGAGCTCACCCTGAGGTCCCCTCGGGCCACCATGTATTGCGAGGCTGATCAAGATCAGCTTCGCCGAGACGACCTCGACTACCTGGAAGAGTGAAGGCGGCGCGCGGCCCTCCGAGCCGCACGCTACCAGCAAAGCCTGCGGCGCTAACATCAGCGCCATGTCCGGGCCCGATCACTCTGCGTCGATGATCTCGTCTTACGCCGCGTCCAAACGCGTGCTGGACTGAGCAAACTCTCCCCAATGGGGGAGGGTCCGTACAGAGTGATCAGCGTCCCCCGGTCAGGCTCGGTTCGATTGGCCACGGGCGACGGCACAAAACTGCCTAACCCGTGGAACATCGAGCATCTTCGCCGCTTCTACCCATGAGGGGGTCGGGTGTCATACCTCGGGCTCGGGCCAACCCCGCGTCCCCCTCGGGCACGCAGGGTTGGCCGGGGGCTCCCACATGCACATACTTGTTTAATCTTTTCCTAGCATTTCAATAACAAGCATTTTCAATTTCCTAAGGACTGCGCCTGTGTTATTGTTTCCCTTTGAAAAATCTTGACTTGAGACAGTTCGCTTGTGCTCGTCCTTGTCCTCGGCAGCCCGGGTCGTCTAAATCGCCAAACGGGGCCCAGAACCGAGCCGTGCCCCGGGGCGCGGTGAACTCCGGGGGGGAATCAGCAAAGGCCCACAATCGGGTCCTCCATAACCCTCGGTCATCGCGCTCCTGACCTAGCCAGTCTCCACATGCGGATCTCCCCATGGCACTAGCTCCGACCCACACCGCTTGAGGCTGGGCCCCGAGCACGAGCCCTCGCTCAAGCCAAAGATGCAAAGGGATCGCGACATAGACCATCCTTATCACGCGCATATAGCAAACATAACTAACATAGAAGTTAAAATCTTGTTTGATTGCAGATAAGATGAAGTCAGTTTGTACAAGCGGTGGCCCAAGGGCCTCAGAAGATGAAGGAACCAAAAATTAAGATACGCGGGGGCCCGGGGGCTCACTCCCATGCACCCGGGTCACCGGCCTCGCCGTTACTGTCGTCGTCGGTGCCATCGTCGCCGTCCTCCTCCTCATCGGAGTCGAGAGCGAAGACGAGCCGAGGGGCCGTCTCCTCGAAGCCGCGGACGATTTGATTGGCGGCAACCCGAACTTGGGCGCACGCGTTGGCCTCGATTCTGGGGGGGAATGCTTCAAGCGCCGTCCATGGGGAGAAGTCGGGGTCCCGGGCTTGGTAGCTCGCCAGCACGAGCTCCACCGCCCCCCGGCCGAGGTCCCTTGAGGAGGACTTAACCGTCTCCTCGATCTCCTCGGGGAGCCTTTCAAGGTCCTCGGCCATCTCCGAGAGGCGCTGGGCGAGGCCCCCCGGTTGGCGGCGTACTTTGGGTGCCGCTCGCGCCATACGCCCGCCTGACGCCCGGCGCGGTCGAGGCGGGAGACGGCGTCCCGGAGCATGTCGGGCCCCACCTCGTTCGACAGCCGGAGGGCCTCAACCTCCCCGGNGCGCACGGCGGCCTCTTGCACGAGCAAGCGCGAGGCCCGCCCCCCGAGCGTGGCGGTGCGCTCCTCCAGCGCCATGGTCCGGGCCTCTAGGGCCTCCTCGCGCTGGTGGGTCGCCGCCTCGATCTCCACCGCCCGCCGCTCCCGGGCAGTGGCGGCGTCGAGAACTCCGCGGGCGGCGTCGAGCTTCTCCTCCAGCTCCGCCATCTGGCTCCCGTATTGGAGACAGAAGTCGTCCCGTGCCCCGTCGAGAGCAGCGGTGGCGATGAGGGCTGTCTCCCGCTCCTCCTCCACTTCCCGGGCGATTGCCGCCAGGGTCTTGTGGCGAGCCTCGAGCTGCGAGGTGTGCAGGCTGTGCGCCTTACGGCCGGCCTCCACGGAGCGTCGTCCCTCCTCGACGCGTGCCCACGCCGCGTCGAGTTCTGCCCGCTCCGCCTATAGGGCCTGCATTTGGGCGCTTAGCCCGTCCAGCACCGTGCTGTTGGCTTAGCCAAGGCTTGCAGGAGGGGCTCCGTGCTTAGCGGGGTGGCGGACGAGAAGGGGAAAGGCTGCCTCTGTGGTGGTGAAGCCCTGCTCGGCTCGCCGGTCGGTGTGTTGGCCTTGGGGGCCTTTCCCGAGGCCGGCTCATCCGCAGCGCCGCCTGGGGTGTCGGGCCCCGGGTGCGCCCCCTCGGCGTCATCACGGGCCGCCTCGAGGGCGGCCTCCGCCTCCGGTGCAATCGGGTTGGGGACCTGGGTGGCAGCCTCGGCTGCCGGTGCCTCGTGCGCGCGCGCCGCTTCTGCCTCCCGGGCAGCCTCCTTAGCCCGGCGGACTCTGGCCGCCTCCCGAGCAGCCTCCTCGGCCTGGCGGGCTCGGGCCGCCTCCCGAGCAGCCTCTTGAGCTGCCCGTAGGCGGCCTGTGGCTTCCTGTAGGTCGGCCTCCCACTTATAAATCTCTGCGGTCGCCGCCTCCCCGGCCTCGTTGCCCACGGGCCGGCCGGCCTTGGAGTGACGCGTGGGGCGGGACGAGATCTCGCTGAGGCAGACGAAAAATATGGAACAGAAAGAGGTAATAAAAATAAGCCCTGGGGGTTTGGGAATGAGAATGTGGCTGCTGTGGGTGGTCGACTGAACGACTACTTTGGGGGCGTGATGAGGCTCCCCCTGCATGGCTCGGTCTCCCCCATCTTGCGGAGCCACTTCTTCTTCCGCTCCCCCTCGGGCTGGGGCGTCGGTGCGGCGTCCTCCGGGCGCCTGCCGCTGACGTGCTCCGCCCCGCCCCCTCGGGGAGGAGATGGAGGAGGGGTCACCTCCTACTTCCTCTTCCCCTTGGCATCGGCAGGGCGGCTACCCCCCGAACCCCCGCCGCGGGGCCCAGAAGCATGGGCCCCTCCGGGGGTAGATTGGTCCCCTCCGCGGCTGCCGCCCGCGCCATCATAGCCTCGGGGGGCCCAATCCCCCGACGCCCTGACCATCTGCAAGATGGCCAGAATGTTGGCGCACTCCGGGTTGCTGCAGAGGGGGAGGATCCCTCGATGGATAAGGGATGGCTCCGCGGAGCTAAGGTTTAGCACCCGTTGGACCACCATCCTGAAGTCCTCGGGGTCCCAATCCCACTTACGCCCCTGGTGGGTCCTCAGGGGGTCCTCGGTCCCGGCGTACTCCCAGGTGCCCCGGGCGCGTCGCCGGAGCAGCGCGATCCGGCGACGGAGGTAATCATCGAACACCATGGCCCCCGCGAGCCCCTGGGCTTGCAAGCCCGCCAGGCGGTCCAGGACGGCATCATAGCCGTCCCCCAGATCCACCGTCACCCGCCAGCTTGGCGCCTGCGCTGGGGGCTGGCTCGGGAGTCGGAGGCGCGCTTCGTCGGGGACGGGGGTGTAGAACCAGTCGCTCTTCCAGTCGTCCCACTTCTTGCGAAGGACGCACGGGATGTAGCGGTTCAACACCTGCCCCCGCGGCTGGAAGTAACAGCCACCGACCACCGTCGGTGGCGATACCGGCTGCACGGTGAAGAACCACCGAAATAGCCAAAGGGATGGGCGCACCCCGATGAACATCTTGCACAGGTGTGCGAAGATGGCCAGCGTCATCACCGCGTTGGGGATGAGGTGCGCCATCTGGAGGCCGTAGAACTCCAGTACGGCCATGAAGAATGTGGAGAACGGCGGGATCAAGCCCGCCATGGCAAAGGAAAGGAAGAAAACGGACCGCTCTGGGTAGTGCGGCGCCGGGCGTCCCTTGCCCAGCGCGACCACCTCCCGGGTGGCACATTCCGGCATGAATCGGCGCGGTAGCCCGGTCTGCCTCTCGCTGGTGATGCGGGAAGGCGGCAGCACGCTGCCGTCAAGCAGAACGGAGCTCCGCGTCATGGCGCCGGCGGAGGAGGAGCTTGAGGACGAGAGTGCGTGGCAAGAGGAAGGCGAGAGAAACGAGAAAGCTAGAGCACGGATGGCAGAGGCAAGGAAAAAGTGGCGAGAGGAAGGAAACAAATCCCTTCCACAGCGCCCTTTATGCCCTTGCCTCCACCGCGCTCGGCTCCTCGTTTCCCGCGCCCATCTTCTTGCCCCCTCGTTTCTCGCGCCCACGCCTCCACTAACCCCACTCGCCCACTTCCGGCGCACGGTCGAGGAGGGGGAGATCGTGTGCGCATTAATCGCGCTCCGTTACCTCGAAAAGCGCCAATCATTACGTCCTCAGGTGAAATGGACTGACGTGTCCCAATCCGCGCGCTGCCTCGAGTAATGTTGCGTTTACAAAGAGACCGCTCATTAATGTCGACTGGCATTCTTCACCGATATGCGCGGCTCACGACTGTAGGACTCCTGCTCGCCTTTGGGGGTCGGTCCCACCTGTCACCAGGCCCGAGGGGTGGCGTCAAGCCTGGGTGCCCCCCCAAGTGTGGCCACCTGGGCGTGACGCCGGGGGCTACTGTCGGTGACATGGGACCGGGGGTATCGAGACCAAAGGGAAGGGCGGCCACAGGGATCCACGTGGCCCGTTCCGCCGGAGGGGTCGGGCCCGGGGGTGACGTGGTGGCTGCCCTCCCGGTTTCCTCCCGGGGCCGGGCCGCTCCCATTTCTGCCCCGAGGCCTGGGGCGTCCTGACCCCCTATGGCTTTGGTGCCACGTGCGCAGGTTAGGTGAGCACGGCAGAGCTCACCTAACCACATTTATAGCGGTTCAGACGGGCGCACTATCCGCATTTAATGCGGCGTGGCGCGTGCATATCCGGTCCGTAACCGGTCACGGTGAGTGACCGGTCGCAGACCGGTCAGATCGCGGGTTAGGTGGTGTCAGCATGCCTGTGCGCCCCGCGCGCGCCAAGCGGCCTGCTGCACGCCTCGCCCCGTCCCATCAGAATGATGAGAGCCTTCTGTCTCTCGTCTCTCAGCTGGAGTTGGTACCCCAACTTCGGTCAGATGTTTCCCATTCCCAACATGAGCGGGAGACAGAAGTCATCCGTCATTTAATGAAGGCTGAAATGGGCGTCCCCCGGATGGGTCGGCTGACCGAGCGAAGGCGTGCCGTGGTGTCTGTCAGAGGCTGCTTTCGACGGTAGGATAGCCCTAAATGTAAAAGAATGTTTTCTTTCTTAGGCAGCTCGTGGCCCATGTGGTAGCCCCTTGCCATATAAAAGAAGGCCCAGGCCTAGGAAAGAAGGGGGAGGAGGACTCTCGCTGGGGACTCTTTCTGGATTCCATCATACTCTCAGATCTACCAGAACACAGGAGTAGGGTATTACACTTCTTAGCGGCCCGAACTTGTCTAAATCGCCTGCGTCCACGTGTTTTTTCTCGCTGGGATCCCACATATCAGGGGCGAAGAATTTCACCTTGCGCCCCCGGCCGAACCGTGAAAGGGGGACCTGCGCGGTCTCCCGGTGAGGAGCTTCACGCTCCGTCAGCCTGTCTCCTCCGTTCGTCGTCAGTAGTCGCTGTCGTCTTCTCGCCTCGTCGTGTTGTGGTAAGGTTCCCTCCCTCGCTGCCCCTTTCCTCGTCCTCTCGGTGTCGCCACCGTGCCCATCGTACCGTTGTCGGTCCCGGTCTTGTTCGCCGGCATCGAGACCGGGACCGATAGTCATTCGTGCGGTCTTCACGTGCATGTGTGGTGGTCATGTTCGTCTGCCCGTTTAGCCGCCTCATGCTTGCCCACATATGCAGCCCGCGTGGTATTCATGTGAGTCTCCGCTTGTCGGCCATTTAGTTCAGTTGACACGCATAGTCTCACTCCGTCCTTCCCGTGGATCATCTCTGTGAACCTGATCCACGGTGAACTAGCCGTCTGACCCATGAGTCCCGGCTGCCAGTCGCTCGATCCTTTCCCCTCCTCGAGTGATATTGCATTACACATAATTTAAAGGTTTAATAATAATTAAACAACTCGAAAATATCCACTTTAATTGCACCTAAATTTCGGATGGTCGTTTCTCGGCCATACGAGCTCCGAATTGACCCGTTCAAATTGCTTAATTTTTGTTTTAACTTAAAGAACCCATGCTTGTTGTTTTTATGTACTATTGTCATTTCTTTCTTAGCGTTGTTGCTTTGTTTTGTTTGTTCGTGTAGTCATTGCCATTCCAGAGTTCCCGTGGTGCAGTTCGAGTTCACCGAGCATATTGAATCCTAGTTTACGAAAAGTATTTTAATTTAAATTATTGCATTCGCTTTACTAAATTTACCGCGTTATAACTGTTTTATTTAGTTTTTCCTAGAATCCTTGTTATAGCCTTATTATTTGTTATTGTGTAATTACGTTTGACAACCTTAGGTAACAAAAACCAACTAGTGAGAACTCTATATGTGGTGCTTACTAGAAATTTTAGGATTATGCTTAGCCCTGCTTAATTAAAAACATTTAGTTGTTTTATAATATCTAGACTTTGGGAAAGACACTATAATCTTATTTAATGATGGATTAGAGGCTTGTTTGTCTGGACATGTTGGGCACCCCTTTCAAAATTCCCAAATTTGTTTTTGGTTGGGCTTGAGGTGCATGGTTTTGTTAGTCGCACCTCAACTGACATAAGGACCGGTCTTCGAGGCACGATTGCAAAGCATATTCCGTACTACCACATGTCTAATGGGTAAGGCTTAACGTATCGGTTAGTGCGGTCATGAACAAGGAAGACACTGATAGGGATGGATGAAGCCCTTGGTGGGGTCGACGTCTCTGGCAGTATGCCCGGGGGCTTAGACTATCTACTCGACCTAGGACACCTGGCAGGAGAAATCTATGTCGGTCTTGTTTGTTTAGGGCAACACTAGACGGTAGGTTATGTCATGAATTTATGTTGGGTTCTAAGGCATTGGAACGCGAGGTAAAGGCGTGTCTTGTGGGTAAAGATGTACACCTCTGGCTAGAGTATAAACTATTCGAATAGCCGCACCCTCGGTTATGGGCAAGCGGAGCAATGACCCAAAGTTAGAGGTTTTATTCTGATGAACTGGAATAATTGGATTATTACCTGTGGGCTTGTGTTTAAGGTAAGATCGCGTGGGCATGTGGCTTGATAATAATTTGACTAGAGATAAGCCGTGGTTTGATTAAAATGTCTTTAAATGATTAACTGTTTGAAATGCTTGTTTACTGCAAAATAACCCTTATAAATGAATCCTTGAACTCCCTTGCATTAAGTGCATTTTCCGGTGAGGCTTGCTGAGTACGGTGGTTGTACTCATCCTTGCTCAATCTTCCCCCTTCAGTCAGTGAAGCTCTTGAAGAAGAAGTCCTAGGTGGAGTCCTGGCTTATACCCCAGTTGAATGCCTGTGAAGATGGAGTTGTAGGCCTCCTAATCCGTTGTTGTTTTTCTTTTGTTGTCAGGCCTTATGTGCCTTTGTAATAATGTAAATATTATCGTGATAATTAATAAAGATGTGTCTTTTGTATCAAGTTTGTGTGGTGTACCCCAGCTTTTCCAGGGACGGGGATTAATGCACTAGTGTTCGGGAAAGGTATTTTCGGGGCGTGACACTTCACCTTCTTCTCGCTGCTGGCCGCCTCCTCCTTCTTGCTGCCGAGCGCCGAGCTTCTGGATCTAGAAGAGAAGTTAGGGTTAATGCAACAAAACTGAAGAAAAAAAAAGAGGCATGGATGAAAGGGGATGTGCTCACCTAGATGGTGCATGGCCTCCACCTCCGTTGCCTCACCTCCGTCAGCCGCCGCCTCGCCTCCATCGGCCGCCGCCTCGCCTTGCCTTTGCACAATGCCGCCGCTGAGGTGGGGAGAGTGTCGCCGCCTCCGCGGCACACCATGCCGCTGTATCCACGCCGCACCACAACGTAGCTAGGCGCCACTGCCTCGCCTCTCCTCTGCACCGCACTGCACCGCGCCTCCGCCGCCGAGAGAGAGAGTGTGGGAGAGAAACTGAGTGGGTGAGTGGGTAGGTGGTCGGCCGGGTATTTAAATAAAGGAAGATAGATGTCGGTTCAAATAAAAAATCCGACAACTTTGACACTAATATGTGTCGGATATTTAATAGAACTAGTACCTATAACCCCTCTATAGGTACCGGTTCTATTTAAGAACCGGCACCTATCTCCCCCTTCCCCTCAAAAAAAATAATTTCTAAGCTTACTATTTTATATATCTTCTCTTTTAAATAATTTTTCTATCTTAAATTAACATTTGGTTTTAAAATGTGCCAAATATTTTACATATCATCTCATGTACACTTTATTTTATAAAATAAATTTCCATTATACCTACATTCACTTAAAATTATAGGAAAATTAGAGCGCACATAATATGATCCAATTTTGTTTATTTAAATTAAATTAATTGCATAAATTAGTATGTTAATTTACAAATTAATTTAAACCCTAACTAGTAGCCCTTCTTGATGATCGGTCCGTACATACAAGGCTTCTTCATCTTCTTCATCTGTTTCCTCATTTTCCGATTCGACATCAATTGTGGGTGACGGTTGCTCATCGGGTTGATCGTAGTCGTCTTCATCGACGATATTCTCCATTTCAACAATACTTCACTTGCCTTCGAAAACAGCATGACGTGGCCTGACGGATTTCGTGAGTGATGGATCCTTGACATAAAATACCTGCTTAACGGATTTCGCGAGCACAAATGGCTCATCTTCGTAGCCAACATCATTCAGGTCAACGATGATCATTCTGTGCTTGTCAACCTTCAACCCACTTAGAATTCTTACCCACTTGCATCGGAATAGAGGGACTTTGAGGGCTCCGTAATCTAGCTCCCACATTGACTCTATGAAACCATAATAAGTCTGCTTGTTCCCGTTGTCACTGTATGCATCTATGCGTACGCCACTATTTTGATTTGTACTCTTGTTGTCTTGGGCTTTGGTGTAAAAAGTATACCCGTTCATTTCATAACCTCGGTATGTGTGGATTGTGTTGGATGGCCCCAAAGATAAAGAAAACAGTTGGTCACTATCGATGTCTGCAGTTGTCAAGTACTCCATCAACCATTTCCCAAATTGAAGTTTATGCTTCTTCACGAGCCATGCCTTGGATTTCCTAGGATTGTCTCTACGGATTTCATCCAACTACATGTCCACATACGGAGCCACCAAAGCCCATTGTTGTAACACTGCAAAATGGGCTTATCTTATGGTTTGTCGATTGGGGGAGACAATTCTCTTGTGGCCTAATATTCCTTTTCCAAACATCCTGCCCTCATGACGGGGCACAGTCACTCCGATAGATTTCAGATCCATGTAATCTATATAGAATTCGACCACCACCTTTGTTCCATAACCCTCAACGATGCTGCCTTCAAGTCTCGATCTGTTCCGGACATATTTCTTTATGATGCCCATAAAACTCTCGAAAGCCCACATATGCAAATACGTTGGACCTAGGATCTTTACTTGTTCCACAAGATGAGCAACAAGATGCGCCATGATATCAGAAAATGAGAGAAGGAACAACTCAAGCTGGTAAAGAGTTAGAATCGCATCATCCTGAAGCTTGTCCAATGAGCTGGTAAAGTGATAACCTTTTGGTTTATCACTTTGAAGAACTGGCACAACTTGATGATTGGGTCTCATACCTTATCTGGAAGGATATCTCTGATTGCGACCGGTAGTAGCTGCGTCATAAGTACATGGCAGTCATGTGACTTCATTCCAACCAACCTCTTATCTTTCATGTTAACCAGTTTCTTAATGTTCGCACAGTAACCTGCAGGGACTTTGACACCCTGCAGACATTCCAACATACTCGTTATTTTTGCAGCACTAAGAGTGTAGCATGTTGGAGGGAGGTAGTAGCGGCCATTTTCTTTACCCTGAGAATGCAACTCTTTCTTGATATTCATGTCTTCAAGATCTCTCCATGCTTGCAAAGTGTCCTTCGTCTTGCCCGATGTGTTCAACAATACCTCAAGCACGCTTTCGCAAACATTCTTCTCCACGTGCATCACATCAATCGCATGACAGATATCCAAGTCTTTCCAGTACATCAGGCCCCAAAAGACAGACTTCTTTTTTCAAAGAGGGGTCTCACCGCTTGATGTGGATGCACGTGTGCTTCCACTCCCTACCAAATACAACATTGAGATTGTGGAGATTATGGGTACCGTATACCCTCATGGCTGGCTTATCCGACTGAGTATAGGGGATAGGTTATGGTTCATGATTATGTAATCGGCTTAGGACTTAAGTATTACGTTACCTTGTGTAATAAGGAACGGCTTATAGTCCTGAGTCGGGAATAATATGGAGTCCTATACCGAATGTAATTAGGTCTTCAACTTGTGAGACTATCCTCCAAGCCTATATAAGGAGGATAAGACGTCCCTTGAGGGACAAATTGAAAGAGACCGACATAAGAGGAAAGAGATCAAGAGATCAATAAACACTCAGCGGATCAAATCCCCGAAATAGGAGTAGGATAATACTTCTTTGTAGAAGGCCTAAACCTGTCTAAATTCCTTTGTCTACTAACCCATCGTGCTTGGCGCTTGACTACTACCCTCAGTTTCTTATTGCCGAAACAAAGTTTCGACAGTTGGCGCGCCAGGTAGGGGCCTGCGTCAAGTTTTCTTCTTCATCTCGCCGACTAGTGTGATGGGATCTTCATCAGGCATCGACGACTTCACCTTCGCCCCTGGGCAGGTGTTCTGCTTCGGCAGCCTCGACTTCATCACCGACAAATTCGGCAAGATTTCTCTCCTTGACTCGGATTCGAACCAGTCAGGAGGGGAAAACCACTCGGCGTCATTCGGGTTACCAAACAACGCTGAGATCTAATACAATCTCTTATCTTCTGAGTTGGAATCAATCCACTCGGGAGAATCTTCTTCATCATCGTCATGCTGCGATTCGAGTTCCAGGGAGATCGTCGTCATGATTCAACCACTCGGATCATGCTCATCTACTGAGATCGCAGACTACCTCAGCTCTTTCGACTTCGACGACCTCTATGACATCTCCACGGACGGCCTCTACGACTCCGACTTCGACCACGACTACGCTTCGGCGTTCTTCAACGTCCTGATGGCCGAAGTAGCCGAGACTGACTCAGCCATGGCCCGCAGGATTGTAGAGGAGAAACGAGCCAAGATCAAAGAGGAACTCAAGCGCAAGGAGGAAAAGCTCAAGCGAAAAGAAGAAGCCGACAAGAGAAAACGAAATCTGAGGGCGACTGGACGCTTCGCTCGCGAGGCCATACTTCAGACCCAAGTCAACAACGCTAACATCTTCCTCACACCTCAACAGAACGCGGTCGCCGCTCTCACCCTCATCGACACCGTCATCGAAGTGGCACCCCCCGCCGTAACTCCAATTCTAGACAAAGGCAAGACTATCGTCGCAGCCACAGCGGCCGGCGCTCCCACAGGCTCTGCTCGGAGAGCTACCGAGTTCATCGCCGAGACACCCGAGGGCAGCCACCTACCACCGATGCGATCTAAAGACTACCGGAGACCCGAGCTCAACAAGACACCCGCCGAGTCCAAAAACCCTCGTCATTACGCAGCGTGGAAGCATCAAGATCAATCGGCCGATTCTCGTGAGAGAGGTCACGGCCGCCCACCTGTCCATGATCGAATTCGTTATGGCAATAACTCCAACTACCAGAGTGGCTCTCGAAGGCCTCCGCCGAGTGACTTGAGGGAGGTACTTGATCGGTGTCACCGTGAGCGCAACAATCCCTATTACGAAGACCGAAGGAGTTCACCCGATAACTATGACAATGGAGTACTCGCGTTCACTCGGGACCTGCGTCGAGTGGATTGGCCGAGTGGATTCAAGCCCACTGGGATTGACAAGTATGACGGCAAAGCCAACCCCGAATCATGGTTACCCGTTTACACCCTCGCCATCCGCGCAGTAGGAGGAGACAGCAAGGCTATGGCAAACTACTTGCCCATTGCTCTCGTCGACTCAGCCAGGAACTGGCTCACAAGCTTATCAAGAGGTTCGATTGATTCGTGGAGCGAGCTCCAGGACCACTTCATCGCCAATTTCCAGGGCACTTTTGAAAGGCCTGAGACCCACTTCGATCTTTACAATGTGATTCAGAAGCCCGACGAGCCAATGAAAGACTACATTTGGCGTTTCTCGGAGAAGCGAAACAAGACCCCGACATCACCGACGACGTCATCATAGCCGCATTCCAGAAAGGCATCTGCGACGAGTTGCTGATCGGCAAATTCAAGCGTAAGCCTCTGAGGACGGTCAAGAAGATGTTCGAGACAGCCAACTCCTACGCCAAATCGGACGATGCAATTAAAGCCTCGCAGCAGGACAAGCATGACAAGCAATCCGGGAGTAGTTGGCGCCCCAAGAAGGACAACGGCAATGGCAATAACGGCCAAAAAGATCGCAAGCGTAAGCCCGAGGATCAGGTCGCCACAACGTCTAACTACCAACAACAGCGTCCCCGAGTCACCGCCTACGATAAGATCATGAACGCCCAATGCACTCATCACCCGAATCACAAGCACACGGCCAAAAATTGTTTCATCTACAAACAGTTCGTCGAGCAATATGCAAGTCAATTACACCAGAAGCCGTCAGATGGAGCCGGCACTTTAGGAACCAAGAGGGACGACCCAGCTGGTGGTTTAGAACCTTTCCAAGATCACAGAGCTGAGCTAAACCACATTTTTGGAGGACCGTTAGCATATGAGTCAAAGAGGAAGCAGAAGCTAACCGATAGAGAAATCAATGCTATACAACCTGAAGTCCCACGTTACTTACGATGGTCGAGTTCACCCTTCCGGTCACCTTTGGCACTCAGGAAAACTTCTGGACAGAGAACATCAGCTTTGAGGTTGCCGACTTCGAAGCAGCTTATCATGCAATCATCGGAAGACCTACGCTCGCCAAGTTCATGGCGGTACCTCACTATCAAGGACTCTGCCATTTTGCCCAAGATCGAAGGGACACTATCAAGGAAGAACTCGCCAAGCTCTTGGCAGCTGGATTCATCAAAGAAGTTTACCACCCCAACTGGTTGGCCAACCCAGTTCTGGTTTGCAAGAAGACATGGCAATGGTGCATGTGTAGACTACACCGACTTCAACAAGTCTTGTCCCAAAGATCCCTTTGGATTGCCCCATATTGATCAAGTCATCGATTCAACAGCCGGTTGTGAGCTTCTGAGCTTCTTGGATTGTTACTCGGGATATCATCAAATTAGCTTGAAGGAGTCCGACTGCCTGAAGACATCATTCATTACCCCGTTCGGAGCTTATTGTTACATCACGATGCCTTTCGGCCTCAAGAACACCGGAGCTACTTATCAGCGTATGATCCAGAGATGCCTTCAGAATCAACTCGGGAGGAACGTGGAAGCTTACGTCGACGATGTCATCATCAAGACCAAGCAAAAACAGGATCTGATCGCTGATTTAGAAGAGACTTTCACAAATATTCGGGCCTTCAGAAAGAAGTTGAACCCAGAGAAGTGCACTTTCGGCGTGCCGTCAGGCAAGTTACTCGGCTTTATGGTGTCTAATCGCGGTATTGAAGCCAATCCAGAGAAGATCAACGCTATCCGAAATATGAAGCCCCCGAGTACCCAGAAGGATGTCCAGAAGCTTACTGGTTGCATGGCAGCGCTGAGCCGTTTTGTTTCTAGACTAGGTGAATGAGGCATGCCCTTTTTTAAATTACTCAAGAAGACGGACAAATTTCAGTGGACCCCGAAGATCCAGAAAACTTTTGAAGACTTCAAGGAATTCCTTACAGCGCCACCCGTATTGGCATCACCTTACCCTCAAGAACCTCTGTTGCTCTACGTTTCCGCAACCTACCAGGTGGTCAGCACGGTCTTGGTCGTCGAATGCAAGGAGGAAGGACAAGCTCAAAAAGTTTAAAGGCCGATCTACTTCGTCAGCGAGGTGCTGGCCGGATCCAAAACACGTTACCCCTAGGTACAAAAATTGCTACATGGAGTCTTAATTACCGTCAGGAACTTGTCCCATTATTTTTAGAGTCACTCGGTTACCGTGGTCACGTCTTTTCCACTCGGCGATGTCATCCATAACCGGGAGGTTACGGGGCGCATCGTGAAGTGGGCCTTGGAATTGATGCCACTGGATATCTCCTTCAAAGCCAAAACGTCTATAAAATCCCAAATCTTGGCTAACTTTGTGGCCGAGTGGACCGAACGTCAAGAAGATGTACCTAGGGAGGAGCTGCAATACTGGACCATGCATTTTGACGGGTCTAAACGAGTCCCTAGCTTGAGAGTAGGAGTTGTCTTGATTTCCCCGACTGGGGAGAGGCTACGATATGTTCTTCATATACATTTTCCCGCCTCACACAATGTGGCCGAGTACGAAGCTTTACTTCATGGCTTGCGACTTGCTGTGTCTCTCGGCATACGACGAATGGTTGTACGAGGAGATTCCCAGTTGGTGGTCAATCAAGTAATGAAGGATTGGTCTTGCTTAGACGATAATATGGCAGCTTATCGACAAGAATTTCGCAAGCTAGAGGACAAGTTTGATGGCTTGGAGTTATCTCATGTTTTAAGGCACAACAATGAGGCGGCAGATGAATTGGCACAGTTTGGGTCCAAGCGAGAAGCAGCCCCGACTGATGTTTTTGTAGAACTCCTTTATGAACCGACTGTTGCTAAAAAATCAGTTGCCAATGAAGAAGTTACAGATCAGATCGCCACGCTCGACGTCGACTGGAGGACGCCGTTCATCAATTTTCTGACTCGGCAGGAGTTACCGGAAGACCGGGATGACACAGAGTGAATCCGATGTCGCAGTCAGAGTTATGTCATGGTTGATTCGGAGTTGTACAGAAGAAGCCCGTCTGGAGTTTTGTTAAGGTGCATCACGCCTGAGGAGGGACGACGATTGTTGCAGGATATTCACTTGGGAATTTGCGGCAGTCATGCTGCAGCACATACTATTGTGGGCAAGGCCTATAGGTAAGGTTTTTTCTGGCTCACGGTGGTCTCCGACGCCGACAAGGTGGTCCGCACATGTGAAGGATGTCAGTTCTTCGCTCAGCAAAGCCATGTTCTAGCCCAAGAGTTACAAACAATCCCATTGTCATGGCCATTTGCGGTTTGGGGTTTGGACATGGTTGGTCCTTTCAAAAAGGCTCCAGGAGGATTTACACATCTATTCGTCGCAATTGACAAATTCTCCAAGTGGATTGAGGCCAAACCGGTTGCCACAATAACTGCGGATAAGGCGCGAGATTTTATTTTAAATATTGTGCATCGGTTTGGTGTTCCAAACAGGATTATAACCGATAATGGGACTCAATTCACTGGCGGCGTCTTCAAGGAATTCTGTGAAGATTTTGGAATCAAGATTTCCTATGCGTCGGTGGCACACCCCAGAAGCAATGGACAGGTTGAACGTGCCAATGGTATGGTTCTTCAAGGTATTAAGGCCCGAGTGTTTGATAGGCTAAGCCCTTATGCTGAAAGATGGGTCCAAGAGTTGCCTTCGGTATTATGGTCATTGCGGACTACGCCCAGTTGGGCTACTGGCCAATCGCCTTTCTTTTTAGTCTATGGGGCTGAAGCAATGCAGTCTGATACCGTATGTAGTTAGGTCTCTGACTTGTGAGCCTACCCTCTAAACCTATATAAGGAGGGTAGGACGTCCCTTGAGGGGGAGGGCAAAAAGAGATGAAAAGAGAGATATAAAAAGAGATTGAAAGGGAACGACATAAAAGAAAAGAGATCAAGAGATCAATATACCACTCGGCGGATCAAATCCCCGAAACAGGAGTAGGGTATTACCTCTCGTTGAGAGGGCCTGAACCTATCTAAATCCCTTTGCATACTAACCCATCATGTTTGGTGCTTGACTGCTACCCCCAATTTCTTATTTCCGAAACCAAGTTTCGATAGTTTCTTTCTTGAGTTGTCAGTCAGGGGCTATACATATCAATAAAGTGTGATGTTTTTTATCAATAATGACTTGTTCATACTTAGTTTGTCATTGTTTAGTGTTCTGGTTTCAGTTGAGCAAATAAGGATTGAAAATTTTTTGATGGCTTAATCAAGTCTAGGCTTGGTGATAGTCGGACGAAATTTTTTAAGAAATTAAAAGCGAAGACTCAAATTAGGGCATAAACATAAATAAACTGAGAATTTACAAGTTATGTTACAATAGTGATTTACATCAGAAAAGTTATCCCTGGAAGTTTTCAATTACATCAGCAGTAATTTTCTTGGCCGATTCCTGTGCTTCATTGATCAGCTCCAAGGCTTGTTCATCAGAAGTGCCATCTGCGAAGCCATCTCCTATCGAGTTTATGTCCACTCGAGGATAGAGCGACTTCGTCATCATCAGGGTTTGACTTGCACTCATGACAGCGGCATTGTTGACGACGGATTTTGGTAATCGACTTGGAAAGGAAAGAGGAAACCGAAGCAGAGAAGAAAGATTAAGTTGGAGTCGGACCAAGCTTCGTATCGGACCCGGTAACTGTATCGGACTTGGGGAGTGTTGCCATAAAGGGCATATCGGCCGATACGGATTTGGTTTGGTCACGGGCCGATACGGGTTGTGAGTTGACGGTATCAACGTGGGCTTGGTCTGGGCTCGAAGTAAGCTTCAAGGAAGTTGCCGAATAGAGATAAAGCTCGGTTTTGGGCAATTGTATCTTGTAAATTAGGTAGTTTAGATCTAATTTGTGGCTAGAGTCTGCCGCAAAGACTTGTTTGTTAGTTGTAGATAAGATCGTGCCTTACAAGGGTTCTGTTGTAACCTCGGGTATAAATATCCCGATAGTTTGTACAGGAAAGCTCTCTCGAATCAATCACAAAAAACCAGTTCAATCTACTTTCGGCGCATCGCCAACCCTCGCAAGAGGTCTTCTTCAGCGAGTTCTTGCTTCCTCCGAGCAGAGGTAAGAACTCGTCCCCGACGATCTGCATCGTCGGGGCTAGCGTGTCGCTTTAGACACGTTAAGCCTCGATGATGTGATCGTCGATTATCATGTCTTGGATAGTTTTGACAAGTATCTCGATTAAGCCTTGCCAGCGGTTTACTCGTTTTAGGGTTTATTGCCGACAATGGTTTAATTTTCATGCTTGGTTAGACTATTCAATGCATCTGTCATCCCCAAAAGCAACCGACGGCTTGATTTTCTTTGTGTTAAGTCTCAATCCACACTTTGAGTTGCCATCGACCTTAGTCCTGTTTTGAGATCTAACACAAAGCCTGTTTTCGGTTGTAATTAAGGATAGTACCGGGGTTTTAGCCGGTCTTATCTAACATATGTGATTGCTTTATGATTCTTGCATATGTTTGCCACTTATACGTACAGATTGGTAAGTATAAACGTGCTGATCATGAAGTAATTTTAAGATTTCTTTATGGTTGATGTGTTTATACTGACCGATTGGCTCGTATAAGGTTGCACTAGAGTACTAGCTAGTGTATTTACCTTCATGCTACCCTCATCGGCCGATTCCAATAATTGACTATAAACATGATAACATGGGCCGATGAGATTAGATCTACTTTATTAGTTCTATCTTATTATTATTTCAAGTAAGCCGATATAGGTTTGCCCTGTCGGCCAGGCCTTCACGATGCAACATCGGCCTAGCGGCCGATCGGCCATCGGTTCTCACATGTTTTATTTGTTTAATCTTGTTGATTGCAGATCAAATCAACTGGCACGCTCTACTTACGACTAGGCAAGCCATTTGGACCTGCACTGGAGCTAAGCAGATCTCCCAGGCCGCCGTGGAAACGCGGAACCCGTTTGGTTGCTGGACGGGTCGAAATTCTGCGCCAACAGGCATCAGTGCTATTCTCTATATACTTTTTTGGAGCTGTCCTGAGTTTATCAAAGATTTCTACAGCATCCATAGTACTTGTCCCGAGGTCGTTTTCATAAAGCGCCGACAATATTGGCGTAGCTGCGTTGGTGATATCATCCTGGATTCTTTCGGCTCTTCGGACTTTTCGGCAAAGACTTCAAATTGAGCATGGGATTTAATCTTATTAGCTACAAGTTTGATATGATTCAGATTACACAAATAACCAAGATCAGATAGATCAAGGAGTATGAGCTTCAGGGGTTACCTTCAATTTCTTCTAAGGCTTTATTTTTGTCAGACTCAAGCTTAGCGTTATCAATCTCTGCTTTCTTTAATTGAGCCTTGAGGGAATCAATCTCAGATATATTGGCTACAACATGAAGATCTGGAGTTAATAGAGCCGAACAGATTATACAAGAACAAGATTAGTTGGTTTTTATTACCTCCAATTGAACCGTGAAGTTCTAGGTTCATATCTCGAAGCTTATTGATTTCTTCCCTGAGGACGACCTCTCTAGCTGCAGCTTCTTCTCTGGCTTCTTTGAGATCTTGCTGGATGTTTTCCAAAGAATTGACATGAGGTACCAGCTTCTCCAGAGTGTCTGACTTAGCCATTGAGCAACGATGTATTCTCTGCATTATAGAGATTGAGTCAGTCGATTAAACAAGACTATGTGGTCGAGATATGAGAAATTTATACATATATTCATTAGCCGAGTTGCTTCATTGAGGCTGGCGACAAGCATATCGCGTTCTTCAGCTTCTTTTTGCTTGTTCAATATGATGCCCTGCCTTTTGCCTTCGGCATCTCACCACTCAATTTTGATTGGAGGTACTGAGTCTTCTGTGGACTTCAGTCGGGTAATCTCCTCCTCTTCGGTTGTTTGCTCTAAGGATGAAGAATGAGGATGGAAGTCAGAAGATAAGTTCGAGACAAGAGTTTTGGGGCTATCGAAGATTACCTGTCCTTGGAGTTGGGTCTTTAATGGGAGTTTCTTGACTGCAAGGGCCTTGTTTTTCCTTGTTCGGCTGGTTTCCAGTCGGGGTATCTTGACTGGCAGTCAGGGGCTCCTGCTCGGGGATGTCCTCACTCGGGAGAGAGTTCTGGGACCCTTGTTTTGCTGACCTCGGTTTTTCTGGCGTTGCGGATAGGTTTATTTTTTCTGTCTGCCCGGTGGGATCTATGTCTGGAGGTTTTCTGTAGAAGAAGATGATAAAGATGATTGAGATGGAATCAAGCAGGTTTTCAATAAGAAGATGAATTCGATTGTGTGAGGGATACCTGTTGGATTTTTTGATTTTTGGAGCAGATCTCATGGATGGCCTGGGAGAACTTATGTTGGCTGTCGGGGTTTGTATTTCTTCAATTTCTTCATCCGAATCATCTACAACCAATTTCCTCTGTTTGCAAGCATGTTTGCTGGTATCTTCGATGGCAGCAGCTCTTTTGCTTTTAGCTTGAGGCTTGATTTTTGGGCCGCCAGTTGGCTTCTTGGTAGTCGACTGGGCAGTTGTATCTTCATGGAAAACTTTGTATGGCCTATAAATAATCAGAGCGTTTTCCTGCAAGCCAAATTCTTAAGGTACATTGAAGGATATGGACAGATTGAGAAATAGTTTATGATGCAGAGTCTACTTACCGGAGGAGGGGGTCGATGAAGACTGAAGAAAACAACTGGCAGCTTATTGCTATAATCCACAACAATTCCAGAAGAGAAGATTTTGTACATACGAGCACATAAGACCTGGAAACTCAGGGATTCACGGTCTTCCCAATTGGGATCGCTTTGGCCTTCATATCCAAATGCTGGCTTAGACCTTTCTTTGATAGGAGCCAGTCGGCACTTGATGAAGTGCCGAGTGATTTGTTCTCCTTGGAGGCCCTTATTCTTCATCTCAAGGATTTTAGCCAGGAGGTTGTTAGCTTCTATCCAATCTTGATCTTCTGGCAGAGTATTCCAGTTGGCTCGCTGGATTGGTGGGAGACCAATGAAGTCGGGCAAGCTGGGGGCTGGGTTTGAGATATAGAACCAGTTCGCGTGCTAGCCCTTGTTGGAAGATTTCAGGGGAAGAGGAAAGTAGTCTTTGCGGAGAGTACCGCGGAGTTGAAATCCGGCGCCACCGACAACGCAAGGGTTATCTTTGGTTGGGTGTGCCTTAAGAGAGAACATGCAGCGGAAGAGGTTGAAGTGAGTATAGATACCCAAGAAGGCTTCGCACACATGGATGAAGATGGCAATGTGCAGAATGGAGTTTGGGTTCAGATGATAAATTTGAAGACCGTAGTAATCGAGGATACCACGAAAGAATTCGGAAGTAGGAAGACCAAATCCACAATAGAAGAAGTGGGTAAAGACTATAATCTCACCGGTGTTTGTTGTTGGGAACTCTTCGCCGTACGCCGGGCGCCAGCCGATGATTTCCTTTGCAGGAAGAACTCCATCCTTCACCATTTCCCGCAGGGTCGATTCTTTCACATCTGACGTTGCCCATTGGTCCAATGGGATTTCTCTCTCCTCTGCCATGGATGCGGTTTGTGGGAGAGCGAATCTGGTGTTGGGAACGAGAATTCTCAGAGGGAATGTTGGGAGTTGGATGCGCGCGGTGAATCTTGATGGAGCTTTGAGCTTCTGGATGGATGGATTTGGATGCGCTCGAGTTCTAGGTTTCTTCGGAAAAGCTTGTGAATAGGAGCGTGAAAGGGGAAATTTTTAGAAGATGAAGCGGCGGGAAAGACGACAGCGCTTCAGTGATTTTTAGGGTATCGGTAGGCTTTCTCGAATTTGAGCCGAGACCCATGAGAAGCTTACGGCCCATAATTCAGGTGTGGCTTGACACGTGTCTCTAGTGACTTAAGCAGATTTGCCTTGGCAATATGCACGTGTCTTATTGTCCGATGCCTTCAAAATCCTTTCATACAGCAGTCACACGACTTTTTGAGGGTTGGTACGATGCAACTTGGAAGGTGACAAACAGTGAAGTTTTTTATAACTGTCCTGATAACTTTTATATAGGTTATAGGAGCTGTTTGGTTTTTTACAAAGCAATTGATTTCATATTATATCAATGCTATTTTGCCACCTTGGTGTGCTTTTTTGTTTAAGACCAATATTATGGCTTAGGCTATTTAATATTTTGGTCATATTTTTCAGATGATTGATAAATCTATTAAGGTTTATTAACTCAGATTTTTTATTGTTTATACAACTTATTCCTGAGGATGGACGAGTTGTATGCTTTGAGAGGACTCGGGCATAACGACTCGGATAGCATGAGCTTGCCAGTACTCGGGGTTATTATACACTATGTCTTGTTTATGAGGTTATGTGTTATATGATTTTTTATGATTGCTTTTGGCTTAGGCTAGGCATTTATTTCACTCGGATGAGTATAATTATTATAGTTCTTGACTATATGCTTAGTTTGTTTAACTAAACACATAGTCGGGGGCTACACCTAATTAGGTGCATCTAGTCGATGCACCTAAGTATATATTTTTGGTAATTCTTGAGATATTTTCAGCCCTTCACAGCCTTTTTATTGGATAATAAAGCACTCGGGAGACTTGGGCAGAGGGGATGGAAGCACTCGGCTAAGGAGGTACTCGGCTATGTGTTATTCTGGTTCGAGGCAAAGTTATCTCGTCGACTATGAAGATCTCAAGGGCTACTGTGGAGATTATGGGTACCATATACCCTCATGGCTGGCTTATCCAACTGAGTATAGGGGATAGGTTATGGTTCATGATTATGTAATCGGCTTAGAACTTAAGTATTACGTTACCTTGTGTAATAAGGAACGGCTTATAGTCCTGAGTCGGGAATAATATGGAGTCCTATACCGAATGTAATTAGGTCTCCGACTTATGAGCCTATCCTCCAAGCCTATATAAGTAGGATAGGACGTCCCTTGAGAGACAGATTGCAAGAGATTGAAAGTGACCGACATAAGAGGAAAGAGATCAAGAGATCAATAAACACTCGGCGGATCAAATCCCCAAAACAAGAGTAGGGTATTACTTCTTTATAGAAGGCCTGAACCTGTCTAAATTCCTTTGTCTACTAACCCATCGTGTTTGGCGCTTCACTACTACCCCCAATTTCTTATTGCCGAAACCAAGTTTCGACAGAGATCCTTCACCTCCTTCCGGACATCACTGTCAGTTATGAACTTTATACGTGTTTCCTCTTCCACCGTCTCGTCGAAATCTCTTGTATTTCGGCGGTACGGGTGATTCTGCCTGAGGAACCTTCGATGGCGCATCTACACGGTTTTCTGGCAGTGATTCAGTCATTTGCCTCCTGTTTGGGCCATGCACCTTACACATGCTTTCATGCCCTGCACCGTCTGGCCCAACGTGTTACCAAGTGTTGGGTAGTCTTGTATTATCGTCAACAAAATAGTCTGACATGTGAAGTACTCTTGTTTGTATGCATCCCACATCTTTACACCATCCGTTCATAGTGTCCGTTCATAGTGTCGTAAGATCCTCTACCAGCAGCTTGAAATACACATCGATATCGTTGCCAGGTTGTTTAGATCCTTGAATTAGAAGTGGCATCATGATTTACTTATGCTTCAAATAGAGCCAGGAAGGGAGGTTGTAGATAATAACAGCCACTGGCCATGTGCTATGACGACTGCTCATGTCACCAAAAGGATTCATGCCATCTGTGCTGAGCGCAATCCTCACATTTCTCATGTCGTACAAAAATTCCTCTTTGTACTCCTATCTATCTTTCACCATTAAGACCCATCAGCTGGATGCCGTATCATTCCATCTTTTTTACGTTCTTCGTGGTGCCAACGCATCAGCTTGGCATGGTTCTTGTTTGTGTACATACGATCCAAACGAGGGATGATTAAAAAATACTATACAACCTTCACCGGCACTCTTTTCTTCTTCACTGTACCATTGCTTCCACCGTCATCATCCCCGTCTCCACACTTATACCGAGAAGCCTCGCATACCCTGGTAAAGAATGCAATCATTTTGACAAGCATGAATTATTTGAATCTCAAGTCCAAGGGGACAGATAACTTTTTTCGCTTGGTACGTTGTTTTCGGCAAGACATTATCCGCAAGAAGAATTTCTTTCAACAGCTCTAGCAACTCAGTGAAGCTTTTATCGGACCATCCACTGCTTGCCTTCTGGTGAAGTAGAGATAGAACCACCTGAAGCTTGGTGTGGTCCGCCTTACATTTATTGTAAAGTGGAGTTTTTGAGTTTTCCACCATGGTTTTAAACTTGCAATATTCCCTATCATCAGTGTCAGCCCTCTCCCCGTCGCGCAACATCTGATCTAGATCAGCTCCACTGTGATTGACACATGTTTGGTCCTCTTGCTCATAGCCGACATCCTCATTAGGCACGTCACTGTTGCCTGCACTTCCCTCGCCTTGCTCCTCTTCGCCATGGAACTTTTCTATAAACCACCTTGTAAAAAGATGTGCATGGACCCGTTGCGTCGAAAATTGCCTTTTTTTGCAATCAACTGAGTTTGTGCTCGTCGCCACGGCAACAAGAGCCGTTACTCCCCTGATATACTCCATAGAGTCACGATCCGCTTCATACACCCATCGTAAATCCATTACAACGGATAGGTACCTACGAATATTACTTAATGTCAATTACTCTGAATTATACAAAGTCAATTTACCCATACAAATAACAAAACTGATAGATCTTATAAATGAACAAGAAAAGATAAGCAACATCTACAACACCAAATTAGTTTCATTAAATCTAACATTGAATTTATTTTGATAACATGTCTATTTTGTATTGAAAATGTTATTATATTTTCTAATAAACTTGGTCAAACTTTAAAAAATTTGACTTAGAAAAGGCCAAACGACTTATAATATGAAGCGGAGAAAATAATAATTTATCGTTTATTAAAAACTATGCAGAAAAAATACAATGAGGATTTTATAATTTACAAACATATTGGAATAAAATATAATGAGGAATGACCATTTTACCCCTAAGATAAAATTGAGATTTTTTACACAATGCCATGTCGCATTAAATATTCATGGCTAACAAAAAGACGAACAATTTCTATTTTTCATCAATGAGAAAAAATATCGGATCGTGCCATGAGTACACATTTTACCCTAGGGGTAAAATGAACATTTTCTTGTTCTTAACGGAGTTTGACTAACAATTGACTAACGATGATGGCATAGATGGAAGAAAACTTTAATTCAAATTTAGAATGTGTACATCCGAGGATAGATCTAATGAAATGAACACAAAAAAGATAAAAAAAAATTATCGCTACAAAACACAATACATAACTGTATCGGTTGTGCATTTTATATGTATATACGTAGCAAATGGTAATTCAATTCAGCAAGTAAGAGTGAAACAAAGTGAAAAATAATAAATATTTGCCTTGTAGACTACGATCTTCAACTAAACAAAAAAATTGGAGTAAAACCTCCCCCCTCTTAGAGCTGATCGAGCAAGAACGAGAGGCGCCGCTCTGTTTTTCTTTGCTCGATCAGCAAGAGTGGGGATGAGGTATATATATAGTTGGATCATAGGTGTTAGTTGTTGACCTAATACCGACACATATGTCTAATAGGTACAAAGATGTCGGTTGTTAAGGTGGCCCCCCCAACAGCTACTACAAGGGATGGAGGGTCAAAGGTATCGGTTCTTAACTAAGAACTAGCACTTATCTCTTATACCACAAAGGTGCCGGTTATACCATGGGCCCATGCCAACACTTCGATGGGATGAAAAAGAAAAGGTGTCAGATTTTAGAGCAAAACCGGCACCTTTATCTGACAGGGATAATAGGTATCGGTTCTATTTAAAAACCGGCATCTATTAGGAGGGAAAGGTGTTGGTTCTTGGCGTTTTGGCCGGCTGGCTAGTGCATGGGTGGGCATATGGACGGGAAAAGTATTATAGGTGTCGGTTTTACCGATTCCGGCACCTATAGAGCTGACACTTATTTGATGTTTTCTAGCAGTGCTCGTGTGCATGATATAGGCAAGAGACCGATCGACGACTTGCGACGACGGCGACGATATGATAGCTCATCGATCACCGGCCGGCGGGCAAGGCGCGGCCCCGCGCGTGCAAGCACCGTCAAAACCCACTGATTTCGCGCATGCATGCATCAAACCCAACTTAACCTGATGAGTACGAGCGTACCTGTTAATTCGGTTAGAGGCGCACTAGCTAGTCATCAGCTTGTGCCCTGATTGCAGCTAACCCCAGGCCATTAGCAAGCTGGCTCTACCTTTCTAGCTAGATGTTTGTTACGTATGCTGCTGCAGTGGTGCTAGATCTAGTGCATATGGATGTAACATGCACACTGCAATAAGCGCTTGACAAAAGTTAATGATGACACTATATATGACAGATCGATCGATCGATCGGTGTGTGTGTATATGTATGTATATATATACATATGGATCAATGCGGTATTTGTTTTAATTTTGAAGAAGATTTTCGGGCTTAATTTTAGCATGATCCACGCATGGGCAGGTTGGCATGAATGCACTACGTACTGATCAAAGCCTACAATAATACGCCTAGTGATGTACTAGCTAAGTAGTGCTCCATTTATACAACCATTAATTTAGCACATAGCTACATGCATGGAAGTTTTTTTTTCGCCTGGTGCACTGAAATTACTATCTTCACCTATCAAATCTTAATCTTTTTTGCATAAATTAGATATTTATATGATTTCAAGTTTTAACTGAGCCCATTAAACATCGTAGGACCGTAAAACTGGAAGTGCGCCAACTAGCGTGCTGATTTGCTGGTAGATTCTAATTTTTTTGAATTTATAGGAATGACATTGAGCTCTAGAAAAGCCCAAACCAAGACAATTCCTACAAGCTATTAACTCCAAATCTCTACCATTATAAAATTTAAAGCTGTTTCTGTCAAACCTTTGGTCCGTCATCGCCTGTTCGATCACCCACCTGCTTGCCCGCTCGCCTGATTTTCGTGCACACCTAGTCCGCTGTATTCCGATTTCGTCCATCGTTCTCTATTCAACCCTCCCTTTTATGGAATATACTTCCTCTGTTTTAAATTACTTGTCGTCCTAGGTTTATCCTAAATCAAACACTGTAGTGGGGACTAGAATCTCCAACCAGAGCTCTTTGTCTATAGAGAGGGCAGATTGGATGGTCTGGTACTTATGACCGGATGTTACGGTTGAACCTGTTTGTCTAGTAGGGAGAACTGACCAGATGTAATGGAAGCTTCGGTCCCTATTATCTATGAGTTTAAAAGTGTTGACTGGAAGTTCTGGTCAAGAGGACTAGAACCTCTAGCATTCAAATGAGTGTGCATTTGTTAGTTATAGAGGGGTGCGAGTATTGAACTCCAACTCCATTCAAAGTGCATCTAGGCAACCAACTTTATTTTGCTGATTAATGAAAACCTACTTAGGATAATCTAATGTGCTTATGTAAGTGTTGCAAGAGATTAGGTATCCCGGCAAAATCGTCGAAGAAGAGTTGCATTTAAGTCATGGTATAATTTTCATGTCATTTATCTTTTCTTGAGTTAGGATGACGTACTATTTAGAGGATACCATACACAAATAATTGGTCTAGATTCTAGTACTCAAATGTTTTTTTAAGTCTGAACAGGTTTAAGGTCAGAACATTCGATATTTATCAGATATCCAATTTGCTTGGAGTTTTCGTATTATAAGAGTTTAGATTTCTCATTTGAGGCTCTTGTTTTTCATTTAGGTTAAAGTAAAAAAAGATAATCATTGTATTATAATTAAATGATATTTGTTGTATTTGGGAATTACTTTTAACTTCACATTCTTAATATATTTGAATTCTCAATAAATTGCTTAGGTTTGTGAATTCTCAATAAATAGGCATTTAATTCCCGGTCTTTTATTATAAAAATATATATTCTTGGCCAAAAGTTTGCATCATATATAGTTGGATTAGAAAATAAATTGGTAATTGATTTCTCTATACATGCTTTATTTGATATTTGTAAATTAATTCATTTAGTTTCCTCGGTAGATTTTGGTATTTAATTATTCATAGCTTTGTTTTAAGGTTAATTTCCACACAAGTCAAGCAAAGATCACAATATGATACAAAAGTTTTAAAAAATTTGAAATTTTACTGATTCAGGGTGTTACAAGTATCAGCGTGTCAATCGTGAGAACGAACGAGAGAGAGCCAAAGAGGAGAATAGGGTTTAGCTGGTTAGGGAGGTTGGGAGATGGGTTGTGGGCTAATGGGCCATCAATTAGAATTGTTGGGTAGTTATTTTCGAATGCCTTATATGTAATTTTGGCTCAACTATCTATATACATGGCTATATATCTATATATATAGTTATTGTTTTTGCAAAATATTATTGGGTATAACTATGCTCCCATGTCCCACTCTCTGTCTCCTCCTGGTTGAACCTACATCACTATAATTTTCGGATGCTAAGCAACCCACATTAAACGAATGAATTGATTCTGGGTATACGTGACATAACCATAAGATTTAAAAAACCTTTCTTCTATCTATACAAAACATTAATTATTAAAAAGTATAGACTTTTTTAGGGCTGATACATAGCTCTTTTCTCATGGCAAGAGGAAAACATCCTTTATTTATAGGATTCCACAGCCACATGGATCTTTAACAAGTGTCTTTATTTATAGGATTCCACGGCCACAAGGATCTTTAACAAGTGTAAATATTCTAGTCCTCGATCTAAAGCTTTCACATCTATCTATCTATCTATTATATTACTAAAACAGCCTTGAAAAAAGACATCACGTTCGCTGTGGAGACTAGAAATTTTCACATTAATCGGAGAAAAAGAAAAGAAGAGTTCAAGTAAAAATACATTTAGAAATAATTAAAATTCGGAATAAAAAATAAAAAAACATTGAAACAAGAGTCCATGTAGAACACAATTAGAGATTAATTAAAATTCAAAATAAAAAGAAAATAAATTCTGAAATTAGAAAAATTAAAATAAGAGTTTAAGCAAGAATACAATATACAAACAACTAAAATTGAGAATAAAACCTTAGAAATATGGAAAGAATAATCCGCATAGAACACAATACGAGATTAATTAAAATTTAAAATAAAAACTAAAATAACTTTCGAAATTAGAAAAATAAAAAATTGCTGTGGAGGCTAGAAATTTTCACATTAATCAGAGAAAAAAGAAAATTTTTAGTAGAAATACATTTAGAAATAATTTAAATTCGAAATAGAAAAATAATGAAAAAAGAGTCCATGTAGAACACAATTAGAGATTAATTAAAATTCAGAAAAAAAATAAATTTCAAAATTAAAAAATTAAAATAAGAGTTTAAGTAAGAAAACAATTTACAAACAACAGAAATTGGAAATGAAAAAAAGAAATATGGAAAGAATAATCCGCATAGAACACAATACGAGATTAATTAAAATTTAAAATAAAAAATAAAATAAGTTCTGAAATTAGAAAAGGAAAAATAAGAGTTCAACTAGGAATAAAATTTATAAATAAGTAAAATTTAGAATAAAAAATAAAAACTATTGAAAGAAGAGACCATCTAGACCACAACATGAAATGAATTAAAATTCAAAATAAAAAAATAAATTCAGAAAATAGAAAAATAATTATAAGAGTTCAAGTAGAAATACAATTTATAAATAACAAAACATAACATCGGGATAAAAAAATAGAATTTTCAAAAAATAGACCATCTAAAACACAACGATGACAAATGAGAATAAAGAAAAAAAAACAATAGGCCCATAATAGGATGGTAACAATTGATGGGACATCTAAAAACTATAAACAAAATCTCAAATAGAATCCCAATAACTATTAGAGGAGGGACGGTGGGCAGGCTATTAAGCAACACAGTCACGGCGGATGACGGGACTTTTATAAAGTAAAAAATAAATTTCTATGATAATTATATTTGATTTTTAAAATCTCAATGATAATAAAGAGGGGGAAACAGTGAGCAGGCCGTAGAGGAGTACAGTGGCGGAGCCACCATCGGTTGGCGAGACTTTTAGAAAGTAAAAAATGAACCCTAACAATAATTATGTTTGATTTTTAAAATCTTAATGTCAATAAAGAGAGGAGGTAGTGAACAGACTGTAGAGAAGTACTGTGGCGGCATTTGACAGGACTTCTAAAATTATAAAAACGAAACTCTATAAGACAATGAACTCTAAAAACTATAGTGTCTAATTTTTGAAAGTTACAAGGAGAATGAATAGAAACCGTGATAGATCGAGCAAACAAATAAAGGGATAACAGCTGACAAAGGAGTAAGAGGTAGCACCTGGTGTGACTTTTAAAAACTATAAAATTAGAAACATAGAGATGATAGATTCGGTCCTTCAAAGTTCTAAAGCAACGAGATAACTATTTAACAAATTTGAAGTAAAATCATATATAAAAAATAGATAATTTTATATGGATGCTAACCAGGCAATTGCGCAGGTCACCTAGCTAGTTATTCCTAATTTCATCGAAGAATTAGCTAGCCAGGCTCTTGGATAAGGCCGAGTTTCTCTGTACATGTGTAACAAACATGACAGTGAAAAAGGTCATTCAGCCCTCCATAGGACGGGCCAAATTAATTATTCACTTGACCCATTTAGTTATACTATTTATTTGAGAAAAAGTCTACTTTAGATCCCTTAACTATTAGTCGAGTTTCATTTGCTTTCCTCGATCACGAAACTATGTATAAAGTGCCCCTGAACTTCTAAAACTGACGTAAATCGAGTCTCTCAATATAACAATAATTTTGATTAACATGACATGTGGACCCTTAAAAAGGGTTGAGCCAGTCTATATGATTACTCAGCATATGATCAACATGTCACATTAGTTTTAAAAGTTGAAAAATACTTTATATTTGATTTTATAGTTAAGAGACGCAAATAAAACTCGACCTATATTTAAGTAAGGTAAGTGGGCTTTTCCTACATTTGGGGACAGTAATCAGGCCTCTGCAGCAAGCATCGGACAAATTTAATTATTTGGGAAGCAACTGTTGCATTCTTGTGTAGCCCATCGATTGTTGCGATATGTTTACAGATATTTGGAATTATTTTTTCTTTATTTTCTCAATAAGCAAAGAAGAAAACAATGCAAACTCAGGAAGACAAGCTTTGTTTTTTTTTAAGGTGAGAGTAAAACTGCGGGTGCAGCGGAGATCAGATCAAGCAATCAGCCATATATACTAAATTCATATATTTTTTAATAAGGGGCATTCGAAAAACCCATTTTCTTCCAAGACATCAAGAAGGTGGTCCATGCCATGAACGAGGCGTTAAAATGAAAAGGAAAAAAATAGCTTGCCCCCCTTTCTATGAAGACGAAATGGGTCTCTTCAAGTATCTATTATATACTAAAAATTCATTAAACTTCCTACAAACACTCTAATGTCACGTGATATTTTCATAAATTAAAAAATTCTTAAAAATTCTGAGAAAAAACAAAACATCTTGTCATTGATTTTTATTAAATTTGGTGAACCGATTGTTTACGACCATTAGATTTATCTTTCATAAAAAATTCATCTGCCAAAATCGGGCCCACCTTGTAGGTAAGTACATACATACGCCACTTTGTTTAACAAAACTACGTACTTTACTCATGTACGTACATCCTCCACCCCCTCCTCTTCCCTCAATTCCTTCCTTCTCTTTTCCACCTATTTCTTTTCCTATTTTCATGTTTTATTAATTAGAAAGGCAAAAATTTTATGTTCAACAATTAAGGAACTATAACGTCTATATCGTACAACTAATTTTTATCCACTTATATCTTTAAATTATTTATGGCTAAATTTACCGTTGAAGACCAAATTTTACTATAATTCAACTTTGAAAAAAAATGTCATTTGGGTTATATTTTCTGACTTTTACATGCCACTCAAGCAATTATAAAAAATATAAAATAATAATAATAACAACAACAATAATAATAATAATAATATAGATTTTATCACTATACGTAACTTCATAATAATTAAATTAGATCTACAGTCATAAAAGTAAAATGAACATGACTAATGTTCCCAAAATATATTAGTTAGAAAGCAAAAGTTATGCTAAAAAATAAGTAACTATAACATCTCAATCATACAACTAATATTTCGCTCTCTTATTTCTCTAGATTATTTTACATTTAAAGAACCATACTCACTGTAATTCAACTTTGAAAAGAAATATGTTGCTTTGGGGCTATATTATCTAACTTTTGCGAGCCATTCAAATAATTATATTTTTTACAAATTATTGATAAAGATTTTAACATCGTATATAACTTCACAATAATTAAATTAGATATATAATGATAAAAGTAAAAATAACATAAGCTCTGAGTAATGTTTCACAAAATTACTCCTCCTGTTCTAACATTACAATAAGTCAAAATATCATTATTAGATTTGGAGTGTTCATATTTTTAATCAATCAATAAAGATTTTATTCTATTTTTAGGTAATAAAGTAATAGCAACTAAAACACTATAACAAGTAACAAATATTATAATTATATGTACGTGCACTCTCTCCCTTTTGATTCTCTATCCCTCTCCTCTCTCACTCAATTCCACCATTTTCTAATTTTTAACTAACTAATAAAAACGATCAATAATTAGAAACGATGAAACCAACTATATTAGATTTTGAACTAATTATAATTCTTAAGATTATAATTCCTCCATAGCATTATGTGTTTCTCTGCATGTTAGTGCATATATAAGCCAAACTAAGGCAACATTATATAGTTAGTTGAAAATTTATAGTTCTTACTATTAAATTTTAATTTTTGACTCATGTGAACTAGGTATTTTTCTTTTAAAAGAGAGAGCATAGAGCACACATATCACAAACAAGCAAGGTCTATGTATATCTTTATTAATTTATATATAAGTATGTAATAACTTGTGTCAATCTAAACCAACTAGAAGGAGGAATAACTTGATGGTACAAACAAAACATATTTATTAACAATAATAGTTTTTTAGAATTTATTAAAAAACACTAAACATTCAATTAAACAAGACAAAACACCATATTTTTAATTTACACTTAATTTGTTAGACTCCAAACACCCTAAATCTAACTCCACAATGAGCAGATCATCGATAATTGTTTATAGGGATGAATTAAATTTTATGTATTTTAAAAGCTAATAAATAGTTTGAAAAAATAATCTTAGCAATGCTGATGAAGAAAATTTATGAAGAAATAGTACTGAAAAAACATAGCAGAAAAAACATAGCAGGTATCATCCGGTTAATATTTTGCATATATAAATTTTTTAAATACAATATATAATACATGTCCATACGAATGTGTGGACTACCTACCCAGTTTTATATAAAAAAAACTTACCTTGAAAATGGTGTAAGCTAGGGTGCATGAAGTGCTAATCAAGGCAACTCCAGGACCTCTGTGTGACTGTTAATATTGGAATATTGGAAAGACTACTTTTTTACGTGAGGGATCGATATTTATGTTTTTAGGGTAGTTCTTGGACAGAAAAAAAAATGCGATACTGGATTATGTGTGAGAAACCGTCACCAAAACAGGCGTGAAGCCTGCCGGCCGCCAGGTGTGAGATTCCCTGGCACAGCAATTTTAAATTACTGTCGCCGACGGTTTTGCACGTCCAAATTTAAAACCAAGTTGTGGAGATTTATTACTAAACTAAATTCGAAATTAAACAATAGAAATCCTTGTGGGGTATGGTCGTAACATGAAGAATATATTGGCGTGGATACCGGCCGGCGCCAACGGACGAACAGAAGAAAATGCAACAGCAACAAAAAAGAAGAGTAGGAATGAGGTAGCAGCATCTATCTGAATTTATTTACTTTTTGGGATTTGACCAAACCATGTTCTGATGTTCAGGTTCAGCTGAACTAACCTCGAATACATGCAATGCACTTTTTTTTCGTTTGGATAAGTGTATCACGTGCGCTAGTGACTGCTCACCGATCGAAACGGGGCCTAGATCTCTCAATTTTGGAGGTATCCGGCGCATCTTAAATTTATATTTCCAGCTTGAGTGACTTTTACTATCCTTTTCAATTCACTTGGATTTAAATTAAATAATCCTTCCATTTCTAACTGGGATTTATCTCGTGGTGAATATATGACTGTCGTTTTCTCCTAAGACTGAGTGGTGGCCGGTGGGTATCAAATTTAGTGACCCGTTCTTTTCACTGTCCTTCAAAAGTCTTTCGCACGTGGTTAGTAACTATGCAATTTTATCTTAAATATTTTGTCGCTGAGGGGATTGATTATTGTAAATTTGAAAAAAAATTGATCGTAACCAGAGAATTTGTCACCTAACTTTATGATCATTTATACTTTTTTTGAAAAGAAAATGAACAAATGAGACTTAGAAATGAATTCCATAGGATGGAAACGGTAAAGTTTGATTAACCTAGTTCTTATTGTTTCTCGACTTGCTATCTTTGAAAAAAAAGCTCTTTCCTGAGAAATCAAGTGTCGCAAGAGATTGTGACGATCGATCGAGAAATATCTTCGAACCTGAATTGAATTGGTCCCAGCCCTTGTAGGAATTTTACTGCAATCTCATCGTTGACGGAGTTAGTTAGTTGCCCTAAAATTTTAGTGAAATTCCACCATTCTAAAGGAGACCTCAGACTATTTTTCTTTTTCTCTTTTTTTGGTCCATTCTTATGATGCTATATACAAAAATATTGAAAGAAAAGAGTATTCCATTAGTTAATTTTTATTATCGCCTACCGTGAGGATCGACAGAATGTTGAGTACAGTCCATTATCTTTCGAAACATCTCATTGGCTGAAAACGTATAGACCCGTATATTAGAATTAGAGTCCTAAAATACTTATGGCTCAAATTTTGAATCTAAAAATTATAATTTAAAAAATGGAGCTAGTACAACTCCATATTCATGGTAGTACAGCACTTATCACAAAAGCCGATGGTACAGTAGCACGATGGGAGTTTCCAAGGAGGGGAGGGGAGTTTGAAATGACAGGTACCAAAGTTGAAAAACGAGTAAAAAGAAGGAAGCACCTACAGCGACCGCCGCGGCGTGGCGTCGGTAAACCCCCCGCGCGCGGCGCAAACCCACGTCCCCCCACCCACCGTTTCCCCCCGGCCCGCCTCCCAAAACCAGGGCCGCCCCGCCTTTCCGCCACCGTCCCTCGCTGACCCCGTTCAACGCACTCGTCCTCGCTCCACGCGGCGTCGCGCGCGCGCCCACTCGTCCGCACACGCGTCGACTCGCGCTGCCGCCTCTGGTACTCGTCGCGGTGACCGAGACGCGCGACGCGAGGCAGGCGGTGCGGTGCCAGGCGCCCCTCCCCCACTGCCGCTGCCACTCGCCACCATATGCCACGCACGTGACGTCTGTCTGTGCATGTACCACACACTCCTCTCGTCACTTTTTAGCGTGCGTTCGGGCGGAGAGGCTGAATGCCTCTCTTTTTCGCCCGAAACACGTATGATTAATTAATTCATTTTTTTTAAAAAAAATAGATTAATATAATTTTTTAAAGTAACTTTTTTTATGAAAATTTTTTATAAAAAAATGTACTATTTAGTGTTTTAAAAAGTATACGTGAAAAACGGAGAGAGAACCTTAGCTGCCGAAGACGGGCGACTCTCGCTCTGCCAATGTAGTACTACTCCTGTTAACAAGTTGTGCTACTATATAGAGGAAGAGGAGCGAGCGTGTTTGCCCGGCCGAGGCCAGAGAAAGCTAGTAATAGTACTAGAAGAAAGCAAGACAATGTGTGGCGGAGCGATCATCGCCGACTTCGTCCCGCCCGCCGCCGCCACCGACATCTCCATCTCCGACGACGCCATCCTCTCCGCTGCAGGTATATCCATCTATCTATCTATCTATTCGACATGAACAGATGTTTCCATGTCCATTTCTTTGCAGTCGCATGCGCAACTTGTCCAGTGTTTGTATCCGAGCTAGTGGCAAGATAGATGGATGCACGGTTTTGTAACGTAGCTGCGTAGTCCTATCCTATATATGGTGAGACGCGGCGTGGTTAATCTTTTGCAGGCGAGGAGTCGTTCGCGGCGAAGGCGCCGGCGCCGGGGAGGAAGACGGCGTACCGCGGGATCAGGCGCCGGCCGTGGGGACGCTGGGCGGCGGAGATCCGCGACCCGAGGAAGGGCGCCCGCGTCTGGCTCGGGACCTACGCCACCGCCGAGGAGGCCGCGCGCGCCTACGACGTCGCGGCGCGCGACATCCGCGGGGCCAAGGCCAAGCTCAACTTCCCTCCGGCCATCGGCGCCGCCGCGCCAGCGCCGCAGCCTCCCAAGAAGCGACGCAAAGCCGCCGACCTGCAGCAGGAGAGCTCGGGATCCTCGTCGGCGTCGTCGCTACCTCCAACCCCGCCGCCGGCCGCCGAGAGGCAGCTCCGCGAGTGCATGTCCGGGCTGGAGGCGTTCTTGGGCCTCGAGGAGGAGGAGGAGGACGCCGACGGGGAGCCATGGAACGCCGTCGACATGATGCTCGAGTAGGCTAGCCGGGAGAGGCATCACTAGCTAGCCCTGGTGGCGTGGCCATGCTCATGCATGCAGCAAGATACAACTTTACTACTAGTACTATGTTACTACTGCGTAGGTAAATGAAATAAAATGGGGTTACTTAAATTAATTAGGTATTCTTGGAATCCTTGGCTTAGCTAATAGCTAGTACTACGTACTTTGGCATTAAGCATTGCATTGCTAGGTGATGCATGTAATCGTGATAATTATATTACCATCTCCTAGAGCTAGCCGATTAGATTTACTATATAGTCGTAGTAGAAATATATGATAGTAGTGTGTTGTAATGATTTCAGACTTCTTGGGGAACATGAGCAATGCATCTCGACTTGCACGTACGGTACATATGTGTATGTGGAAAAATCTAATATGATGTATTCTGGTGTATTACATGGATCCTTTTAGTGATATGGATACGCTCAAAACTCCCATGGAAAAATTTAATTTGATGTATTCTAGTGTATTACATGGATCCTTTTAGTGACATGGATATATCACTAGCACAGCACACTATATATGTAACGCTTAAAGAGCTCACATCTATAATGGTTAGACTAACTATTACATACAACCCAACCGTTATAGATATGAAGACTAATCTGTAACAGCTAGATAACAGCTAGAGAGCCCTCTTTAGCCGTTACATATGAAAGTTATCTCTAATGGCTCAAAGGGCTCTCTAGTTACAGATGAAAGTTATCTCTAATGGCTCAAAACATGGAGCCGATCTCTAATGGCTCAAACTATGGAGCCGTTACAGATGTGAAAATTCAGATTAAAAAGACTAGGGTCATAAGCAAATTCATCTTTAAAAAAAATAGGCTCATAAGCCGTTACAGATATGAAAATTCATAATTAAAAAAAACAAAAATCATCCTCTCCATCCCAAAAATCATCCTCTCCATCTCCGTTGCTGCTCTTCTGCCACCGATGATCACAGCACGGTGGCGGGTCAACGTTGACGTCGTGGTGGTGCAGAGGAGCGGCGGGTCGTCAGCGTCGTCGTGGTGCGAAGAAGCGGGAGAGGGGGAAGGGTGGTGCTGCTGGGGTAACGAGGAGGCTGTCATTGTCGAAACTTGGTTTCAATAATAATAAATTGGGGGTAGCAGTCAATCGCCAAACACGATGGGTTAGTATGCAAAAGGATTTAGATGGGTTCAGGCTCTCTCAACGAGAGGTAATATCCTACTCCTGTTTCGGGGATTCGATCCGCCGAGTGGTTTATTGATCTCTTAATCTCTTGATCTCGTGATCTCGTATGCTCTCGTTATAATCTCTATCTGATTCTCTATACTTTCGTGTATTTTCGCTATATCCCTCAAAGGACGCCCTACCCTTCTTATATAGTCTTGGAGGGTAGGTTTACAAGTCGGACACCTAATCACACTCTATGTCGGACTCCTCAATCTTACCAACTTTGGACTATAAGCCGTTACCTTATCACAATGGTAACCTAATACCCAAGTCCTAAGCCGGTTTACATAATCATGAGTCATAACCTATCCCCTATGGTAAGTCGGATAAGCTAGTCGTGAGGGTACCGGTACCCATAATCTCCACAATAGCCCCTGAGACCTTCGCAGTCGACGAGATAACTTTGCCTCGAACCAGAATAACATATAGCCGAATGATTCCCTAGCCGAGTGCTTCTACTGCCGAGTGCTTCCATCATTTCTGCCCGAGTCTCCCGAGTGCTTTATCATCCAATAGAAAGACTATGAAGGGCTGAAAACATCTCAAAAAATTTCTTAAGAATAAATATTTAGGTGCATCGACTGACCTACCTAATTAGGTGTAGCCCCCAACTATGTGTTTAATTAGAACAAACTAAGCATATAGTCAAGAACTATAATAATCATACTCATCCGAGTTAAATAAATGTCTAGCCTAAACCAAAAGCAATCATAAAAAATCATATAACACATAACCTTATAATCAAGGCATAGTGTATAATGAATCCGAATAATGGCAAGCTCATGCTTATCCGAGTCATTATGCCCGAGTCCTCTCGGAGCACATAACTCTGTCAACCTCTGAAATAGAAAACCCGAGTTAATAAACTCATAATTTATCAGTCATTTGAAAAATGTGACCAAAAATATTAAATAGCTCTTGCCATAATATTGGTCTTAATAAAAAGAGCACACCAAGGTAACAAAATAGCATTGATATAATAGAAGATCAAATGCTTTGTAAAAACCAAACAGCTCCTGCAACCTATAAAAAAGTTATCAGGACAGTTATAAAAAACTTTACTGTTTGTCACCTTCCAGGTTGCATCGTACCAATCTTCAACAAGTTGTGTAACTGCTGTATGAAAGGATTTTAAAAGGCATTGAGCAATGAGACACGCGCATATTGCCAGGGCAAATCTGCTTAACTCCCTAGAGACACGTGTCAAGCCACAACTGAATTATGGGCTGTAGGCCTCTCATGGGTCTCGGCCCAAATACGAGAAAGCCTACTGATACCCTAAAAATTACTGAAGCGCCAGCGCCTTCTCCGCCGCTTCATCTTCTGATCCAAATGGTTATCCCTCATGGGATGCACCAAAATAGATTTGATAATTGAATCCCAACTGGCGCAAAAACTCAGTCTGTGACCCTTGTGGGAAATAATGATTGATCCAGACCATGAATATAGGAGATAAGCTCGCGGTCATGAATTCATGTTGCATATATCTAGAATAAGTCCAAATTGAAGGTATGATCCTCGTGCTAGAGCTATTAAACCCCTGAGCATGTTGCTTGTCCTTCTGTCGCAGTTGAGGTTATCTATTGGTGGCAACTGATGCAATCGGCATAGAAGTAAGATCACCAATGTGAAGATAAAATTTCCCATCAAAGGTAACGAAGATATCGGTGGTGGAGACATAGTTGCCCATCAACAGCAATGGCGAAATCCACCAACCATGGAGACGAAGAAAATAGTCGGCGGTGACAAACGTAACCAGCAGTAACGACGACTGGCGGCAGCAGAGATGGTCGGCTATGAAGATGAAGTTTCTCAACAACGGTGACAGAGAAGCGTAGTCGTGGAATCAAGAAGATCAGTCGGCAACAACAGACGAGGCGACTGGCAGTAAAGACGATGACGCCTATCAATGGCGATGCAGTAGGCCAATCCTTGAAGGAGAGAATACCAGTCATTGGCGACCAAGGCAAGTCGGAGTTGAAGATGAAGACGCACATCCGTAGCGATGACGTAGGCCGGCAATGACGACGAGACCACCAGTCGGCAATGACGGAGATAGCCGGACGATGAAGACGAAAATACTTATCAGTTGTGGCGTAATAGGCCAACCAACTGTGACAGACGCAACCCGGTGGTGATGATGATCCGTAGCAGAAAAAACAACCAGTTGTAGAGACAAAGTTGCCCGTCAACGGTGGCAGAATTGATTAGGCCGAAGAGACATGGCAATGTGTTGATGAAGATGGCGACGTTGATATCTCAATCAAATTTTAGTGTAGACGAAGCCCAAACTCCTGAAGCAAAGAACTTGGTTGACAGCAATTGAATGAAGATGAAGATAATGCCGATGACGAAGGTGCCGATGATAATAATCAATCAAACTGTTGAGAAGATATCGAAGCCCAAGTAGTTTCCTTGACGCTAGCATGTGTGTGGCGAAGAACTCCAAACTCCATGACATATATATTAAACCTTGAACTTGATATTTGAAAAACTTGGAGTAGACTGTAGCATCAACTGAGAGCCAAAGTTATCGGTGAAAATGTTGGAGTCGCTAAAGTAGAAAGCTTGCTCTGGAGCGAAGATTTTGAGTCTTGTATTTGTGTAGCCCCCGACTCTATGCTTAGTTGGGAAACAATTGATTATAGAGTCAAGAACTATAGCTACTCATTGAGTAGCCATTGCTTGAGTGAAGATGCGCATTGAGGATGTCATGTTGAGGCTCTTGGAGACGTCGTAGTTGGTGAAGTGACGAAGCTCGCAAAATAGAGGCAATAGAATTTACCGGTACCGAAGACAATGAAGACGAAGTCGCTCTATAATGGTGACAGAATTGCATAGCTGTCATGATGTGGACATGAGTTGATGGTAATGGTGATGAAGAAGACAAGGTTCCAGCGATGATGTCGAAGACATGTAGTTGTGAAGGCAAAACCCTCAGTTGGCGGCGGCGAAGGCAGGCCGACGATGAAGTCGTGGACGCCCAACAACGGTGATGTCATCAATCAACCGTGTAGGCGAAAACACTAGTAGGCGGCGGTGAAGGGAAGCCGACGATGAGGTCGTAGACGCCCAACAACGGTGATGTCACCAATCAACCGTGTAGGCGGAAACACCAGTCGGCGGCGGCGAAAGCAGGCCAACGATGAAGTCATAGACGCCAAACAACGGTGATGTCACCAATCAACCGTGTAGGCGGAAACACCAGTCGGCGGCGATGAAGGCAGGCCGACGATGAAGTCATAGACGCCAAACAACGGTGATGTCACTGATCAACCGTGTAGGCGGAAACACCAGTCGGCGGCGGCGAAGGCAGGCCGACGATGATGTATTATTGATCGATCCTGCAGTATAAACACGTAGGATGAGTAGTATCTGATGCAAATATAGTACTTGAGAAAAATTCAGACATTTTAAAATATTTATAAGTATGTATTTCTCCTCTTGTCGATATTGATTTCCCCTAGTAGATGACTCATTACGTTTAAACACTCTGCCCAACTAGTCATTGACATGAGTTTGTCATCAATGGAACAAAGTTTCACATATCAGAATTTACTACTCGGGTACTTTCATAATTGTTTAGAGCAGAAAATAAATTATTTTATCTCTATGCTTTTGATTGCCTCCGAGTAATACTTAGCACCTTGCGTTATACACTCCATCCAACGAGTTCCTTGGTGCTAGGTTTCGGCCCAAGGGCAACTATCCATCGACAAACCAAACGGAAAGCATAGGGAAATAGAGTTTCATAACTCGATGGGCACTTTTTACTCGGATTATTTCGCAAGCAATCGAGATAAACATTATAAAAATTAACTCAAAAATATGATATAACATCTGTAGCCACCGACTCACTGCTCAACGGAGGACCAGTTGATGTAGTGAGGTAGAGGAAAAAGAAAATATCATATAAAGAAGAAAATTAATGATGACTTAGCTTTTTGGTATTTTCACCGGTGATGGCAGAGGTAGGGCCCCACGGTGGGCTTTAATTATTATGCTTGTCTTGCCGTGAGGCTTTAATTGCATCGTTTGATTTCGCGTAGGAGTTGGTTGTTTCGAACATCTTCTTGACCGTCCTCGGAGGCTTACGCCCAAATTTGCCGATCAGCAACTCGTCGCGGACGCCTTTCTGGAATGCGGCTATGATGACGTCGTCGGTCATGTCCAGGACCTTGTTTCGCTTCTCCGAGAAACGCCGAATTTAGTCTTGCAATGACTCGTCGGGCTTCTGAATCACGTTGTAGAGATCGAATTGGGTCCCGGGCCTTTCGTAAGTGCCCTGGAAATTAGCGATGAAGTGGTCCCGAAGCTCGCTCCACGAATCGATCGAACCTCTTGGTAAGCTTGTGAGCCAGTTCCTGGCTGAATCGGCGAGAGCCACGGGCAAATAGTTCGCCATGGCCTTGCTGTCTCCTCTTGCTACATGGATGGCGAGGGTGTAAACGGTTAACCATGACTCGGGGTTGGTTTTTCCGTCATATTTGTCAATCCCTGTGGGCTTGATTCCACTCGGCCAATCCACTCGACGCAGGTCCCGAGTGAACGGGGATACTCCATCGTCATAGTTGTCGGGTGATCTCCTTCGGTCTTCATAATAGGGTCTGTTGCGCTTACGATGGCACCGGTCAAGTACCTCCATCAAGTCACTCGGTGATGGCCTTCGAGAGCTGCTCTGGTAGTTAGGGTTAGGTCGAACACGATCGTGGACGGGTGGCCGGCCGCGACCTCTCTCATGCTGCGCTGTGGCGAGGGTCTTTGGACTTGCCGGGTGTCTTGCTCTGCTCGGGCCTCCGGTAGTTTTTGGATCGCAGCAGTGGTAGGCGGCTTCTCTCGGGTGTTTCGGCGCTGGACTCAGTAGGTCTCCGCGCGGAGCTAGAGGGAGCGCCGTTGGCTGTGGCTGCGACTATGGTCTTGATCTTGTCTAGAAGTGGTGTTACCGCAGTGGGTGCCGCTTTGATGATGGTGTCGATGAGGGTGAGGGCAGCGATGGCATTCTGTTGGGGTGTGAGGAAGATGTTGGAGTTGTCGACTCGTGTCTGAAGTATGGGCTCGCGGGCGGAGCGCCCAGTCGCCCTTAGGTCTCATTTCCTCATGTCAGCTTCTTCTTTCCGCTTGGTCTCCTCCTCCTTGCGCTTGCTCTCCTCCTCCACACGCTTGCGCTCTTGCTCAAGCTTGGCTCGTTCCTCTTCTGCAACCCTCCGGGCCATGGCCGAGTCGGTCTCGGCTACTTCGGCCATGAGGACGTTGAGGAACATCGGATCGTAGTCCTTGTCAAAGTCGGAGTCATTAAATTCGTCCGTGGAGATGTCGTAGAGGTCGTCGAAGTCGGAAGAGCTGAGGTAATCATTGAGCTCTGTAGATGAGCATGACCCGAGCGATTGGAGTATGACGGCGATTTCCCTTGAGCCCGGATCGCAGCATGATGATGATGATTCTCCCATGTGGATCGATTCCAACTCGGAAGACAGAAGATTGTGGTAGATCTCAGCGTCGTCCGGTAACCCGAACGGCGCCGAGTGGCTTCTCCCTCCCGACTGGTTCGAATCTGAGTCAAGGAGAGAGAGCTTGCTGAATTTGTCGATGACGAAGTCGAGGCCGCCGAAGCGAAACGCCTGCCCAGGGACGAAGGTGAAGTCGTCGATGCCTGATGAAGATCCCATCGTGCTTGTCGGTGAGATGAAGAAGAAAACTTGACAAACTCTCCCCTACCTGGCGCACCAACTGTCGAAACTTGGTTTCAGCAATAAGAAATTGGGGGTAGCAATCAAGCGCCAAACACGATGGGTTAGTGTGCAAAAGAATTTAGACAGGTTCAGGCCCTCTCAACGAGAGGTAATACCCTACTCCTGTTTCGGGGATTCGATCCGCCGAGTGGTTTATTGATCTCTTGATCTCTTGATCTCATGATCTCGTATGCTCTCGCTATAATCTCTATCTGATTCTCTATATTTTCGTGTATTTTCGCTATATCCCTCAAGGGACGTCCTACCCTCCTTATATAGTCTTGGAGAGTAGGTTTACAAGTCGGACACCTAATCACACTCTATGTCGGACTCCTCAATCTTACCAACTTTGGACTATAAGCCGTTACCTTATCACAATGGTAATGTAATACCCAAGTCCTAAGCCGGTTTACATAATCATGAGTCATAACCTATCCTCTATGATAAGTCGGATAAGCTAGTCGTGAGGGTATCCCATAATCTCCACAGTCATGGAGGCAATGACGAGTGGGTTCACGTTGATGGTGGTCGGCGAGGGCAGGCGATGATGGGTTGGTTCACGTCGACGATGGTCGGTGAGGACGGGTTCAGTACAGTGTTCCTTGCGGAGACGCGCTTGCCGTCGTCAAGGTCCACCGCCAGGAGCTTGACGTCAAGTCATCAGTGAGACGTCCCCTCGTCATTGTCATCGAGCCCTTGCAGACAGCCAACCGTCGCTCGCCTGTCGTCGGATCCGGTCTCAAGGCTAGCCCGCTGCGCACCGTCGTTGGGGTCTGCTGCTAGCGCCCCCGCCATCGCCAAGCCCCTGTCAACCGCCACCACCCGCGCCATCCCCGCCGAGCCACCACCCGTGACCATCGTCGGTTGACCGCAACAGGAAGAGGGGGCCGTTGGTCATGGAGTTGGGGCTACTGGCCATGGAGTTGGGAGGAGAGAGGAGAGAGATGGGGAGAGATGGAGGAGAAAGGAGAGAAGTGAGAGAGTTGGGGCTGGCTATGATTTTTATTTTTTATTTAAGTTGGAGTGAAGTAGACCTATAAGTTATCGATAACGGTTCTCAATGTGAAGCCGTTACAGATGAGGGACATATCTGTAACGGCTCTTGAAATGAAGCCGTTACAGATGAGGGGCCAACATTTGTAACGTCCCTTAATGGAGAGCCGTTACAAATGAGTGGCCGACATTTGTAATGACTTTTAATGAAGAGTCGTTACAGATGAGTGGGTCATTCGTAACGGCTTCTAGTTGAGAGTCGTTAGAGATAAAGGGGATTACATTTGTAGCGGCTCTCAGTTAGGATCCGTTATAGATAAGGGGGCTTCAGTAACGGCTCAGGAGTGTTTTGGTCGTCTGTAACGGTTGCCTATGTTGCCCGTTACAGATGACATAATCTGTAATGATTTTATTGGACCCGTTACAGATGACCCGTTATGGATGTAAGAATCTATGCTAGCGTATGTATAGAGTACATCAGAGGTAGAGGTTTGGAGTACAGAAGTAAGATAAGATTTGGAGTACAGATTTATCTTAAGAATTCTATCTCTAGGACTATTTTATCCTTAAAATTCTATCTCTAGGACTGTATTCTATCTTTACAGATGCACTTTATAATTTGTATTTGACTCTTATCTCTAACCACACTTCTTCTAACAGTATATACCTCTACGTGGAGATTTGTAAGAAACAAGTTTCTTATTTTGTCATTTGAAACAAGGATTGGGACTCCAACAATATGAAATGGTTGAAGACATTAAAATGAGGTAGGTTCACCAAACCATTTTGGGAGGGGTTATCGTCACCCCACGGTTTTGCGGTTATCGCGGTAATCGCGTGGTTACCGCGAAAACCGTACGGTTACCACAAGATATACGTGATTTCAAAAATTTAAGAAGTTATCACACGTGAAAATCGTGATAACCGTAGTTTTGTAAACTTTGGGTCCAACCCGATGAAATTTAAAATTTCGATTAGCACGTGGTCTAATTAATCTTGTGGAATCTTTTGTTTGAGTTTAAATCTCTCCTTTCCTTTAATTCTCGTGTTGTCTCCTCTAATTTCTCGTGTTTTCACGTGATTTTTTCAAACAGATAATCATGTTTGTTCTTTCTGTTTAATATTTATATTTCTGCTAAAATTCTAATGTTCTTTTTTCTATTTATATGGTTTAAAATCGTATGTTTTTTTCTATTTTATATGGTTTGTTAGAGAAATTTAATAATATGCCATTCAATTTGCAACGGGAACTACGCACCAACCCACGGTCTTTTTTGGAACGAGAAATTTAATAATATGCTAGTTAATTTACAATTGTTTAAGGGTCTTTTATTCAGATTTAGGCTTATTGAGTTAGTTTTTTGGTTTATATGATATATAAGTTGGTGGATTTAAAGTCCTAAATTTAAGGATGAAGTCATACTTTACCTCCCATAAACAAACTCACATGAAAAAAACTTCTTCAATTTAGCTTTTGCCTTAATAATGTAAGAGTGACTTATGACTTAAAAAAATCAAACAGAAAAAATGTTTGTTCATTTGGCTTAGATTTGAGCTGGTTTATAAGTCCAAACAAGAAAAACCTAAGTATTGAGTTCAATGATTGCAAATTGAGTGACATATTATCAAATTTCTTTTGAACTGAGGATTTTCGGATTGTCTCTTTTTTAGGCAGGGAACTACTTTTGAAATGAGGATCGGTGACGCATGCAGTTGGTACTACTTCAGTACGCGTGACTTTTCAGTTTGTGACGGTATTGTCCACTAGTACAGAAACGGTTTTTTCGTGCGGGCTAAAAGGCATCTTCCCATACGGAAGGCCTGCCCGCACGCGCGAGAAGGTCTGGAAAAGACCATTTTCGTGTGCGGGCGGCCCAACCGCACGGGAAGATCGATTATCCCGTGCGGTCGGCTTAAGCGGCCCGCACGGAAAGATCCATTATCCCGTGCGGGCCGCTTAATCCGACCGCACGGGATAATCGATCTTCCCGTGCGGTCGCGTTAAGCCGTCCGCACGCGAAAATGAAAAATCACAAAAAAAAATTCCCAAAATCAAAACCTAACCCTAACCCTAACCCTAGCCTGCCTCCTCCTTGCAAATTGATTTAAAAATTAATTTCAAATCATCACAATTTTACAACAAATTTCACATGTTATTACAACAATTTTACAACAAATTTCACATCATCACAAATTTTACAACAAATTTTGGAAGGAGGAGGCGGCCGCAGTCGGTGGTGACGGCCACGGTCGGTGGAGGCGGCGGTGGAGGCCGGCCGTGGAGGAGGCGGTCGTGGTCGGTGGAGGCGGCGGGGGACGAGGCAGCCGAGGCCGGTGGAGGAGGCGGCCGCGGTCGGTGCAGGCGGCGGTCGGTGAGGAGTCGGCGGCGGTGGAGGCGTGGAGGAGGCGGCCATGGGGGACAAGGCGGCCGTGATCGGAGCTGGAGAGGGAGGGGAGCCGAGGAAGGCCGCCGCCATCACCCGCCGCTGCCGTCGCCCGCCGCTGCCGTCGCCCTCCGCCGCCGACGCCCCTCCCCTCCGTCGGAACTGGGAGGGAAGCCGAGGGAGGCCGCTACCGTCGCCCGCCGCTGCCATCGCCCGCCGCCGTCGCCGCCCCTCCCTTCCGCGCCGGATCTGGGATGGAGGGTTTGTCGGGACTTAGAAATTTTTGGAGCCCGCGCACCCTATATAGGCGGTGGTAATCATCGCGTGCGGGCGGCTTAAGGGCCCGCACGGAAAGATTATCTTTCCGTGCGGGCCCTTAAGCTTCTTTCCGTGCGGGCCCTTAAGCCGCCCGCACGGAAAGATTATCTTTCCGTGCGGTCCCTTAAGCCGCCCGCACGTGATAATGTATAAAACAAATTAATTGCATTAAGGACCCTTGTGAATGAACCTATAGAAATATTTTATTACATACTCCTATAAATTTTTTACATGGATTAGACTGTGTATATGTTGTTCCAGAGAAATTTCAAATTTTTTTTTGAAGTAATATACTACTTTTTAGCAATTAAATGAATTTCTGCGTTTCGAAATTAATTCCGAATTGAACTGTGAGTACCCCAAATAAGGTTAAAAAAGAAACAAAAAAATATATATGTGCTCCTATATTTGATTCTATCCCATATGCAAGAATTAGATGGAGAATTCAATGGGTTGCTATAGATAATTAAAACCTTATATCTCTAAATTAAAGTACAAAAATTGTAATAATATCTAAATTTGATCAGAAAATTCTATAAATCGACATGACAACTTAATTTTGGTCCATAACACTGTCATAAAAAATTGAATCAGTTTTGATCAAGTGAGACTGTATGTTGTTCATAAATGGTTACACCTCTGTTTCATGTAAACATTACTCTAAGTTTCAAAGTTTATATATCTTATAAGAAGCTATGATTAACATGACAACTCATATATAATTAACATATTTCTTTTGAAGCTTGAGTTTACATTGCAATCCTAGACTATGTGCTCCTCTAGATATATTGTTCCTCTTTTGCCCTCTCTATTTTTCCTTTTCATCTGCTGCTGTTGTTTTTTTTGGAAAAACTCGACTTTTTCTTTTTATTTTTTTATATTTTTTCTTCACTTCGGAGTATATGAGAGGTAACCACAGAAAATTTAAGGCTAAACAAGCGAAAGACGTGGCCAGTGGAAAATTCAGAATACACGCTCAGAATTGAAAAAAAGCTTTCGGGCTCGAAAAGGCAACATTCCGAGCCTTTTTGGGGAAAATAAAATCGTCGAACCCGACAAAGCTGGGGACGAGATTTTCATATATAGAACTTGCGTTGTGAAAAGAATTATCTATAAACCTATTGAATTCTCCATCTAATTCTTGGATATTGGATAGATAATTAAAACCTTACATCTCTTTTTTCTCTCTTTAGTGTAGAGGAGAGAGATGTAACTTTTTTATTTTTATTTTATTTTTCTAATATTTTTTTTCACACATAGGAGTATGCAGGAACCAACCACAAAAAATTTAAGCTCGAACGAACGAAATATGTGGTCCATAGAATTTTTCAAAGTTGTACCGAAATGGGTCCCGAAGCTTCTCATCTCAAAAACATAATCTTGCAAGCGGAATTTCAAAATTTTGATTTCGCTAAAAGCCGGGGAGCAACAGATGTAACTTTTTCTGTAGATGTCCGTCGATATATTATATATCTAATTTCAAATCCATATGAAAAAGATATGGCTGTTTTATCGAAGGACACTCGAGTTATGACTGTTTTGACGGCAGACTCAAAGATAAGCTTAGTGAATTGTTAAAAATAATTGGTGTAAGATAAAATCATGGAAAAAATTCATGTGGATGCTACTCAATATGTTAGACTCACTGGAATTTTGGCATGATTTTATCTTTACATCTAGATCCCCAATTAAATTGGTCAAAGGAGTAAAAATCCAATATAATCCTAAACCCTAATCGGCAAAACTCGTACCTCATCCAAAAATGCATTAAATTATATGAAAGTGTATATGGAACATAATTTATTCAAATACTATCTTATTTATAATGAATTAATATAATTTTTCCAGAATTTATTTTATTAGTTTTGACCCCCTAAAAATTCAATCTAATTTCAGACAGGCCGATTTTCTTTATTTTGCTGAGAATAAAATATAAGGAATTTTTGTGTGCAACCAAGGAAAATGGAAACTAGGTGTTTTTATATATCTCCACAAAAATCCACTTTATTTTATCCTAGCCCACAGAAGAAATTATAGTATTATAAAGAAGAGGAGAAGGAAAATAAGTAGGGAAAATCCTGAAAATGTCCAGACAATGTGTTCAACAGTACTGCCAAGCGAGCCCTTTCCGTGCGAGCGGCTTAAGTGGACCGCACGAAAAAATCTATTTTTCCGTGCGGTCCCTTAAGTAGGCCGCACGGAATAGTGCGGCATTATCCCGTGCGGTCCACTTCATTTTCCCGTGCGGTTGCTTAAGTGGACCGCACGGGATAATGCCGCATCGGTTTTTTCAGACGCGGCTACTTTTGGCCCGTTTGGAATCTATCAGAGGTCTCGTCCAGAAAAATCGTTTTTTAGTAGTGGTCCTTACGTCTGTGGCCAGCTACCGTGTGTTCTGCTTCTGCCAGCCCAGAAATTTGTCTGATCCATCAGTGTGTTCTCTCTGATGTGATTCCTATTTCTAAATGTAAATGTTCACACGGATTTCTATTCGGGCGATTATACATGTAATCGCATGTATCAGTGTGTTGATTTGTGATACTTTAGCTTTAAATCTATAGATTTGTGATAACTTTAGTATGAAATTTAAAGTTTTATGATACAATACCTTAGATCTGTAGTTTTATAATAGTTTAGTTAAAATTTCTATAGTTCTACAAAATTTAATGTACTTAATAATATGTTAATTAGAAGTTCAATTACAGATCTGGTCATTCGTATCGCGCACAATTGCGCGCTCCACATGCACCCGTAGTTCTTAATTCAAGCTATCTAACAGTGCAGGAGAGCTAGCTAGCTAATTATATAGAATCAAGGTGTTCTAGCTGGCATTCGTCCGATCCTCCGTTTTCCTAGTGAAGGTAATATACCCTGATCCCGCACTGGGGTCAAGCGCTGCTTCTCTTCCTCCGCTTGCTCGAGCAGACCCATGCAGTTCAGCCCCTGTCAAGCTCTCCCATCGTTTCTAGAAACAAGAGCAAGAAACTTCAGGTCTCAGTCACTCACTCGGGGCTTTTCAGTTCAATGCTTAAGAAAACCTTACCATTTATTTGGTGAAAGCCAAAATTTAGCCATGCTAAAATTTTAATGAGATCAAGATGTGAATGTCATGTTCAGTTTCACACCTTATCAAATTTTGTATAGTTTTTGTGAGTAGAAGTTTAAAGAATTACTATATATTGGTAGAGATTGAAAATGTTGTGATGGTAAAGTTTTGTTTAGTTTGTTGCCTTAACAAATTCTCATAATGCTAAAATTTTGTATGGTTGGTTTTAGTAACAAAGTAAACAAACCCCAGTTTCTTGGTAGTAACATACACTGCATACAACAATGAACAATTTTCAAACCTCCATGACTTGCTTAGGAGGAGATAATCAAGTAGGAATATGATAATTATATTAATTTTATGTCATAAAAACATATATTAAAGTAAAGTAATGAAACGACATAAGCCCTGTTTTTTACGAAGGGAATAATACGCTTGTTGTGCTTCAGCCAAGCAAGATATATGTGATCTAGAAGTAAGCCACAATTACTATTTTTAAATATCTGATAGATGTCTTGTTTACTCCATAGTAGTAGCTTTTTGCACTAAACACGTTGAAAATATTATAAGTTCTGTGTAAGAATGCTTGCGGTATATTCTATTTTATAATAACAGTTGCTATCATGTGCGACCAATCCCTACTATTGTTCCTCTTTAATTCGACATTCTAGAACACGTGCCATCAGTCTCTAGAGTTTGACAACGTTAATATATCTACAACTATGTAGGATTTTAAATTGAAAATTGTGTCACTAGATATATATTTATCTAGAATGCTTTTATATATATGAATATATTATATTGTCATCTCATGTATTAATAATATAAAGTTGTACTCTTTCCATCTCAAAATATAACAACTAAAATCAAAACTTATCTTTTATTTATACGTCTTAACCAATTATAACCATTTCTCATTTAATTTCAGTTCTCTCTTTAATCTTTTCTAGAAAACTTCATAAATGTTTATATTTTAGAAATGTCTATATTTTAGCATGAATGGACGTAAGATTATTTTTTAAAAAGTATCAACCACGGGAGCATGCACCACACGTTGTGTTCTACGGCAGCAGACAGTAGACCCATATTCCTAATAGGAAGCTGTATCGCGCATTCTTCTCCTAGCTAGGTTAATTAGCTAGAGCATTAGTACATCACTAGCTTAATTAACACGGAGTAGTTTCCTCGAAGAGAAAAGTCTTTGATCGATGTGGGCAGTGGAAGACCACTAAGGGCCATTAATTATTGTAACCTAAGCTAACTAGGTAGGTAAGCTAACTAGCTACATCTAGCTGAAGTACAGTACTGGAGTTTAGAATCCCCCTCCCATACAATCTAATGTCTAGAACATCATCGATATAGTCTCTAATTATACTGTATTTGATCGGTGCCTTTTACAATAGAGTATTAAAATACAACTACATAAAAATGATGCACTACTAATGTTGTTTTTATATATCAAAAATTAATATTCTTTATTTAGTGGTGAATTAAGATTTGCACGTACGACATGTACGTACTATACATGTTACAATCAGCTAAGTGTTACTTTGGATCGGAGTACTTTCACAGGAGTACTAATGGCTTCGATCAAAACCATGCAAAGGAAAATTTCCTGGCTAGGTTATTTGGAACATATAGTAGGACCGAAGTTCACTGAATTCTTGAGCTCTGATCTCATTTCAGTTTTTCTTCGAGAACTTCAATGCATCTTCTCTCTTTACCTCTCTTATTTCTAGATTCCATATAAAATCTCGTTCTTATTTCTTCCTATGAGCTATCCAAATACTTAGTCATTTAAATTTATGTGTTTTCTAATTTTATATGAACATTATAATTTACGTTTTCTTTATTTCATTCGTCCTATTCTTGGCTACGTACAAATCTAGACATTGTTGGCTAATTTTATTTTATTTTATTTTTACTTTTGGACCGAGTGAATAAATAATTCACCGGGTCTATTGCATGGTACGTACGGCCGGTCGCCGGGTGCAGAGACAGTTAATTAACCCGCGCACACGTAAGTACGTAAGGTACGTTACGTACTGTAATTAACTCTCTTTGACGTCTTTCTTCTAATTTTCTCTCTCTCGAGCATTCGTGCGATCGATCGATCGAGGGAAGCCAAACCGACGGCGCACACCGGATTTGCATTGTTGCTTCCTCCTCCCCTACTACCCTAGCTGGGTAGCTCGATCGGCTGCACAGCCATTCTATCGCGCCTTTTAGCTAGAGTACTCCATGCACCAAATTAAATATGGATTTCTTGTCTGAAGTTAGTAATCCGTGGAAAAAAAACAACAAATTCTAGAGTTTAAATTTTGTCATAAATTAAATATAATAATCTACTTTCTCTGTTCTGTTTGATAATATAATGTAAGTGATTTTACCCTTTAAATTTATTACGAAATATAAGGGATTTCGATATTCTAAGATAGTATTATATTCTCCACCTACTAAACTTTTATACTATTTCCCAACCTATCAACTTTTGAACAACTACTTTATTGTTTCACCTACTGTACCATCACATATAGATGGCCATAGGGCCCGCCCGGCACGGCCCGGCCCAGGTACGGATAGGCACGGCCCGATCGGCATTTCGTGCCGTGCCGTGCCTGCCCATGGGCTGCACGTCAGGCCCAGGCACGGCCCAGTAAGGGTCGGGCCGTGTCGGGCCGGCCCGAAGGCATGACAGCCCATCGTGTCTTCTTTGAAATAAGTCTATATTCCCTCCCTCCTCTTTGGGCTATGACATATATATAGGTAAAATAAGTCTATTTTACGTTCCTACTCTTTGGGCCGTGCTATATAATAAGTCTATTTTGTGTCCCTATCCTTTGGGCTGTGCCTTACATATGGTTGAAAATAAGTCTGTTTCGTGTCTCTGAACTTCGTGTCGGGCCGTGCCGGCCCACCGTGCCGAGGGAGCAGCCCAGGCACGGCCCGGCTGTCGAGCCGTGCCGTGCCTGGGCCGGGCCAAATTGCCGTGCCTTGGGCCGGGCCGTCGGGCCTCGGGCCATATGGCCATCTATACCATCACATGCCATTTTGACACCTTAATTTTTCTAAAAAATTGCATAATCTCTTATATTAGGGAACATATAAAGTAATATTTATACTGACTTTTACCACTAAATTATTTATAATACCCCTTTTACCTCTTGTCATTATTATAACCCTAACTAGTTCGGGGCCTACACCTCACCCATCCTAGGAAGTCAACCAAGTTTTTTTTTACTTGTTTTCTTATTAGTTGTGCCAAAAATCAAAACATACTATATTTTGGAACAGAGGAAATATCAAATTGAGGATTTAATTGGGGTGTGTTTAATTGGTTAGATGTTTCAAGTTGTCAACCTAAATCTTAAGCATCACACCTTTTTAGTTAGTTGTTTGGTTGATGTCGTAGTTATAGTTAGCCACACTTTTCAACTTATATGACCTCACAAGTTAAGAGACACAATTTCTTGTATAAGCTTGTCTAAGGTGTGCAAGTTAAGAGACACAATTTCTTGTATAAGCTTGTCTAAGGTGTGGCTTGCAATTTATTAACCACGCACTTCCTGTGATAAAATCATACTTTGCTTAACATGAGAATTAACAAAGTTAGACATCAACCAAACAACCTCTAGGTCTTTGCTAGTTACCACACAAAACTTGACAAACAGAATGATTCATCCTTAATTTGTGACTTCTTTTTCTAAAGAAAACAAGTACTTAGAATGAAAGCATATTGTCGAAATGTATTGTATCTTAAACATAAGCATAGTTCATCATAATCTAACCATTTAAACGTGATTAGTGGTCCACACAAAAGTGTGAGAGTTAGCGCTGACAAATTTTATAAATGAAGAAAATGTGTCATAGTACTCCCTCCTTTCGTTGGTTAGTTCTTTTTTTTTAACTAACCAACACTATATATATATATATAAATAGAAGAAGGGTGAAGTACTTTGTTAGATGAGTGCTTAATTGATGGTACTATGGGAAGCCATACTTTACTATCTTGCCACACTTCGATACATTGAGAGTTATGGCAAAGATGATGAGTTGACTTAGGTTTTCCGTTTTCCCAATATCCTTTAGGAAAATAAAAGAGCTTTTCCTGTACAGGTCTAGGTAGACTCGAATAGAAAGCTAATAGGTTTGCCGCTAGGCCATAATAGTGCACAAATAGTCCTCAATTTTTCAATACGGGCAATCGTTAATAGGCCTCATTTATCCTCCTATTATGGGCTTGTTAGTTTGGACTTAAGTGGGCCAAGATTTCCTGATATTACCCTAAGCTTCTTGAATTTAGGACTCCAAAGGCCTATCATAACGCATAAAGAACCCTAAGGTCAACTAAAGTTAAGTTTTAAAATTTAAATTTTAGCTATGGTTGGTGAGCCAGCAAGCAAACGATAAAAGCAAGTTCATATCTTGGATTGACCGTCAAATGTGCTATGTCTGTGTAAATTTTACATTCATGTGCGGTAAATCGGCCTCCTCTGGAACGTAGCTTGATATTCGTGGATCACATATGGGCTGTCTACTTCATTTATTTCACAGTAAGGTCACATTGTTCTGGTAGGGAGAGATAGAATGCAATATGCTTTGATTGCAATTAATCAATAGATATTGGAAGGGAGTTACGGACAGATGTAAAACAAACTTTTTGAAGTCAGTTTTGCAGGTTTTTCACACACCTCTCTTTGATGCAGCGATGGAGGGTGCTCCAAAAGGAAAAAAAGGACTGCGCATTGTTGGACATTTTGCACAAGTTGATGGAAGGAGAATTTCAGCTTTGGCCTGTAGATAGTTTACCTGATGATAGGGAATAATCGGAACCAGTATCATTTTTTATTATTTTTACAAAAATGGTCAGCAAATTTTCATAGTTTATGAATTCAACTATCTAGTGCCAACTTCAATGCGACACTGACAAAAATAAAAAAAAAAAAGAAACGTTAACTGTCGGTAAAAATATTATTATTATATTAGCTTTGTGAAAACGATATTGGTATGGTCAAAAAAAATTTTCATACAGTTTTCACCCCTAGCACTATGTTTTATTATCTTCAGGTAAACTACCTCCAGAACAAACAAGAGAAACGAAAAGAAAATATAACAAGCTTACAATTTGTAAATACTGCTGGAATGCCATCTGGATTGCTAAAAAGGTACAATTTGATCGGCAAGGACCGACTGTTACATCTACAAATCATACAGCATCGGTAAACTGCAGGGGGAGAGAGGCTAGAATGTAGGATAATTAGATGAAAAAAAAATCTTGAACATAATACTATTCATTAAACGAATGGGAATTTAATCATTAGGTTGTAAGGTGGCATTGTATTCCTCCTCGAGAGATGTACTCCTCATGTGAAATCGATCAGGACAAACACAAAACTTGAAGCATCCATCCATGGCCAGGAGGGTACACTGTCTGTCACTCATCCTTTCCGGCTGGTGGCTCGCGGCTCCTCCTCTCGGCGAGCATTGACTTGGTCTTCTCCAGCACGCCGAAGAAGATGGACCCGCCGATGCCGATCCACAGCACCCGCGGCTCGATCCCCTGCCAACACCAGTCACCAAGATCAATCACAACCCCAGTGCACCCACCCCCATCAGCAGATGAAAGGAAAATTTTGCTACCTTCAAGAATGCCCCAGGTCCTTCCTCCCTCAGGATTGTCTGGGCGCAGCTTACAATTCCGGAGTACTGGTTCGCTGATCCCTGCGATTGCAGTCCAAAGAAATATATGGGGTCAGCGATACCAACGGGTTAAAAGGAATGATGTATTATTCTGTGGATGGATTTTGATACAAAAGGATCCACCTGAACCATCAACCGCGTCTTCATCACATCGAGTGGTGTTGTTATAGCCCCAGTAATGGCACCTAGCAGAAAGAAATGATGGGTTATAGAAGCAGGTAAACAAAAGAAGAACGGCAACATAAGAACAGAAAAATTGTCCAACAAGGATTAGAAAGTGAGGAAGAAATAGAATTTAGTCGTACCAGCAAAAGCACCAATAAGTGCATTCTCTGGATCATTCAGCTCCCTCTTAGCCTGAACAGACAAGCGAAAAGGTGGCAGTAAATCCATAAATTTCTTGAAATTACAGTTACAGTTCATGGTGGAGTCAGAAAACGTCACAAGGATTATCAATTAATAGTAGTATCTCACTTTGGGCAGCTAATCAAGTTAAGTATTTGATGCAAATAGCACAAAAATGATTGGCAAAGCAGTGTGATGCTGATGCCCACAATTAGTACTTAACAAGATACAAGAGTCGTCCATAGACAACATGTATGACGGTGTGAATCCTCAATGCTACATTTAGATTGAAGTCGTCTGAGGCCTAGTAAGGATTGCTAACCAGAAGTAAAATATGGTTCTCATCAAGACAGAAAGGCTAAGATGGGTACCACAACTTTGTAACCAATTCGAAGTTGCTCATATATACAGAATTGAATGGCATCAAAAGGCAGATCTCGAAGTAAAAATGATCCATATCCCTACAAACAAAAAGAAACAGTACGACAAAGGAAGGCAATGAGTTTTAGTGTATAGCAGTGCAAATTCACATTGTAACAACAATTCAATTGTAAAGGCATATTAAACAGATTCAAATAATTGTTTTTCCTGAAATATGCAGGGATAACAAAAATTAGAGTTGAATCGGCTAAATATAGGTTCCACCATATATGAGGTCAGAAGATACATACAGCGTAAAGACCTCTGAATCCTTCTTTACCAACAATGAGACGTACAGCATCAGGTGCAGACCTGAATTGACCTGTTTGCATTCTTTGTTTGACAACCTGAAAGGAATGCAATCAATTTTCAATGTAAAACAACATTAAATTCATCAAGAAAAATGTGGAAGAGTTCAGAATACAAAAACAGACCTCTGTGGGGACACGAATGAGAGAAGCCGCAATTCCTCCAATAGCCCCGGCAGTCTGTTGCATTCTCATTTAGAAAAGGCAGTGATAGAAAGTAACATGCTCTGAAGATTAAGCATTAAAAAAACATCAAACAGCATGGTTGATACTTTAATGCTGTAACTAACGAATTAGGAGGTCTAGAGACGTAACAAATTATACAAAATAAACAGCACGATGTACAGCCTGATCAACATGCTACGTGCAATCAACTAGTGCAAAAACATGTTAAATGCATGGTAACTTACAAAATGGGCAACAGCACTCAAATTTTCAGGAAAAGTCTCCAGTAGTTTTCTTTTTGTAGGTTCGTATATTCCCACAAATACAGCAGAAGCCCTACAAGCAAATAGAGAAGAAACAATATGATGGAAAGAGAATGCAATGATTCCCATGTTATGGAGCCTGCAAAAGTGAAGCTAAGGATTCTTACCTGAGAAGAGGGGTCCAGCCAAAGATAAATAACAGTACTTAATTTAACAATATCAATTTGGAAGGAAAGTAAAAGCAATCATAGCATCAGACCCCAGAATTATATATAATATCTTGTCTATGCTAATAGGTCCTAACATAAACGATGCAATATGATGAACATATTTACTGATAATAACATGTTATATATCACGATGCCAGGAGGAAAAGAAAAGAAACCGAATGCTTTGTATTTTGTACTTACGGGAGAACACCAGCAAGATTTCCAGCTAATCCAGAATACAATCCTTTCCATTGAATTTGACTTCCTCCCCGAGCAGCCTATGGAAGATCACAAACTTCAGACAACATGTACAGGTTGCTATTCAAATTTAATAGCAAGCATACCAGATTCACACAAGAAACTGGAAGCACAAGATAATATAAATTATAATTGAGACAGGCATTTGCTAGAAATATATTAGGATTTAGGGTTGCTTCAGGGCCACATCCACATGAAACCCGAGAATTATGCATAAACACAACAAATACTCTTAGTTGATCCACCCTCCTCACATTTTTCCATCGAGCACAAGTTCTGAATCAATCCTCTCTGTATAAACATTTCTTTTAATACCAAAATACTACAAGTGCTTCCTTAAATTTTCTCTTGTTACCTGGCATAGGTTAGAGGCTAGAGGAATATAGGGTTCTTAAAATCATGCCAAAATATGACATGCCACACATGATTACTGTAATTACTACTCGCTTGAATCTAAGTCCTTGTTGGACCAATTGAAGAAAAAAGATGAAAAGTTGTCATTGTCAGACATTTGCTTGCATTATCTGGTTACTCCAGGTAATTTCAGTATAAATAAGAGCCTTTCTTGGGAATGAATTCTAGGGCCTAGTTCTAGCTAGCATGCCATTAGAGGCAATCAAGATCGAATCCACAAACTCGGTACCTGTCCACCTTCAATGAAAATTAACTAAGAACGTACTACATTCTATAAATAGCATCATCACGAGTAAATGCTTTATATATGATGATCAAAGTGGATACTTGCAATTCAGCATAATGCGAAAATTGGATCACCTGAAGCCTGGTTTTTATCGTATCGATTGGGTACAGAGCTGTTTCCACCACGACACCGGCGGTGCCACCAGCTATGACGCCCTCTGCAGAAGACACGGGGAAACAATCGATTCACATTGCATCTCGGGATCAATGAAACGGAGAAATCTTACACAAAATAATTGAGAGAGAGAGAGAGAACAAGAACAAGAAGAACAATGTGGCCATCTATCTAATAACTCGTGCTCTACCACCACCCATGGGCAGAGGAGGATGGGGCAAACAGAAAGGCGAGGGAGGAGCTGACGCACCACACAGAATCTGGAGGAAGTCGAAGGGCTTCTCTTCCGCACCCCCCGCCGCCATGCCTCCTGCTGCAAGAACTGCAGCCAAGAACACCATGCAACATTCGTCAGGGACAAGCATGAAGCAAGAACCAAAAAAAAAATCATGGGTGGAGCGGCGACCGCCGGAGAAATCCCGGTGAAGCAGGCGGAGAGAATCCGTTGGCAAGTTCGCACCTGCGGCTGTGGAGATGAGCCGCCTCGCCTCGCCGCGGGAGGAGAAGGTGCGGTGGAGTGGATTAGGGGAGGTAGAGGAGATAATGAGCCAAGTTTGGGTCGACTCGGTGTCAAGCTGGTCGAGAACGAGTCTGGGGACTGGGCCCACCTGTCAGTCAGACCCCCGGGCCGAGGAGAGAGTGCCGTCGCGGCGAGCTCGATCCGGAGGCCGGAGCCCATCCCTGCGGAGCTGGATGAGGAACCCAGCCGTCCCCGAGGCCGCCATCGGCGGCTCGACCGGCAGCCGCCGCCGTCGTCGGTCCTCGTCGACGTCTCCGAGCCCGACCGCGACGCTTCCTTCCCTCCGTCCTTGGAAATTTATTTTATTTTTTTGAACTTTTATAATTTTTAATTTTAAAATAAACCCTTTCAAAACTTATTTTTAAAATCTAAACCTTTTGACCACGTCATTCTGTCTGACGTAACAAAACAACACTGATACGCCACACACAGCGAACACAACAATTTTATTCTGTCACGCGACCGGTGACGTGACCAAATAACGTTGTAAAATTGTTTTGTCATACCAGTTTGGCTGCCGTGTCCAAAAGATTCAGATCGTAGAATAGAAATAAGTCTTGAATTGATTTATTTTTAAAATTTAAAATTAAAAAGGTCAAAAAAGTTCCCATCCTTGCTGCCAATTCCGTCCATGGTAACAAGATGATCTAGAGGGAGGCATCAATTTTATTTTATTTTTTTAACTTTTAAAGTAAATTTTATGAAATCTTGGCACCCATGGTTTAATTTGCACGAAACGGCATGAGTTTCGTCATGTGAAGCACAACTCAAATACTACGGTGTTAAGTTTTGCAAAACTATTTTTACCATCGCTTGCTGACCAACACTAGAGATAACAAATGGGCCTTGTGACTCGATCCCCGATGGTCCAGATGGTTTTTTACTCATTTAGCAGCCATGATCCAATTATTATATCTATGACTGTGTTAATGGGTTTAAAACTGTACCCCTCGGGTGTGCCAGGTCCTAAAACGTTACGTGTGCCCATACGTACCTGTTAACCCCTGGGTAAAAAAATAGCCTAGAACGATGAGTGGCCTAATGCCCAATAGCTACCCAACCCAAGGGTGTAAAAGCTTTCCCACTCTACTCAAACCCTAGTGCCTCAGTCTCTGTTTCAACTTCATGCAGACCCCACCCTTCTGCCGTAAAAGCAGGTGGAGACGCCACTCGCTGCACACCATGCAGCGCAAGCAGGCTCGCTCGACTCGAGGTGGCAGATAGGGGCCGGTCACATCCTTGTGTAGACGTGAGTCGCTCCACGAACATTCACAACGCACACTCGCACAGGCGAGCATGCCATACATTCACCACTCGCCCTTGTGTGGTGACTGCGACGGCCAAGACGGTCCATTAGGGCCTCGAAGATCGGGGATTGGACAGGCCATAGGCGTAGGTCAAGAAAAGAATCGCCATCCCTTTCCTCGTGTCACCATCTTGCCCCATACCTATCCTTTCCTTTCCCTATTCCCATCCCTAGGTCTCCAATTCCCCAATCTCCATACCAACATAGTGTTGCGGGTATAGGTACCCCGGGTACCCATCACCCGCATGTGTATGGATATGGAAGTGTCGGAGAAGTTGGAATAGGGATTCCCATTCCCTTGGATGCTTAGGGCACTTTGGTCCTTACCAAGATTTACAATATCTACATCTTCATGGTGTCAAAAAGAATACCAAGACCTACAAGATCTACATCTTCAAGGTGCTGAAGCGGGTACACATAGACATCGACATCTCATCCCAAGCCATGTCCATCATGAACTCCTTCATCATCAACATCTTCGAAAAGCTTGTTCGATACAACAAAGAAATCTACATTCAGCAACGGGAGTGGCCTCAAGCACTCAAGGTGCCCCGAACACACAGGGTGACCTAAGCACGGCGGTCGCCAGAGGACAAGTCTTCAGTACCTCGGGGCCCTGAGCTCTAATCAGGGCCCCGAGGATGCCCCGTGCCCCGAGCTCTCGTTGGAAAGGCCCGCCCCATTAAGGAGGGCTAGCAAGGTCTTGTGGTGTCCTTTAAACCATCATACCACATTAATTGCATGGCGGTACAAACCCGATATATAGCTCATTAGCAATATGGGAGACGTGGCGATGCATGTTGCTCCTCACATGCCCACGTCGCCCTGGAGAAAAGAAGTTGCACAACGTGGCGCACCCTTAGCATCCTCCCTACAAGTCCACTTCTACTACCCGCGGTGGCTGACAGGTGGGCTCGAGGATAGCTAAGACAAAAACTTTTGCTTCCCTACTCCACTTGTCAGTCTGTAGGTGTGGCTGTCACATATGGACGACTCGCTTGGAGGGATAGCAACAAGACTAAGCATTTCAAGTTCAATGGAGTGGGTCCCACTCTTGCATGCATGCATTGGCATTGTGAATTCCCCTTCACGTATAAAAGGAGGACTCATGCCACCAAGAAAAGGGTTCGTACTTCCATCTAACTAGCCTAGCCAGATAGTGAGTGAGTAAGGATTCTCTTCTCCTTACTTATAACTTTTCACATCTCATTTTGTAATCCACTTCATCATCCACCCTAGCCAAACTCACAAAGGGGGAATGCCTTGCTTCCCTGCTAGAGGAGCTCCGCACTCCGACAGGGAGGAATCCTTCAACCATGAGTGGGTGTGGATATTGGACCGGGCACATTTGGTTCACATTGGTGTGAGTACGGGGTAAGGGAGCCTGGTGGGTACACACTCGTTGCCATCTCTAGCTACCACCATTAACAACAAAGCTTGAGTTTGACCATTGCCTTGTTGTTCCTAAGGTTGAGCCAATGATATGCAATTGTGTGTTTTCTTCGGTAGCTTACAAGCAACTTTATTAGCAGAAGAGGTGTACGATCATGTGAGCTATGCTTGGTGAGAAGAATACAAAGTTTTTCTATGCAATGGCTATTGAAAGGTATAGAAAGAATATCATAACCTAGATTACTACCCTAGATAAGAGAGTAGTAACTGGACATCATGACAAGGCTACGGTAATCTAGCATACATTTTTAGTAGAGAATGGAGTTTCTATTAAGTTGTAATGCATTTGACTTGTCTTTTTGATTGATAGGCGTCTTGATTTAGAACATCTTTCTAATAATTTCTCCACGATAGAAGCTGGTGAGGATGATGCACATTGATAAGGCTCCTTTGTCTGATGGATATAATAGTCTATTCATGAAAATAAATTGGCTTATATCAAACATGAAATTTTTGTCATATGCGCTTAGTTTTGGAATAGTGAAATACAATTGGAATATTTAAATAGGTCTCATATAACTTTAGTTCCTAAGGAACTCAATCTTGAGGGGGTGAACAACTTAAGACCCATTCCTTTTCTTAGTATAGCCTTCAAGCTTATTACAAATATACAAATATTCTAGTTCATAGATTGTAGAAGGTGATCTTATCTCTTGTTCACTAAAATCAGTATGGTTTTATAAACAGCAAAAGAGTACAACGTTGTCATGTTTGGGCATTTGAGTACTTGCATCAATGTCAACAGTCCAAAAGGAAGATTGTGCTTCTCAAGTTAGATTTTGAGAAAGTTTTTGACATAATTGAATACTCCACTATCATAGAGTTTATGAGGCACAAAGGTTTGATGCAAAATGGATTAATTTGATCACAAAGATTTTTCATCTCTGCTTCATCTTCAATTCTACTTAATGGTTTTCAGGAAAGTCGTTTACTTGCAAAATAGGTGTAAGGCAGGGTGATCTATTATCTCCTTTGTTGTTTGTCCTAAGAGCTAAAAATCTATGATTGTGGTGAATAGAGTTTGTAGTGAAAATTTGCTACCCATGCCTATACCCACTCCAGATGATGATTTTCCAATTATGCAGTATGCATATGATGATTTTCCAACTACATTGCCTCAAGGCTCTACTCAATCTTTTGTAGCGTCCACAAGTTTAAAAGTCAATTATTATAAGTCTTGCATGATTGCTTTGAAGCTTGATGATGACAAAGCAATTATATTAGTTGGATTTGTTGGTTAGTGAATTGGCACCCTGCCTTTTACTTGATTTGGCCTACCTTTAGGCGACTATTAGGCCGAGGCAACTATGATCATATTAGTACGTGTGGGCTCATTGTTTAGTTGATATTGATGTTGATTTGACATCTACGCTCAAATAATTATTGTTGCTTTGAGCTTTTTTAAATAGAAATTACAAAGTACTCTATTACTCTCAATTCAAAACACATGTCTTATTTTGGAGGATCAAGGATTAAGAGTGGTATGAAATCAAGAAAAAAGGAAGGAAATGACCATACCATCCCTAAGGACATATATCTTAGAAATATGAGACATAATAGTCAGTGAGAGCATCAATTCTAAATTAGCTAATAGGTAAGGTGCCACATTAGCAAATAGTGAAAGTAGATCATATTTTCTAAAAGGCAACACTAGAATGTAAAAACTAGCTTATCTAGACATATCCATGAAATAGAAAGGAAGGAAATATACATATCCTTGAAATATGAGATACGATAGTTAGGGAGTGTATTGATCCTAATTTTAGCTAATGGATTGGGTGCCACATTAGCAAATAGTTAAACTAGATCGCATTTTCCAAAAGGCAAATAGTAGAATGTAATTAAAATTAGAAAGCCAAACCAGATTATCTAGACATATTCATGCAACTAACGTATAAATTAATAGATTGCCTTGTTATGCAAAAGGTACACATCAATGCAAAAAGATAAGAATACAATAAGAATACATGGATCTCCCTACATATATATTATTGTCTCAAGCACTTCTAACCTACAACAAAGATATAATAGGATACAGACAAAGTAGAGAGAAATGGGATCAATATCTTACTTCTTAGTAGCTATGCTCTTATGCAATGGTTTTGGGTTCATCGTGGCTGCTCAGGTGGTAGGTGGTGGTTCTTCCTCAGGAATTCCATCCTTCGCTGGTATAGATGGTGGAAGTAAGTTTTCTCCTAGTGGCTTGGACCAGATCCACCATAGACTTATTACTAACCATGGTGCTGTCCCTGGTCCATGTGACCCATAGGTCCTCCCGGTAATGTGATTGCCGATAGCAAGAGATTGACTCCTACAGGCCCGGATCCAGTCCACAATGAATTTCAACTTCCACCTCCAAGTCCTCCTAATGATGTGATGGCATAGGACTTGAGTACTTGACATGACACTCGACGGAGAAGAGATGCCATTTTAAAATATAGCTGAATGTAACCATGCATCCAACTCATGCTAAAACAATAAAGTTAAGCTTCACTTTTAGTGTTTCTTTTTTTAGAGATGATATTTTTCCTTGTTATAACAATGTCTGTGTTTCTAAATGTCAATTCAGAAAATTTCTCACTATCATAGATTTGAGCAATAATATGTAATTAATTGTTGAGAACTACTATAGCACAAGAAGCACGCTACTCCGCAATACCCCTATGCCCCTCCCACCCCACTCAATAATTCATTTACCACACACCAAATCTCCAAATCCTATATATTTACATCGGTTTCCACGTACCCATCGACCGCAACCAACACCAACACCTTTTTTCGGATCTAGGTGGCAACAGTGCATGCAATGTTCTCTAACATCACATCACCGACACTTAGACCCCACTTTTTTCTGCCCACCCCTAGCCAACGTACAAGTTGGGAGTCCATCTGTACCGTGAGGACTACAATATTGTACCGGTAAGAAACGTATGGTGCTCTTCGGATGGTTACATGCACATCTAGGTCTTAAAGGTCATGACTATTGCGGAGTAGTTGTACCTAGTTTATAGGAAAGAGAAAAAAATTACGTGCATGTTTTGATTCACTGTGATTTATCTCTACTACTTGAAAGAAACAAAAGTAGTCCATCTACTCCTCCCCACGAGGTGCGCAACCATTGCCCCTCCGAGAAAACTAGAAAAAAAACAAGCAATTGGTTAGTGTTTGAAGAGAAAATTAAACTTTCATCTGAAGTAAAATGAAATAAAATGCGCGGGCGTGCCAGTGTACTAAGCACACAAAAATAAAATAGACAAAGGAATCATGCATTTTTATTATAATTCATGAAGGATTACAAAAATACAAAATCCTTGGTCAAATGCTCTCACGGCCCATAGGCAAGGTGGATCTGACTTGACGATTGTATTCTCCTGGTTCCTGGGGTATCGGAAAACACCCGGTTAATTATTCTCGCGGGTTAAACCCATGAGACACCTTCAATTAAGCTACGCTGGTCGTCGTCGTCGATTTTTGCTTTACGTTCTCCCATGCACGATGTGGATGTGGTGAGGGTGTAAATGGGCGCCGGCAGCGTTCGCGGCCTCATCAGTCCACGCGCCAGTGTTGGTGACGTTGTCTTCATGTAGACTCCGTCCGCCCTACTGTCCAGCCTCGTCGGTATCAAACAACGTGTGATGGATGTAGTTTGTTAGTTGTAAGCATGGGGAGAATTGTGCCATGCTTGAACGCCTTGGCGCTGTGGCAGCAAAAGGAGATAGGAAGGAAAGAAAATTAACTAATCATTTTACTTGATTATCATGCATAAATGCATGATACTGTAGCGTACTGACGCAGTAACCACATACACAGGTAGTCTTGGGTTGCTAAGTGGTTTAAGCATGCAACGCCTCTGACAGGTAGTCTTGTGTCGGCAGAGAGAAGGACGGCGCTCGAGTGGTACGGATGATGCCGTCAGCGACAAAAAGCTCCTATCTGTCACAGGTGGCAGTCACCAAGATGGTATCGGCGGGTATATATGGTCGAAGCCGGTGGTGGTGGAGCCAAACTCAAGACCATCATCAGCGGATGCACGAAGACGGCGGGTATATGAATGATGCGGCATTGGAGGATGATGCCATTGGATCATTGATCTTGTTCATTGGAGTAGGCCTTCGGCTTGGTGTAGAGGTGCGGGTTGGTGTAGCCATGTGTCGACCAACACAGTGGCGCTCGGGGTTTCACCGCCTTTTTGGTCTCCACCGGTATTGGCTGACCACCATCGAGGTACGAAGTCGGTCTTTCAATCGCTGCAACGCACACTTAAGATCAGGTGGTTTTAGGGAATGTTAGGGCATAGTAAAACCTGGGAGCAAGGGCTTAGCCCTCGGGGTGTTGGTGGCCCTATTTTATATATGCGTTATGCGATAGGGGGTCAAACCCAATTATGTTGGGAGTGCCTCCGATCATCGTGCATCATGGGGTGACGTCATTGGGTGTCTCCCCTTTATTTCCATCAGTTAGCTAAGTTAGCTAGGCGTTGATCCAAAAATAACTCCAGCACGGGCCGACAGCGGCGTCAAGCTCGGGCACATCATCGGCGGACGCAACACGTTGAAGCGGTGGTTCACTAAGCTCGAGCTCGTCATCAACGGCAGTCACCAAGACGATGTCGAGGGATGTTGGGGTGTGATCGGAAGCAGCGCCAAGCTTGAGTGCGTCCTCGGCGGCAGTCCCGAAGATGGCGTCACCGAGTGAATGGATGGCACCAGTGGCTGTCAAGCTTGAGCACTGCATCGGCGGCAGCCATGAAGACAACGTCGTCGGGCAAGATGATGCCAGGTGTGTATAGATGATGTTGGTGGAGACGCCATGTCAGTGGTGGCAGCCACGGGGATGCCAACGCCGGTATGCGTAAAGATTGGGCATGTCATTGGTGGATGCATGTTGGAGCCGGTGGCATGCCAAGCTCAAGTACATCATCGACGGCATCCTTCTGAAGACGATGGTCGATGGCGTATGAGTGAGGCTGGCAGCGGCAGCAAGCTCAAGCACGTCTTCAGCATCATTCTCCCGAAGACGATGTCAGCGGCGTATGGGTGAGGCTGGCAGCGGCGCCAAGCTCGAGCACGTCTTTGGCGACTGCCTCTTGAACACGATTTCGGCAAATGTACGAACGGCGATATAAGCTCGATCATGTCATTGGTAGCAGCCATGAAGATGACGTCGGAAATTGGCGGACGTAGAAATGACGTCGGCCGATGTAGGGATGACGTCAATGGCAGCGCCAAGCTCGAGCGAGGCGGCGACGGTGGTGCCAAGCTCGAGCAGGTCCTCGGAAGCATGCTCTCAAAGGCGACGTTGATGCGCTGAGGTACGATGACGCCGGTGATGGCACCAAGCTCGAGCGTGCCACCATGAGTAGCCACAAAGAAAGACGGCGCCGATGGTTGATGATGAATGTGAGGCCGTCTTCGGCTGTAGTTGTGGTTCCGAAGATGCCGCCGATGTTGGCACGAAATGCGAGGATGGCACCAACAGGATTGACGCCGGTGAAGTAGATGAGCTCGCAACTGTTGACAGTCGATGCACGGATGCTGACCATGGCGTCCAAGATGTCAGGATGACGCCGGTGGTGGTGACAAACGCAGAGGCGTCGCCAGCGGCGGCCATCAGTGCGAGGGTGTCGCCGACGGCGAGTTGGTGTTGGCCATCCGCGCTCCGGCACAACGCAACTGTGTGTGGCTCGATGATCTTGCCGGGCTTTGTTGATGACGATGGTGACTTCGGCAGTAACTCTGCAGTTCCATGCATGGACGAACACCCTGCATGTATGAACGAAACAAAGAAAAGCTGAGTAGAGTTGGTCATAGCAACACATTAGAGTGCTTGCTCTCACCTCTGTCGACTGTTCACATCAAATGTATCAGCCAACCTCTCTCGCCTTGTGTGTTTTGTGCGTGTCTCCTGCTCTCTGCTATGTGTGTATTCTTCTCATGGCGTCAGCCCCTCCTCCCCCCTGTGCCTCTGTCTTCCTCTGTGTAGTGAAATGGCCTATAGTGGAGAAGAGGCGATTCATAGCCAGCTACATGCATGGCTCTATCGATATATCCATGAGCAGCCAATTGCTTGATTCTATATAAGATTTTTATCTCTTTCTATATGCTGTGATTACTTCATCAGTAGCCATGCTGCTAAATGTATTTTCCACTGAGCATACCGCGACGACGTCTCCTTTCCAATCTGGCGTGATACGAATCGATTCCATACTTATCTTCGTACACGCGTACGCACTGCTCACGGCAAGAAATTTTCATTCAGAGCTATCTTGCCTTTTGATTTCCTTGGTTTCCATGCAAGCATGTATGTGGTTTCCATGCAGGCGATGTGGGAGATCAACGACCGGCAAATCACGGGATTAACATCCTCTAATGACAATGCTACAGTGACATGCTTCATTCTCATGAAAAACTGTGAATGTGCATTAACCATTTTCAGTTTAATTTATTTTTTTGTTGCAATTTATAAAAATCGAATTTAGTTTTACACGTTTGTGGAGTGATATATTTCATATTAATCTATGTTGTTAATTTTTTTTAAAAAAATTAATAATTATTTATGTGATATGTAAGAAACGAAGAGATAATCTCTCTAGATGAAAACACTTTTTCCTAATGAAAGGAAACAAGTGTGAATAGGTTTCATGAGAATGGAAGCAAGCCCCTGTAGCATTGTCATTAGAGGATGTTAATCACGTGATGAAAATCCATCTCCCTTTCATCGGCCAACTGTGAAATTGTATCGATCACCCCAGAGCAATGCTGTTATTTCAGAGCAGATAAATTCATGATTTGTTAAACATATCTATATCTATATCTATATCTGTTATAAAAATAAGTAAGGCTTTCGCCACTTTTTTCGTTCGTCGAGAACGTGAATTAGATTTTCGGTTTCTTGTTGGGCCAAACGTGTGCTTACGGGCTGAGATGGAGGAGAGAAGGGAGAAAAGTTTATCGAAAGGAAGGTTAATTAGACTTTCGGTTGCTTGCTGGGTCGAACCTGTTTTGGGAATATTAATTAGACTTTCGGTTGTTTGCTGGCCCGAACCTGACCCAAAAAGAAAAAAGAGTTTTTATTTAAATAAATATTGAAATGATATTTGTATTATTTCAGAGAGTATAATTAATCATGAATAATTTAATAAAAATTAAATCTAGCCATGTAATTTTATTTCTCACACTTACTTTACTTTATTTTACTTGTAAATTAATTTAATTCTACACCTACCTACTTAGAAATATCGAAGTATTTCAAAAAATTTGTATTTTAATTAATTACATAATGTAAACCTTTCTTAACTTTTTTTAATTTTTTTTTCCGTTGTAACGCACGGACAGTTTTTCTAATATATATATATATATTAATATATATATGTATATATATATACATACATATATGTATATATATATACATACATATATGTATATATGTATATACATACATACATATGTATATACATACATACATATATATATATATATATATACATATATATATATATACATATACATACATACATATATATATACACATATACATATATATATATAGAACTACTAGGTAGTACGTAGTGTGCTAGCTAACTACATAGCACCCCTCACAACAACCCCGTATCATCCCATACACCCCTATCTGTGCAGTAGTAATTTTTTTACTCTCATCCACCACCTCTACCCAGGCCACCCACCATTGTATCTATCATAGTGATTTTTTTACTCTTATACTGGCTTGCTATTTATATTCATTTTTTACCCTAAACCAACCATCCTCATTTTCATTTTTTTTCCCAGATCTGGCTCTCCTCCATCTGGAGACAATGCGGCGACGCCTCATCTGAGAGCTCCACCGGCGTTGGTGCCCATATGTCCGACCGTAATTCCATCCAACCCCTCGTCTAGGGGCGACGGTGGCGGAGGCCTTCGACGAGCAGGTGGCAACGGGCGGTGGTATTCAGCCATTCAAGCGAGGATACGGTGACGTCAACCTACTCCAACCTTTCTAGAAACGGTGAGCAGCTATCTACAGGGTAGAGGATGGATCTGGAGGAAGAGCACCCTGATCTACAGTGGTGGCCCTAAAGCGGGGTGCTGGATCCGTCGGCGAGGAGGACCTTGGTGTCAGGATCCAGTGCCGCTGCCACCTTCACGGTCATCCACAACCGTTATCTTGTTCCTGCTCACCTGACGCTGGCCACGTTCAAGCCGAAAAGGAGGGGAAGGCTACGTTCAACCCTGTGCGGTGCCGACGGACTTCAGCCCCTGCGACCATCTTCTAGGCCACCCTCAATGCGGATAGTGGAGGAGGCCGATGTAGATGTTAGTGGCTGCATCGGATTTCGAGCGAGCTTCTGCATCTGGAGGAGGCCGATGTAGATGTTGCAGCACCACGGCGTAATCCTTGGGCCATCCGCATCTTTGCTGTGTCTATCCTCCCATGGATGGGAGATGCGTTTTTTTTATTTTCACCCTTTGGTTATGTAGTTTTTTATGCACGGGAGATTCTATACGATTGATATGCATATGATTGAATATAATACTTCGTAATCTTGTTTGTATGTGTTAATATACCCCGTAAAAAGATAACGATACTCTCGTATTTTGATTGCTGAAAAATTTGCACTCACTTTTTTTTTACAAACAGATTGAGTAAATATATTACTAAGTAAAAAAATTACGAAAATAGGTGTGATAAAAATATTACTATGACCGAGAGTGATGTTAAAAATATAGAGTAAAAATATTACTAACCTTAACAAACAAGTATTGAGCCTCTACCATACGGGGAGTAAAAGTTTTACTCCCTGTGGAACGAGGGCCTGATTTTACTCCGGAAATTTTTGACTGATCGTGGAAACCGAAGAAACTCTGCTCTGTGAGTCGCGCCACGATGTTGCTAGCGCGTAGCGCTACCGTGTGTGTGTGTGTGTATATATATATATATATATATATATATATATATATATATATGTATGTATGTATATATATTCAAACTTTCATGTTTGGAATATGACATTTGCAAGATACGTACGCGCGAGTATATATGTGCCCGTTCATTAGGCACCCGAGCAGCCGACAGCAAGTGTCTCACAATATTCATATGCATAAGCTCATGTATGCAAGGTTGTGTCATTAGTGACAATTAATAACTAATTTCATTACTACCACTATTTCTTGACACTATTTTCTGAAATTAATACTTTGACACGTCTCATTTCTTTTATATATATATATAAAGTGTACAAAATATCGTCGAACAGTTAGAAAAAAAACCAATTGGATCACAACCCTAACCCATCCCGTGAAAGGATCTTGATGTCGTCTAGGGAGAAGTGTTGAATTGGTATTCCTATAAATTGTAACAACTTTGAAGCGGATTAATAAGCAATCGGACCTTCCGATTTAAGTTGGAGTTTCTGATATTAATCCGAATGTCCAATAGCTAATAGAGTAAAACACTAAATATGAACTTGTAGCTCAAACAAACATTATGTCTATTAATCACAAGGTGACAACCAAGATATATAAGCAAGATATATGGTTAACAAGTAGATCAACTAAGCATGCAAATAGATCGGACAAGAATAAACTCAAGCACAATATGAATAAGGCGAGAACGAGCAAACCATGAGAGGAGACACGTGATTTGTTTACCGAAGTTTGAATCCACCGATCATACGTCTTAGTTGAGGGGCCACAAAGGCCGTATCTCTTTCAACTCTTTTCGTCACGAGGTTGCACAAATGCACTTCTCGATTTCACTCTTGAATTTTTTCTTTGTGGAGGTGAAATCGAAGCCTTCACAAACTTCCTGTGGCACACCATAACTCTGGGTGCTCACTGGCAACACCTAGACGTCTAGAAGACCTTGATCTCCAAGAGCAACAAATGCACACACCCAAGAGTCAAATCACAAAGATTGAAGGGAGATTTGAGACGGAGAAAGAGAGGTCAAGAGATCAAAGCACTTTGCACAAAGCTCCAAGCCACAAAGATTGGAATGAAAGGGTGTTGGCGCAGAATTTCGACCCGCCCTAGTGTCAAAGCGGGTTCCACGTTTCCACGGTAGCCTGGGAGATCTGCTTAACTCCAGTGCAGGTCCAATGGCTTGCCTAGGTGTATTTAGGGCGTGCCAGTTGATTTGATCTGCAATCAACAAGAATAAACAAGTAAACCATGTTAATAAATGATGGCCGATCGGCCGATAGGCCGATGTCGCATCGTGAGTGCCTAGCCGATAGGGCAAAGCTGTATCGGCCTACTTGAGGTTACAATGAAACAAGATAAACACACAGATCTAATCTCAGCGGCCTTCATTCACATGTTTATGTCAACTTGATGAAACCGGCCGATGAAAGATTGCTAAGATAAATACACTAGCTAATACTCTAGTGCAAACTTGTACAAACCAATCGGCCAATATAAATATACTGATCACAAAGAAATACTGAGAATAATTTGTGACAAATATATTTATATCTGTCGATCTACTCATACAAGTGGCAAATACATGTAAAAACATAAAGTAATCACATGTATTAGATAAGACCGGCTGAAACCCCGGCACTATCCTTAATTATGATCGAAAACAGGCTTTAAGTTAGATCTCAAAACAGAACTAAGGTCCGATGCACCGCTGAGTCCGATATGAAACTTGGTCCGACTCCGGCTTGGCCCGATAGCACAACCGATCCCACTCGAATCACTCCTCTTTCTCTCGAATCACTCCTCTTTCTCTGCGTCGGTTTTCTCTTTCCTCTCCGGGTAGATTACGAAAATCTGCTGTTAACACATGCCCCCCAATTCCGCTTCATTATATAATGTGGTGGAATTAGCTCTGAGGAACCCATCGACTTCTTCGCTAGGGTTTGTTCAAAACCACGCAGATCCAGATTCGTAACTCTCCCCCGCCGATTTCCACGCGCAGTTCCTCATTAGCCGTTTACGCCCTTCGATTCCGGCGACTTCTCAGCATCTCCTCGGCAGCAACCCCCTCAACAACGACCCCCTCGACAACATCCATGGCGAGCCTACCATTCTGTCTCCGAGATCCCTGAGATAAACCAATCTTTCGTCAAATTTGCATTTTCATTTTCCCGCCGAGACTTTTCAAACTAGGGTTCCTGCTCTTTCCCCCCAGGTCTTATTTTTCATTACTGTTCATATGCCATAGGTCTTCAAGAACCAGATTTTGATCCCCACAAATGACGAATCACATCGATTTCTTCTAGGTCCCATGGGCAACTCAGACCCCACCTGGTTGGTAAACGCAGAGTCGAACATAATCTCCTTCAAGCAAGCAAAGCCTAGTGTCCCCTCATGGAAACACACTTTCAGATCCTGGCCGTCGAAGCTCAATGGATATAGGACCTTGTACAAGAGAATTGTCACGCCTGAAAATTCACAAGTAATTTCTGAACTAATTTGTGCATACAATCCTCGTCCAGGAATCAGCCGAGGTACACAAATCGACAATTTAATATACAGAATCATCAAAATAATAACGATACATACTTACAAAAAATAAAGAAAACAGCAGCGGACAAACGATCTAACGATGGCTTCAACTCCACTCCCACAGGCAGCTCAACTGGGATATAAGCCAAACGTCTTCTCCTTCTGAATTCTTTTTCTTCAACTAAGGTTTGATGATTATTGCAAAGTGAGTACATGGAATACTCAACAAGACACACAGCAAGTATGCAAGTGCAAGAGATACCAAAGGATGGCAATAATAGGGTTCATTTGTAAAGGCAGCATTTAGCAAATATTTGAGAATTGTAAAACAGTTGAGTTACTAAATATCAATATTAACCAATCACTGCACAACACACCAATGCTGCACAGGCCCAACCAAACTTGAACAACCAATCCCGGTCGTACAAATCAAACCTTCAAACCGGAATTAACCATTCCATACCAGGAGTTAAGAAATTATCATCATTTATCACATTCCCTCCATTAATGAATAGTGTGAGACTAATCACGAAAAACTCTGTTAGGCTCGCCCATAACCGCGGGCACGTCTATTCGAATAGTTTTACTCTGGCCAGAGGTGTACAAATTTACCCACAAGACACAGCCTCAACATCATGTCAACCATGCGTCGCGATACTGCAAAAGTACCCGAATAGAGACTATGACAGTACCCCCAACATAACACAACGCAGAGCAGTACACCATTCCCGGATCATAGTCACCCCCTTTAGCCAAGCTATGGACTCCCCAGCGACCCCCATGGACTTATCGCCATTTCACAGTCTGGTGCGCCGCTAAGGACCATGTTATACCAAGGATAAAGCCGTTGCCCACGCTGGCTTGTGGTTAGTACGGTTAATGCTTCACAACAGTAGCTCATGAACCGGTCCTTAATTGTCATGAGCACAACTATCCAAACCTCAAACCATGTGCTCACAACCCACCATTAATCAAGTTTTAGTTGGACCAATTAATTAATCAATCACGATTAACCATCGTGAGCTACCATTAAATATCCATCATTAAATAATAGTGAAGCATTAGTTATCCCAATAGTGTGCTAATGTTTCTAAGCATGACTAAGCAATTATAACTAATTTCTAGTTGAACCAACATATATAAAGTCCAACAAGTCAAATTATAACCCAAGGTATCAAGGAATAGGGTAATCAATGCAAATTGGCCATACAAAGAATAGGTTCACATCACCCAATTACAATCGAAAATAAATGCGTATTTGAAATAAATAGAGAATTTAAATATAGGATCAACATGCTCAAAGGATTGTGTTTGGGATCTGTGTGACTTGCCTTGCAAACAAGCGTCTTTAACTCGTCTTCAGGAACTTCTCCAACGAACAAACGATCCTTCGAAACGAACGAACGACAAGCTAACACGCAAAACGAGGAAAGAGACTAAGAAACTCCAAATAAACAGTACAATTAAAATAAACAAACATATAGACCATAATTTTAGATGAATTATGAGACTTGAACGACCTCATTTCAACTTTATATGAATTAGTTATGATTTTTACAATATTTAATCCAATTAAAGCCTATTAAAAAAATGTTATTCCAAATTAATTAAACAATTTACAAATAATTTATAACTGAGAGAAAAGATTAAAAACATCTTCCAGAAAAGATTGGATCAAATTTGGTGGATGACATATAGCAAAAAGGACCAATATGTCATTGATAACGGATGGTTAATTTGGACGGCTAGGATTAAACTCGATCTAAGGTTTCAAAGGTGACTGTCATGCAAGCAAAAGGGCCAGGTGGCAGCCAACGAGGCAGACGACGTGGCGTGCCACGCGAGATCGCCGACCGGTGGCTCGGGACGACGGCGACAACGACAAACGACGGCACGACAGCGAAAACGGAGGGCACCGGAAGGAAGAGCATGAGACGACGAACCTTACCAACACTTACGCAACGACGGACGGCGAAGGAAGATGCCGATGGCGAGCTCCGGGAGACGGCAAGGTTCGGGTCGATGGTGGCAATGGCGCTCCGGCGATCTTCGGCGAAGAAGAGATGGTGGATGGACTTCTCCTTGCAGCTGCGAATCCGATGGAGGTGGTGACGAAGCTTAGCGACGACGGGAAGAGCAGCAGGGCTTTGCTGGAGATCAAAACACGGCGGCAAGCTTGGCCTTCACGGTGACGGGTACTTCCGGAGGGATATGGCGCAAGGCAACCGGTGGCCGGGCTAGCCCTCATCCTTGCGAAGCCGATGGAGGCGACGGCGCAAGGCGGCGTCGACCAGGGCGACAGCGCAAGGTGGCTGGAGCGGCGGCCGAAGGTGGAGAGAGAGGGAGATCACGGGGAGAGGGTTTCGGGTGGCGGCAAGCTTGGGCAAGGGGGTGGAAACCGAAGAGGAGGCCGAGGGGATCCTATTTATAGGCGCAAGAGGTCGAGTCCGGGCCCAAGACGACGGGATTTGGCGGCGGAAGAGAAGAGTTAGGGTTGGCCGGCAAAATAGGAGCTCGAAACCGTGTCGAATCCGCATGATATACAACGGAATTAAAGGGGATTTCTTGGGGATAAATTAGAGGAGGATAAGGCAAACAAATCCCCTCAACTAATTTTGGAAAAGATCGAGAGGGGAGGCCGGATTTGGAGTAGAAAACGGCGCCGGGTCAGGCTCTGTTCGGCCGGCTGGAGGTTGAAGACGCACTGTAGCGAGAGGGAGGTAGAGTAGACTTTCCTTTTTATTTTTTTTGGGCCGGTTGAAGGAAGGACACAAGACAGACTTTGGAAGGGAGGGGCAGTCCGGGCTGAGAAAGAGAGGGAGCCAATTTAGACTTCTCCAGATTCGGCCCAAAACAGAAAAGAGACTTAAATTGCTTTTTCCAATTAAATAATTGCTGAAATGATCTTCCGTTTATTAAAAATACTTTCAGTGCTCAAATAATTCCAAGAAAAATTCTGAAAATACTTGGACACTTAAAGTATTTAATAAAATTATAACCAGACCATTAAATGATTAATTTATTATTTACATAATTACCGAAATGTTCTTTGTATTATTAAAATTAGTATTTGAGCTTCGAAAAATCCGAGAAAATTCCAGAGAGTGTAATTAACCATGAATAATTTAATAAAAATTAAACCCACCAACGATTTATCGAGGAAATTTTTATCTAGCTCGGTTTAATGTTCAAATTTTTCATAGATTTTATTCAAACACTTACTTTAATTATTAAATAATTTCTAAAAATTTCTTTTTCACAACAATTTATAATTTAACGATTTTTAGGGTGTGACAATAATTGCCGCAACCAAACAGGTACACTGGGATGAAATCGGAATCGGCCAATGCCTTGCTCTGTCCCTAGCAGACACCAAGAAGAATGAACCCCTCATGTCGGCCGCCACCTATTTCTGGTCCAGCACCTTGAATGCCTTCTTATTCCGGTAAGGTCCGATGACCCCGACTCTGATAGATATCAAGATGCTAATAGGCTTGGATATCATCTCTGAGATCAACCCCTTTAATCTACTCATCAACAGCAGCCATAAACTGAAGACCAAGAAAATTGGAGGCTGGTCTGGGTACATCTCTAAGCACATGGAGCAAGGGTCTGTTTCAGAGAGAGAACATGTGACTTTTCTGACTTTATGGTTGGAAAGATACATCTTCTGTGGATCAACCTGCGGCCCTACTTTGAACTGCCAATATCTAGCTCAGGCTCTGGTTGAAAAGAAAAAGTTTCCTCTCGGCCGATACCTCCTTGGAGCTGTCTATCGGCTACTGCACTCTGCCACTCAGGATCTGATGCTGAATATGATAGTGGCACATGGAGGTCCATGGTGGTTTATTCAGCTATGGTTAACCATCTACACCAACACCATGGTCGATCGGCCTCCATTATCGGACTCAGTCTTCCCATCGGACTATAGTGACAATGAAGATCCCTCATCTAGGAGGTGTATGTCCTTTGGAGAAGCGGCCTCAATCTATCCTGGAGCTGATCAATCGGCCGAAGAAATATCCACATGGTTCGTCCGATTCTACACTGGCCCTCCATTAGTTAAGATGGACATGTTTGTTTATCCCTCAGATTCTGACTTCGAGCTCCCTGCCGATCTTAACTTGGGCCTGCTGAATGATGACATGGTCTCAAGAGAGGTTTTCATGATCGGCGTTATCCATGCCTGCTCCCAGCTTATCTTATGAGTTCTATAATCCCATGGTGGCCGCCAGACAATACGGACTTGGATAGCTTCCCATCAGCTTGCACTTCCACCGGCTGTTAGAGAGCAGGGGCATGGTCTCATCGGCATTGATCATGAGCAAAGTCTTAGAGACCAGAATCCCAAACTTGGGCGACTGTGACCGATTGTGGTTGAGTGCCTTCATCCATATCAGCTTCCAAACATGGTGGCATGAGTGGGCCACTCACATCTTCCATCAATCGGTCAGATTTTACCTGACAGAGCTTATTGACAATATCAGCCCTCAAGTCCCAGATGCCCCAGTTCCATCTGTCAGCAATAGCGGGCAAAGGATAACCTATGCTCTGGTCTTGGCCCCATCAAGAAAGGCTGTTATGGAGTCAACTATCGGCCTCACTGCTCCAAAAGTATCATCAATGCTCCAAGGGCCGATAGTCAGAGAAACTACCAAGAGGAGGGTACCGGCTAGGGACAAAGCCCAAAAACTTGTCAAAAAGTCTAAAACTGACGACCAGGCCGACCTCGACAAGCTGGACCCTTCCGTGGAAGAATTCCTGGATGACCAAGTAATGGAGGAGGAGGTCGATGCCGCAGTTGCTGATATGCCCGAAGATCAACATCCATCGGCCAGTACTGCTGAAGAGCCATCGACCGATTAGCCAATTGAAGATCCATCGGCCACAACCACTGTAGATCCACCGGCCGATGATCAAGCTGACGTTGCTCAACCCAAGAGAACCAGACACGCAGTCCGCAAGGTTAGTATAGGCTTCCTCATGTAGTTCTTCAATTTCAGTTCACTGGTCTATTCTAACTCGACTTTTTCAGGTCATTGCGTCATCCTTGCTTAAGGAGAGAACTCAATCGGTCCCATTACCAAGGACAAAGAAAGCTACCTTGAAAAAATAGGAACAAGCCAAGGCCCGATTGAGAATTCCATCTCCTTCTCCACCACCTTCTCCAGTTGCCTCGGTAAGCATCGATCTACCTACCTCATCTTCTTAATAATGCGTATCTGATCATTATGTTCTTGCTTTACTTTTTAGCCGCGAGCTCCATCACCTTCACCACATCGGCCAACCCCTCCGCCTGCCATTTCAGAACAACAACAGGAGGCCGATGCAACCACAGTCGATGTCCCATCACAGGTAGACCTAAACCACTTTGAACTCCTTGCCGATTTTACTTTAACTGGATTAACCATGTCTTACCTTGATGATTGTAGACCTTAGCCGATATGTTCGCTTTCGACATCGGCCAATTTCTTGATGATGAAGACAAGGGGCTACCCAGCGCAGCCAGGCCATCAATCTCTGAAGAACTAAAGGGCCAGCTGTCTGACATCGCTAACCGGCTGGAAGCATCCATAAAATCTCTGGTGGAGAACTGTAATCCAATCAGGAGCAGAGTCCAAGAAATTCAAGATCAGCTGCCTGAAGCCCTGATGGAAACATTAACACCAGCCATCTTCCTAGAACAGTATCACTTCAAGCTTCACAAAGCCAAAGAAAGACTTGCAGAGAGGCGGGAACGTGAAGGCTTAGAATCGGTCGTGTCTGCCAGCAAAGCTCAAATAAACTTTGATAAAACTAGATTGGATGAGCTGGTCGCTGAGCCGATAGCCTTGAACAAGAAACTTGAAGAACTCCATCGCCTTGAATCAGATCTGTTGATGAAGCTAGAAGCCACTCGCGAAGAAATCGAGGAAGTCGAAGTGAAGATAGCTGCATCCCCGAAGATGATTGAAGACCAAACAGCAAAGCTAAAAGCATCGGCCAAGCATCTTGCAACCCTGAGTAAGGCATTGAAACCAATCCCAAGGTCATCGGCCGATGACGCTCAAGCGATAGACGATATTGATCAAATTCATCGCAAGGCCATTGCAGCTATCCAAAACTTTATAAACTGATGTAACATACTTTCATCTTTTCCTTGTAAAAAGTTAACTTTGTCTTTGATTGATATATACCTCATCGGCCAATCAGCCGAGTATGATCTGAAAAAGCTCATCTGAAAAGTCCATCGGAGAAAATTTTTTAAAGTCCATAAATTTGCAATCCATCCGATGTCCATTTGAAGAATTGCTGAGTATATATATGCCCCCAAAATTTTGGAAAATGAGGGCTCATGTTGGAAAATTTGAACTAAGGGCGATAGTATGTATCGGCCATCTAAAGGCGATGTATTGCACATCGGCTATCATCAGTAATCGGCTAGCAAGCCGATCATGAGTCGATCCAAATGCTTGGGTAATATTTCTTTAAGTATTTGCCATTGAGTGCTCTGCCAAAAACTTCTACATCTAATCCTTTCAATAAATATGCGTTGTGAGGAACACGTCGATGAATCTGAAAAGGACCTTCCCAATTAGGTGACCACTTGCCGAATCGGTTGTCTCTGGAACCAATCGGCAATATCAATTTCCAAACAAGATCCCCTTCCTCGAATGACTTGGCTACAACCTTTTTGTTATAATGACGAGCAACTCGATCTTTATCTCGCTTGATTTTCTCCAAGGCCCGCAATCGTACATGTGCCAAATCATCCAGCTCATCAACCATAAGATTGTGATACTCATCGGCTGTCAAGTCGTCTTGCAATGCAATCCTTCTTGAGCCGATGTTGGTCTCCCACGGCAGCACAGCTTCATGTCCATAAACCAACTGATAAGACGACACTTGAGTTGCACCATGACAAGCCATCCGATACGTCCAAAGGGAATTGGCTAGCGTTGTATGCCACTGTCTCGGCTGTTCAGCAATCTTCCTCTTGATCAACTTCATTAAACTCTTGTTAGAAACTTTTGCTTGTCCATTGGCTTGCGTATGATATAGAGAAGAATTCAGTAGTTTGATGCCCATGCTGTCCGCAAACTCAACAAACTCATCGGACACGAAAATTGATCCTTGATCGGTCGTCAGCGTCTGTGGAAGTCCAAATCTATGTATAATATGCTCCTTAACAAACTGGATTGCATCCCTAGAGTCAACCTTTTTACATGGAATAGCCTCAACCCACTTTGTGAAGTAATCTGTGGCTGCTAAAATATACTTGTGTCCTTTGCTTGATGGAGGATTAATCTGTCCGATCATGTCTATACCCTATCCACGAAACAGCCATGGCTTTATGATTGGATGCATAGCCGATGCCGGTGCTCTCTGAATTGCTCCAAACTTTTGACAATCTTGACACCCCTTATAGTACTTGAAATAATCCTCTAGCATTGTCGGCCAAAAATATCCAGCTCACTTCAAAAGCCATCGCATTTTATGGGTCGATTGATGTGTTCCACAAATTCCTTCGTGAACCTCGCTCATAACAACTTTAGCTTCTTCTAAACTTAAACATCTTAGCAAGACACCATCAATCGTCCGATAGTATAGATCGTCACCTAGCAAGACATAATGTAGAACTTTATACTTCATCTTTCGTGACGTCGATTGAGAAGGATTTCTCAAATACTCTATGATAGCAAACCTCCAATCATCGACATCCACGGTGGCGATTTGAACCTCAACATCTTTCATCATCGGCATGTATCCTGATGCTCCCTAAGCTAAATCATTGGCTTCGAAATTTTGCTTCCTGGGTATATGCCTCATCGTCACAATCTTGAAAGCTTTTAACTATTCCAGGCACTCTTCATTGTAAATCTTTAGAATATCATTCCTGCACTCATATTCCCCCGAAAGCTGATTAATCACCAACTGTGAATCACCAATAATTTCTACGGAATCGACCTCGACCTCTTGTAATAACTGCAAACCTTTGAGAACAGCTTCGTACTCTACTTGATTATTAGTATAATAAGGCTTGATGGTAAACGCAAACTCGAAGCATGCCCCCCGAGGGGATATGATGACTAGGCCGATACCACATCCATGTCTGCAAACAGATCCATCAAAATACAGTGTCCATGGCACAATATCTGAATATGTGATTAAATCATCTCGATGTTGTACAATAAAATTGGCCAGGGCTTGTCCTTTGATCGCTTTGGCCGATTCATATCTGAGGTCAAACTCTGTCAAAGCAAAAATCCACTTCCCAATTCTCCCATTTAACACAGGGGCCGATAGCATATATTTCATCACATCGGCCTTACTTACCACAATGCACTCATTGGAAAGTAAATAATGCCTCAATTTAGTACATGAAAAATATAAACATAAACATAGCTTCTCTACTGGAGTGTACCTTGCTACAACATCCAACAATCTTCTGCTGAGATAGAAAATAGCTCTTTCTTTGCCATCGATTTCTTGAACTAAAACAGAGCCGATAGACATCTCATCGGCTGACAGGTATAATTTGAATGGGACTCCCTTCTATGGAGGCATTAAAACTGGTGGGGAACTTAAATATTCCTTGATATCGTCCAACGCCTTTCGCTGCTTCTCACCCCATGTAAATTCTTGATCATCCTTCAACTTCAACAGTGGAGTGAATGGCTCTATCCTGCTTGACAGGTTTGATATAAAACGTCGAACAAAGTTGATTTTCCCCATTAGAGATTGTAACATGGTCTTGTTCTGAGGAGGCTTGATCTTTTTTATGGCGTCGATGTTCTTCTGTATAATCTCAATTCCTTTCTCGTGGACCAAGAAACCCAAAAACTGACCGGCCGATACGCCAAAGGCACACTTGTTAGGGTTCATCTTTAAACCATATTTTCTTGCTCTTTCCAATACCTTGCGTAAATCGGCCAAGTGCTCATCGTACTCTTTCGACTTCACAACCACATCGTCAATGTAGACCTCAATCAATGAGCCGATAAGATCGTGAAAGATATAATTCATCGCCCTCTGATAAGTGGCTCCAGCATTCTTTAGACCAAATGTCATAACGACCCACTCATACAGCCCGATTGCCCCCGGACACCTAAAAGCTGTTTTGTGGATATCCTCCTCAGCCATGAAGATCTGATTATAGCCTGCGTTTCCATCTATAAAGCTGATGATCTTGTGTCCAGATACGGCATCAACTAGCAAATCGGCCAACGGCATTGGGTATTCATCTTTTGGCGTTGCTTTATTTAGATCTCTGAAATCGATGCACACCCTAAGCTTGCCGTTCTTCTTCAACACTGGTACTATGTTGGAAACCCACTCCGCGTATCGGCAGGGTCTGATGAAGTTGGCGTCGTAGAGCCTTGTGATTTCTGCCTTGATAGCTTCATGCATATCGGCCTTAAATCTCCTGGGAGTCTGTTTGAACGGCCGATAGCCTGGTTTTATGGGTAGCCGATGCTCTACAATCGATCGGCTTAATCCTGGCATCTCATGATATTTCCATGCAAAACAATCCATGGAATCTTTCAAAAGATGTTCTAATTTATTCTTATATTCCTTTGGTAGGTTGGCACTTACATACGTCGGCCTAGGTCTATCACCTATCCCTATGTCAACTTCTTCAAGCTCATCGGCCGACGTGAAGCCTTGTCCCAATTTCCCATCTAATTCATCCACCGCATCATCTATGTAGGGACTAACTTGTTCATCTTGGCTTGTGGATGTTACACCTTTATTAAAGTAACTGCTTGTCTCCATCTTCGATCGGCTCGATGTCACAATCAGTTACCTTCAGAAAATCGGCCTTCCAAACTCGTCCAGACAGTCAATCGATTCCTTCCATCTCCCAAACGGCAAGATCGGCATTGGCCACATGTATTGATCTATCGGCCTGCACGATCTCGACCTGATCCCCTTGCCACTGAATAAGACATTGATGCATTGTCGAAGGGACGCAACAATTTGCATGTATCCAATCTCGTCCCAACAATAGGCTGTAAGAACCCTTTCCATCAAAAACGAAGAAGGTTGTAGGGATTGTCTTGTTGCCGACTGTAAGCTCCACATTCAACACCCCCTTTGCTTCGGACGCGTTGCCGCCAAAATCTTTTAACACCATGTTCATCTTGATTAGGTCCTCAGGTACCTTTCCAAGCTTCCTGAAAGTTGTATATGGCATCAAATTTACTACCGCGCCGCCATCGACTAGCATCTTCGTCATCGGCCGCCCATTGACGAATCCCTTGATGTAAAACGGCCAGAGGTGCCTATAGCTGGTGTCGGCTGGCTTGTTGAACACGGCTTGCTCTGGTGACAACTGTAGCTTAGCCGAAGATTGCTCCATCTCATCATCGGCTATAACTTCATCGGCCATCTGTATACTATACTCTGCTGGCAATACAAAGACCATGTTAATAGAAGCCGATGCTATGCTTTTACCTTTTGTAGACGCAGGAGCTTGAGTTGACTTTGTATTATCCTCATCAGCCTTTTCTACTATAGACTTTATCTTCCACTCTTTCCTAGTCTTATTGGGCCGATGAGCGATTGCTGCCTGTTGCTCTTGGATCTTCTCTTTCTGCCTTAATCTTTGGACCCGTCGCTTCTGGGTTTTGCTAAATAAATCGCCTGGGCACCACTTAGGGTTTTGGACTTGTTCATCTTCTGCCGCTTGGCGATCATGGTGCATCGGCCCCAACCTCTCATGTACGAGTTTCCTCTGCTTGGTCGGCCGATGCGCCTGTCTGTTTGAACTGCCCTGGTAAGACTCCACCGCGTCGTTGCATGCAGGACACTCTTGCATTGTTGGCAGCCTCATCCCTTCGTTCCAACAAAATCGAAAGAACTCGCACTCCCAATGGGGATCATAGAATTTATCCTGGTCATCATAGTCTTGTGCTTGCTCCTCACGCCTCCGCTGGTATTTCTTGATGAGGCCCTCCGAAGTTTGATGAGGTCTCTTATTGGTCCGATAGGCACAGCTATCGGCCTTGTTAGCCCGCACCATGTTGACTGGGAATGGGTGTCCTTCTATCTTCATCGGTCTTTTGGCTTCATCAAACTTGATCCTGCCCTGTTTGATGGCTGATTGTATCTGTTGCCAAAAAAATTTGCACTCGTTCGTATGGTGGGAGTACGTGTTGTGCCACTTGCAATATCTTTTTTTCTCTATTTCTTCAGCCGGTGGTAACACATGACCTACTAGCAACTGTATCTGTTTCTCCTGCAGTAGTAGGTCAAATATCTTATCAGCCTTGTTGATGTCGAAGTCGAATTTGTCTTCTTTATCGCCCTTCTTGGCCCATTGACATGTTGTTGGCTTCTTCATCCGGGCCCACTCGGCCAAATCGACCTCGGCATTGTCATCTTCATCTTCGTCAGAGGCGTACTGATAAACGCTATTAATCTTTTTTGCAAACTTTTTCGCCTCCTGGAACCTTTGCTCGTGGGCCGATACTCTCTGTGCTAGCTGAGCTAGATTTTCAAACTCTTGCGACGAGAATCTTTCTCGTATCGGCCCAAGTAGCCCCTGGAACGCCAAATCGGCCAGCTGGGAATCGGTCAGACTGAGGCTGTAGCACCTATTTCTAATGTCCCTGAATCGTTGGATGTAGTCTGGGACCGATTCGTCAACTCTCTGCCTGATGGCGGTAAGATCGGACAACTTCATCTCTTGTACACCATTGAAGAAGTATCTGTGAAACTATTTTTCCAGGTCGACCCATCCTCTGATGGAATTGCAGGGTAGAGAGGAAAACCACGTGAATGCTGACCCTGACAAGGACAAAGGGAAGAATCTCACCCTCAACGCCTCCACAGCCGATGCCTCATCACATTGGGCTAAAAAAATATGCTTGTATGTGGAGACATTATCTTGCCCTGAAAACTTGGAGAAGTCAGGAATCTTGTATCGGCTTGGCAGCGGCACTCTGTCGAACTCCTCCGGATATGGGTGCCGATACACTGTTGCACTCTCCTTGGGCTTCAAACCGAATTGATCACGCATCACTTCGGCTATCATATCGGCCCAGTGCCCTTGAGGAAGTCCTGCGGGCTGGTGTGGAAATTCTTGATGATAAGGCTGTTGAAAACCTTCCGGCCGATATTGCCAAGGGGAGTATGGCCGAAAGTGATGATTCAAGTTTGGTGCATCATACTGCCCCGTAGAGTACTGCTGGTAGCCTTGTGGCACGTTGTAGGCAGCTGCTTGCGGAGGATTGCTTGGTAAAGCGAATTGGGCCTGCCCGGCCGATGTTGGATTGGCAGAGGCCTGCTGTACTAGCTCAACCATCGGCCGTTGCAAAGCTGTCGGAGTTTGTCTTCCCCTCGTCCATTGTGCGAATTGGTCCTCTGTGATGTGCTGAGGGCTTCTTCCCGCTTGTTTGGTCAAGACCAACGGCATGGTTGGCACTGGCTGGGCCGATGGAGGTGGTATCGGCGCTGTCGGCTGTGGAGCCGTACTCAGATCAGTCCTCAAGGTCCGATATGCAGGGAATTTGTTTTTAGGCAAGAAGATTGGCCCTTGAGGTTTGTGCTGGTGAATGGATCCGTCTAGTATCGACTTGACCGTATTGGTCAACGTGTTCACCAGGACTCCAGATTGGTTGATCAGTGCTGAGTGAACCGCGGAGCCAATGCGGTCCTGTAGCGTCCGCGCAGCGCTGCGAGTATCATCTTCGGTTTTGACAGCTTGATCTTGGGCTGCTGCCGACGTGCTAGCTCCATCCCCAGGGCTCGGCATTATCACCTTGGATTTCTGAATGAGAGTGCCTTGCCGAGTCCTGGAATATGTCTGCAAGTACATGTTTTGGAACTGCTCGGCCAACTTTGCCATCTCGGCCTTTTGCTCCTCGCTGAGCTGATCGACGGTCACCGAGACGACGTTCTCTTCTGAAATCTCGCTTTGCTTAGACATCTTGAAGTGAATTTGTTGATGATGTGAAGCTTGCGTTCTTCTTAGTCCCACCAGGCGTGCCAAAAGCGTGTTGGCGCAGAATTTCGACCTGCCCAAGTGTCAAAGCGGGTTCCACGTTTCCACGGCGGCCTGGGAGATCTGCTTAACTCCAGTGCAGGTCCAATGGCTTGCCTAGGTGTATTTAGGGCGTGCCAGTTGATTTGATCTGCAATCAACAAGAATAAACAAGTAAACCAAGTTAGTAAACGATGGCCGATCGGCTGATAGGCCGATGTCGCATCGTGAATGCCTAGCCGATAGGGCAAAGCTGTATCGGCTTACTTGAGGTTACAATGAAACAAGATAAACATACAGATCTAATCTCATCGGCCTTCATTCACATGTTTATGTCAACTTGATGAAATCGGCCGATGAGAGATTGCTAAGATAAATACACTAGCTAATACTCTAGTGCAAACTTGTACAAACCAATCGGCCAATATAAATATACTGATCACAAAGAAATACTGAGAATAATTTGTGACAAATATATTTATATCTGTCGATCTACTCATACAAGTGGCAAATACATGTAAAAACATAAAGTAATCACATGTATTAGATAAGACCGGCTGAAACCCCGGCACTATCCTTAATTATGATCAAAAACAGGCTTTGAGTTAGATCTCAAAACAGAACTAAGGTCGATAGCAACTCAAAGTGTGAATCGAGAACTAACATAAAGAAAATCAAGCTGTCGATCACTTTTGGGCATGGTAGATGCTTTGAAGAATCTAAATAAGCAAACTAATTCGATCACCGTCGGCAATAAACCCTAAAACGAGCTAATCACTGGCGAGATAGAATTAGAGCACCATATCGAGATCATCTAAGACATGATAAACGACGATCACATCGTCTGGGCTTAACATGTCTAAAGCGACATGCTAGCCCCGACGACGTAGATCGTCGGGTACGAGTTCTTACTTCTGCTCTGGGGAAGCAAGAACTCGCCGGAAGTTAACCTCTTGCGAGGGTGGCGATGCGCCGAAAGTAGATTGTTTTTGGTTGTTGAATTGATTGAGAGAGAGTTTCTACGTACAGACTATCGAGATATTTATACCCGTGATTTACAACATTATCCATGTAGGACACGATTTTATCTCTAACTAACAAACAAGTCCTTATGGCGGACTCTTGCCATAGATCAGATCAAATCTAACTTAACTTCCTAATTAATAGATACAATTGCCTAAAACCGGGCCTTATCCCTATTTGGCAACCTCCTTGAAGCTTAACTCAAGCCCAAACCGAGCCCACGCTGCCTCCATCAGCTTCCTACTTCCATCAGCCAATGGCCGCATTGAACCCGCATCGATCGATACAGCCCCCTTTGCTGGTGCTCCAGCTGGTCCGATGCACCGCTGAGTCCGATATGAAACTTGGTCCGACTCCAGCTTGGCCCGATAGCACAACCGATCCTACTCGAATCGCTCCTCTTTCTCTGCGTCGGTTTTCTCTTTCCTCTCCGGGTAGATTACGAAAATCTGCTGTTAACACATGCCCCCCAATTCTGCTTCATTATATAATGTGGTGGAATTAGTTCCGAGGAACCCATCGACTTCTTCGCTAGGGTTTGTTCAAAACCACGCAAATCCAGATTCGTAACTCTCCCCCGTCGATACAGCCCCCTTTGCTGGTGCTCCAGCTGGTCCGATGCACCGCTGAGTCCGATATGATACTTGGTCCGACTCCGGCTTGGCCCGATAGCACAACCGATCCGACTTGAATCGCTCCTCCTTCTCTGCATCGGTTTTCTCTTTCCTCTCCGGGTAGATTACGAAAATCTGCTGTTAACAAAGGGCTAACCATAGAAAGGGTTTGGGTGGGGGTTTAAATAGATCCCCTAAAATATGACCGTTGGGAGGGGGGATCTTTTAGCCCACATCGGATAGTCCGATTACAAGATTGGATAGTCCAATTTTATTGTGCCCAAAGACAAAAGGAGAACGAGAGACAAAGCTTGAAGTTAGGTAAAATTTTAGACTCTTTGAGACATCGAACAGTCCAATTTAACATGGAATGATATGTTTAAGCACAAGTTTCTCATCCTCAAACAGAGACGGAATTTCGGTGAAATTTTGATTCTTTGGATCATCGGATAGTCTGATGTATTTTGGACAGTGTGATGTTGCTTAAGTAAAAAGGCAAGAACTTTTTACTTCGAAGTTCAATTTTGATGATCTTGGACTCCATAAAAAGCTTGTTTTGAGGACTATAAAACCCAACATAAAACATGGTCCAAAAGCTTCAAGATATGTTGAAAAAATTGCAAAGAAACTCGATATTAGTGTTGTGACATGTCAAACAACCCGGAGTTGGAATTTTGACTTAGATTTTTCAACTCATGCAAAGATAAAACATTTTGAGCACTTGCGACCTAACTAAGCAAGCACGTTTGCATCCCTTTTAATCAATGGCAAACACAAGATTTATGGGTGAGTATTCGAAATTTGCAGCATGAATTTTTTTGACAAAAAGATCATGTCATTAATGAAAAAAATGCAACTTCTTTTAATTGGAGAAGGTGATAAAATGTATTAGTGAATTACATATCTATGATATAATTAGAATGTAGTAGTGAATGACATACTCCCTCCTTTCCAAAATATAACAAGTTTTAACTATGAATGTTGTCTAGAATAATAGCTATAAGTTATTATATTTTGAGATGGAGATAGTATCTTTTTGGCTTAAACATGATTTTCAAATGCAGTTTTGAAGAAAATGTAACCAGGTTATGAAAGAAAAACAGAAAAATAGGAGATATTATAGCCAGGTCAAGAAAGAAAAAAGAAACAATGATATTAACCAACAAAAAAGAAAGTGGTCCATGGGGATTGAAGCTTGCACCTGTTGAGTGAAATATTCACGTGCTAACTATAACAACTCGCCCTCTAGAACCGTGCAATCCAGCCCATCCGACGAGCGGACCCACTTACACATATCATCCCGCTTACACTACCGTTCTCGCTTCGTGTAAAAGGGTTAACCCTGGAGTGATATGGTTGGAGGGACAAACCCTTATAAGTTGATTTCACCCTTGCTAATCTAGCAAGGTAGTACTAAACATGCGCACACAGCTCTCATGGGCCACACATGCCTCATCCTAATTGGGACAGGATGTCACACTAACCAACTAGGAAAGAAGAGCTAACTGATAGGGTGCATACCAACTTCCAGAAAACATGGGTATTCAGCTGAATACCCATGAACGTTGTCATGTCTACCCCTGTTTTTAATAGTACGACATTATTATACTCAATCCGTTCTTTACTAAAAACACCAAGACCGTCAAAAGGGTAACAAAATGATGATTATCTTCATTGTACCTTTTGACTTATGTTTATTCTTGTGGACCTATCTTAACCACAGACACCCCTCTCTTTAGTCAACACACTTGATACTCACTAACACATGTTGTCCAGTCACTTTCGTTTGTTCAAGCCACTTGATGCCTTTCAACTTATGCCATCAATTCTTTGCTTTCATCAATATCTTGATGTGGATCAATACATGATATCCGTCTTATAGATCTTCACCTTGAGTCTTTAGGAGTCTTGATCTCACTTGAGCATCAAACACCATTTTCATTTCTCGGGATCTATTTCTTTCATTCAACTCAATGAAATTGTTGCTCCTAATGATTCTATTATCAACCTCCATTTGTTGACCAACCGACCGCATATAAAATGATAAAAATAAATTGATGAATATGAACTAACACCGGTACCACAAATGTCATATGCTCTCAGGTATGCACAAATATAAGATCACAATTAAATATAATTGATTAATTTGGATCAAACACATGCATAACAAGAAATAGGATATACCTCCACTAAATATATGGCATAATTAGAGACAAATCTTTGGGAGATTATACTATATAAGAATAAAATGCATTTATCAAAAGTATAGACATAATAATAAATGCATACCTTCATCATTTGTTAGAATGAAATGGGCTTGGCCCAATTTAATCCTAGTAAATTTTATGGGCCCACAATTAGTGTTAAGAGATTAATACCACCTTGGAAACCAACGAGAATGAACCTCAACTTAAATACGTTGCTAATTGAGAGCACTAGTTAAGCGGTTGAGATGGTGGTGGTACTACCACATGCGCGCGCCCCGAGCCGAGCCGAGCCAGCCGGCCAAGGCTATGGCGCGGCGTGTGTCATGATGCGGCGCGACGGCCTTCCTACCTTTTTGTTTTTGTGAGCAAAGGCGTAACCGACGGGCATCAATGGTGAAGTTACTCTAGTAACGGACAAGACCATAATGCGCAACCAATCCCGTAACGTCTCCCGTGTGTCAGTCTTCTTCTTCCACCCTGAGATAGACAGATTGGTGGCTCCTCTGTTCGAGGGCCTCTAATACGCACAGATGCGCCGGGAGGCGAACTTGCGTACGCGTCTGCCATGGCCTGTGCGCCCCCTAATATGTTGGCATGGAGCCCAACAAAACTACCGCTAATCATGTTAACAACAATTAGCATAATAAGTTATAAATTAGGGATATTATTGACTTTCATAGTAAAATAAAATATAAAAATAGAGTTGAAAGTTTTATTAATGAGTTGGAAGTTTCAAAATTTTGAATTAACAATTTTCAAATTTTGAGTTGAAGTTTTAAATTTTGGGTAGAAACTTTCAATTTTGGAGTTGAAAGTTTTAAAATATCGAGTTGAAAGTTTTCAAATTTGAATTGAAAGTTTTCAAGTTTTGAGTTGAAAGTTTGAATTATACATTAGAAACTTTACTTGATTTTTTAAATTTAAATCCATTGAAAATACAATTTGTATAAAATAAAATGAAATTGGTAATCAGCATGCATGACCCACTAAACAAGGAAAAAACTACTACTACGTGAGAAAAAGAAGGAGCAAGAGGGAACCAACGGCACGTGCACGTGAGCCGGTGTGGGGTGTAAAAAATACGTGCCACTTATTTTTCTAATGTGTACGCGCGAATTACGAATTCTGCCTCTGTTCATCTCTCCCTGACTCTCTGTTTCTTCCTCGGTACACACCTCCCACCTTCTATTCCTACGCTGCTTCGGCCTCCCCGATTCTGAGCACCTGTGTGCATGGGTACTCGGGACGAGCAGGCCTCCGGAACTCCGTCCACCTAAGTACCTACATGGATAGGCGAGCGATTAAGCTTTTGGGGAGCGCGTTCTTCGCATGACTGCTCTCGGCACTACTTCATCTACGTCAAGGTCTATTTCCCCTACGTCAATGTCGACCAACGGAGGGAATGGCGACACTGAAGGAGCGGAGAACGACAACAACAACGGAGACAAAACAACAACAATGCCTCATCTTCAAGAGCGTTCTTTGGGTATATCACTCTATTCACCTTAGTGTTAAATATGTTACTAGATGATGCTATTACTGTTATTAGCATGTTCATGTTTAGCACTATTACTGGATCACTCTTTTATTCACATGTCATGTTTAGTACTGTGTTTTTCTAGATTAAAATATGTCAAATTATGACTATATTTCCAACATCATTTCTATGTTCTCAATGTAAAGAGACTAAACAAGATATGGCTCAAACAAAACATTAGTCTCACGTGCATATGTCAATCACATGGAAACAGTATATTAGAACATATCAATTTGTAGATGGAGAAGGAAAGTGATACATATAGCTCTATCTCCATATAGTTCATCCTTGTCGGCACAAAGGTCAACCATCAATAGATATGTTTCTATCTCAACTTATATGGAGGAGTCACCTATTTGTCAACTCATGAAACATGTTTGTCCTGCAAAGCCAGTTTGTCATAAATCACCAAAACAACAATTACACAAATTGTTGATAATAGATCTTTCAATCTATTTCTTTTGGTGATGGATGACAATATGATATGAAACATATAGAGTCGAGTAAATGATATGGAACGAGCTCCCCAAAAGATGTGCATACCTATGCAAATATATGATAAAGGACAATGAAAATATATGATAAAGGACAATGAAGGGAGTCCATTCTATATTTTGGACATATAAGAGAGATCAATTTATAACATGAGGAGTTTATTGCATACCTCTCATCATTTTCATTTTCATATCCACTTGAGACTATACAAAGAAATCCTCATACAAATATTAGTCTCATATAATTGGATTTGTCATTAAACACCAAAACTAAATTAATGGCACTTGAATTTATACCCCAGTGGTATGGATCTAGCCCGTTACAATACACAGCCATGTTACTAGTACCAATAAATGGTACAGTAGTTGTATGCCTTTGCACCTTGTGGGACATAAAAAGATTAGACAGTGCCATTAGCTACCTTTCCAACAAGGCGTTGGTGGTCGTTAAACCCTAAATATACCACCAACGTTTTAATAAAATTATGAATGAAGTCCTGTTATCCTAATCAGTTCGCCTGTTTCTAACGAGTTCCACAAGTTTTGTTGTTTCACAATACTTTGCATAAACATATGATATTGAGGTAAATATGTGTATGTAACTTTATTCTTTAGTATTTAATATATTAATGCAGTAGGAGCCTCTCCTACTGTTTCTTGTAAAAAAAATATGATATTGAGGTGAAATGGCTTAGAATTGGACAATGTAAAATTAAATAATGAAGACCGCCCAGGCTGATGGCCTATGTGACCAACCTCTGAGTAGTTGGGCAGGCAACCAAGGGGGCATCCTGGCCGGTTGACCATCACCAACTCGATTGAGTCCAGCCGATATGTACAACTAGGCCGCCCGACCTCGGCCAATTAGCCCGAAGGCCAATCGTCCTAGACCTAGGTCAGTCGAACCATTTTCACAGGGCTGGTCGCCCTAGGCCAATAGACCATCGGCCTTCAACCATGCATGTGGGAGTACCAAGGATGAAAACGGACTCCGCGTGCAATTTTGGACCAAAGGATGGACCGATCGACCTAGCTGACGATGTCGTCCGGCACCACGTATCCTGACCACACAGGTCGGCTACCGCTGACCCTAGAAGGGTACAAATACCCTCTCCCCTGATCATTTGGAGAGAGATACAATGAGAAGTTGAAGAAAAAGGTGCCACACTACAGAAATTGTAGTGTAGTTTAGTGAGTGTGTCTAGGGAGATTTTTGAGAGAAATTCGAGGATGTCGGCTTCTCAATCGGAGGTTTCCTCAGTGATGGCGCAACTCCGGGAGTGATTGTCAAAGTCTTCTTGATCTGATAACATGTAGACCTATTTTACTTTTTTGATTATTTAATTTTAGTTGATCCATGCTTTATATGTTTGTTGGTTACTCGTTCTAATTCATGGAGTAGTTTTCTGCTTTCACATTAGGTTGCTTTATTCAATTAGCTCTTGGGCGAAGTAGTAAATCTGGTATGCGGGAGTGGTGTTTGGTTATAGTTTTCTTTAAGGCCATCTAAGGTAATGGATAGCCTTCGACGATTAGGTAGTGACAATCGTATTCGTCTGTTCGTCCTCCATAGTCGGTCACATTAAACTTAGTGCGTCGATGTGTAATGGCGAGATTGTCTCTCGACCCATGCAGCAAGAGCGAACGACCTCGTGCCCAAGGCAAGCAGGCAAAGTATGGGCTGAATTGGAAAGGAAAGGCAGTTTCACAGTTTCATAGCAACTCAAATCGAAAGACGTCTCTCATATATGATTTCTCTTTTTACCTTATATTCAAATATATCGTTATTTTCAAAACTAGATAGTTAACTAGGGTAAAATATTACTTCTGTTCCTCGTGGATTCGATACTCTGAAATACTACAAAGTGGAAGCTACAACGGCATTTGTATGCTTATGGTTCTATTAGTATAAGAGCCGTCAACAGCAGGTTTTATAGAAAATGGAGAAGCTATTATGTAACCAGAGTTGTCATTTGCAGATCACTAAGAAATGATTTTTTATACCAAAGTTTCTTCACTCGACTTAGGCTGAGTTCGGCAACACACTTTCGGAACTAATCTAAGTTTCACGCAAAACGGAGCGACTCATTAGCACATGATTAATTAAGTATTTGTTAAATTTTTTTTCAAAAATGGATCAATATGATTTTTTAAAGCAACTTTCGTATAAAAATTTTTTGCAAAAAACACATCGTTTAGCAGTTTGAAAAGCGTGCGCGTGAAAAAGAGAAGGATCAGTTACGAACAGCAGTTGCCGAACTCAGCCTTATAGTACATAACTAATCCAATGGTCATTGAGATGGGCTTTACAATACCTCACTATAATATCATTGAAACAGAGGAGGGAAATGTGCTTCCACCTAAACTGGTCAGTAGCGAATCACACGGTGGGATCATTATTTAATTAAATATACTCTTGATTATCACGCAAATCACACGGTGGGGTTGCATTGGTTGCCTGACAATGCTAACATATTGCCCATGCCCCTCTCGTGATCTAATTTCCTATCAGAGGAGAGGGAAGCTGACGTGATAACGCAAAATTTTAGACGTAGTAATAGTATAAAAAGTGGTACAAAATCATACATCCAGATTTGCCTCAAAATACATCCGTATTTTATACTCCATCCATACCATAATATAAAAGATTATATCATTTTCTTTAAAATATTAAGATGTATCAAAAGGATATATCATAGTATAAAATGTGATAGTTGGGAACAAATAAGTACAAGATTTGATATACGAGGAATAAACTACTAGAAGAGAGAATAAACTGGTACAAGAGTACCCGTAAACTGACATACATCTTTACATATTTGCAACTAAATTTTTTAATAATATCAATGACCAAACGTTGTGTTTAAAAGTAAACATTGTACCGTAAGAGTTTCTCTAAAGTACAATATTGACAAAATGGATGAATAGAAAATACACATGATTTTAACATAATGCAAGTACACAACAAAGATTTGCAAAACACAATAAAAACCCAACACAAGAATTGTCATTTGATTAGGCCACAGAAAAAACGCAAATAAAATTTTTCCAATAGGTTCGGGTTTTTTCTAACTTTTATCTAAAATCTCTTGTTCATTCCATATACATTTTCAAAGAAATGATAGGATTCAAATCCATTGTTTTAAATTTCTTCATAGAATTTACTTCGTTTTCTACGAATGAAAGGAGGAAAAAAAACATGGAGCATTTCAACAAACATCTCACTAGATAATTCCTTAGACAATTTTCCAAACAGTGGATTTCTTTAGACATGTCCTATTTGGCAAATATCTAATTTTCCACCTTGTATTTAATGAAGTGTACGTGCAATTAATGCAAAGCTCCAATTATTAAAACCAGTTGAAAAACCACAGTCCGGATGTCCGGGAGGAGAGGCATCTGTCATCTGCACCCTGAGACTCAGAGATCCCGCGGGCAAGTGTGAGCCACGTCATCGTCGCCGGCGGCGAGGGGCTCCCCGCATTGCCTTCTCCGGCCGGCGAGCGATATGGCGAGGGGCTCCACCTCCATGGAGGTCCGCCGCGACGGCGTCGCCGTCATCACCGTCTCCAACCCGCCCGTCAACGCGCTCTCCCTCCACGGTATCGTCCTCTCCTCCTTTCCATGCTCGGATTCCGCCCCATCTTTGGAAGAACAGGTTGTGAAATCTGAGATGATTTGTGTGCTCCGCATTACTGCATCCTCACTGCTTTGTTATATTTTGAGGTCTATTTTACTGATGGGAGTTGAGATGCCAGATTTGGTTGTTACTCCGTGTCTCCATGCTCTGAGCCATGCCTATATATAAACACGAATTATTTGTTATTGCCACATGTGTTGGTGTTGCTATATGTAGTCAATTTTTGTTGCCGTTGTTTGATCAGTTCTCGCTGTCGGCAAGTAAATTTTGTTGTTTATAATCAAGTAATTGTTTTTGTTACTAATTATAGGACCTATGGTTTCTACTTTTGCAGTGATAGCCAGCTTGCAGAGAGATTATGGGGAAGCTCTGAGGAGGAGTGATGTCAAGGCAATTGTTCTCACTGGTACTTACTTGCACAGAGCTTCTTGTCAAGGATCTTATGCTAGTGATGTGTGTTTCTTATGGCTCATATGATGTGAAGGCGCCAAAGGGAGGTTTTCTGGAGGCTTTGATATAAACGCATTCGACAAGAAGCCAAGTAAGGATTGTCCAGTGCTCTCAGTATGTTCCTGCCTTTTTCAACCCCACTTCCATTGCTAAATTTTTGTGTCACCAGAAAATGAGAAGCCTGGATCGCTGTCTATTGATTTTTTAACCGACATAGTAGAAGGTAACATAACTTGAGATTTCTGCTTTAAACCAAGTTTGTCAACAATTCGAGTACTTTTGTCGTTATGTTCATGTTGCTGCCAGATGCTCCGAAACCATCAGTGGCTGCTATAGATGGCGTTGCTCTAGGTGGCGGCTTAGAGCTTGCAATGGTATGTGTAGATTGCAATGGTCGAATCATGCTTCAACCTTTTGGGATATTTCTTTTACTTCCAATATGTGGCTATTTTTGCAACATTGGCATTTTCTTGTGCAGGTTTGTCACGCTCGTGTTTCTACATCTTCGGCTCAATTAGGATTACCTGAACTTCAACTGGGCATCATTCCTGGATTGGGAGGTATGCTCAAGTCCCAACCTGGTCTTTCGGGTCATCCTTTTTTTTTAAAAGACTCTGGTCCTATACGTTTAAGTACTACGCTTTGTTGGTTTGGTTGGCTTAACTCTAAACATGGGACATCTGTCCTTGCAGCCATTACTAATAAGATATGAAGTCAGAAAAGATTGTTGAAAAAAAGGAAGACAAATTATGAACTTTAAGATGTGCAGAGGGCGGAATACATCAGAAAATGATCAAGAAAAAAATCTGTATTTTTCTGTCCCAAACTAACTATTTAGTGAAAGGCATAATCATTCTAAAGGGAAACGAAAGAACATTTTCCATGGTTTCCAAAAAAGGGGGTCTTCAAGGGTCTATTTGGCATGGCTCCCACTCTCAGATTCTTGTAGAAGACAGAGTCTGTTGCTTAAAATAAGTTATTATTTTAGACTAAAGTTTGAACAAGATGTCTCACACTAACAACCCTAATCTAGCCCCAACTCCAACTCCAAAATCTTTTGGAGCTAGATATATCCGACTCCAAAAACAATTGGGGTTGGAGCTGTACCAAACAGTGCCTAACTCTTTATTAAAAAAACAACGCATACACAAATTTCCCGTTCTATGGTAACAAACTTAGATATGACGAGAGACAGCCTCATGGATCTTTATTCCTCTGCCAAAAGCACATTTTATCTTTTTCCTGTTGATTGAAGGATCTTCACTTTCTACAGGAACACAACGACTACCCCGCCTTGTTGGCCTGCCAAAAGCTCTTGAGATGTTGTTGGTATGGCTGCTTTATACATTGCATTGTAGTGCATCGACAATTTTTTTTCCATCTTTTCTTCTATGGTGGTCATGGTCATGCAAGAAAGTTAACCATGAATTGTCTTCTCTTAATAGATGTCTAAACCTCTAAAAGGAGTGGAGGCACATAAATTTGGTTTAGTTGATGCTGTAGTTTCAGCTGATGAGTTGATCAGCACTGCCTGTTCCTGGGCTCTGGGAATTGTTGAAGACAAACGCCCATGGTTCAGGAGTCTCCATAAAACCTATAGACTTCCAGCTCTTGAGGAAACGAAGAAAATTCTGAATTTTGCAAGAGTTCAAGCCCAAAAGCAGTCTACTAGTCTCCAACATCCCTTAGTTTGCATTGATGTCATTGAGGAGGGCATAATTTCTGGCCCTCGAGCTGGCCTAATGAAGGTACATCACCACTTAGTGCTACCTTTTCAAGCAATTGCTACATACCTAGTCTAAGTTGTTCTTAATGCTGTTTAACGTTCATTTTTGGCAATGACAGGAAACACTTTGTGGAAAAATGCTTGAGATGTCTCAAATAAGCAAAAGCTTAAGGCATGTCTTTTTTGCACAACGTGCAACTTCAAAGGTTGTTAGAATCACATTTGCTGAAGTTTCTGTGGTGTTCATTATTAATACTCTTTCATCCTGCCTCATAATCAGAAGTTAGCAATAGATTCTTACGGCATCTGTGAAATGATAAAAGACAATCATACCTATATGCCTTTTAATCCAATTGGTTTAAGATCAAAACAGAACAAGGTGCAGTACAATTATTTATTTCATTGTATAGGATGAATTAGCATCTGTATGCTCTACATGCAAAAATGTCTGAGTGTTGCACTGTGATTTCCATGATTACTCAGGTAAGATCCATTTGGGTAAAATTTTCAGGTATAGAATTATAAATAGTATTATGCTTTTCTTGAAGTAGATGCCTACCATGTCAAATGCATTCGTTTATATGAGCGTCTCATGCTCTGACAGATTCCAAATATCAGCAAATTGGGATTGACACCACGGAGAATACACAAGGTGGCTATTGTTGGGGGAGGTCTAATGGGATCTGGAATAGCAACTACATTGATATCGAACAACCTTCTGGTAATCTTAAAAGAAGTCAATGAGCAGTTCTTAGATGCTGGTATTAGCAGAGTTAAAGGTGATCTTATTTTTCGTTTCTCAAACTTTTATTGTTTGTGTTTTAAGTTTTTCATTAATTCTGCTGTTTTCCTGTTCAGCTAATCTGCGGAGTTTAGTCAAAAGGGGGCAAATGACCAAAGAAGATTATGAAAAGAAACTTTCTTTACTATCTGGTGTTCTTGACTATGAACAATTTAGAGACGCAGATGCGGTCATTGAGGTAGATCCAATATTTTCAAGTATTTCTTTTCGCCAACTTTATTCAGTAGAAAAGAGCTCTACTTGAGTGCTTATTCTGTTGTTCAACGTATTTGCCAGAATTTTTGTGGTATATATAACATAGTTATGAAATTTAACTGGACTAGATCACTTACAACGTTGGTTGCAGCATCAGAATGTCCGCTTAAGATTTATTTTTTCCTCTGAAAGAAAAAAGGAACAATTTTGCTTAGCTGCAGGGCGCAGACACATGATTTAATAGCAACTTTATAAGAAAAAAAAAGCCAGATCACTTCCACTTAAGAATTTTTTATGATTATTTCTTCCATATCTTCAGGATAAGGAGAATGATTTAATAGCAACTTGATAAAACTCTTGATGGCATATTATTGACACAATGAATGTTTTTGTTCTTAGTGATTGTAGAAGTCGATTCATAACAGCCTTTGAGTCAAGTAGTTAACTTGAACTTTAAGTATATAGTAACTGAAGGAGAAAGCACTGATCTTAATCGCTGCTTGATGATAAAAACTCTTGCAGGCAGTTATTGAGGATGTATCACTAAAGCAGAAAATATTTGCTGACCTTGAAAAATACTGCCATTCTAATTGCATATTTGCCACAAATACTTCAACAATAGACCTTCAGTTAATTGGCCAAAAGACATCTTGCCAGGATCGAATTGCTGGTGCACACTTCTTCAGGTAATGTGTTATGCATTTTTTCTTGTATTCCTGTTTTTCTGAACTATAGTTTATAACTTATCTTTTGATGTATATTCTCCAGTCCAGCCCATGTAATGCCACTGTTGGAAATAATCCGTACTCATCAGACTTCCTCACAAGTTATCGTTGACTTGCTAAATGTGGCAAAACAGATACGAAAAACACCAATAGTTGTTGGGAACTGCACAGGTTTCGCTGTGAATCGGATGTTCTTTCCTTTCACACAGGTGGCTTATTTTCTTGTTGATTACGGTCTGGATGTCTACCACATAGACCATGTGATTACAAAGTTCGGAATGCCAATGGGACCTTTCCGGTAAGGATGTCAGTTTTACTGAATGATCCTATTCCTCTACGGACTTTTTTGTAACAAGATATTCCTTTACAGACTTGAGCACTTGGGCGATGGCTATTAGTCTTGTTAAGCACTTCGGATGCAAATTTATTTTTATTTCCTTTATATAGTAATTTATGAATTGTCTGAATTATGTTCCTCGTAATAAAAGTATGAGGTACAGCTTTCCTGAATTGGAAAGATTCCCAGATGTTATGAGAACAAATGAAAATTGTCTCTGACTATATAAAGAAAGGTGTTTCAGCATTAACCTTACTAGGTTTGTTGCTACTGTTTCCACTCAGTACTCTGTCATGTGCAGTCATTTACTTTTATCTGCAACTGCCAACTGGTCAATTGCTCCATAAACCTGTTATGGCCCATTTTTTATAGTTTAGATAGAGTAGATAGGATTTGGTTGCTGAACTTTCCATGCCTCAATTAAAAACTTGGACCAGTCCATTCCTCCTATCATACTTAACCTTCAGTTATTTCTTATTTTTCTTGGCTTCCATTCCAGTAAAACTATGGTACAATACGAATTTTTGAATGGCAACAGATTCATGTCTTGTCTTCTTCCTCTTTTAGCTACTTGTTAGATTTTCCATGTAACTACTTTTTCTGGTGTTATCTGTTTCTTTCCTTTTCTACTATAGTAATATTGTTCTGATGTTATCTACTTCTGATTTAGTACAACAGATATAGCATACCCATGTTTATTACTGGTCCTTTTGGTAGATATCTTCAAGCTTTCTTCATGTTTGTTTCTGGACTCTTTAGTAGATATCTATTTCTTGATTGTTTATTGAAGGGGCCCTTGTGGTGCATTTTATTTCTTTTTTTGACCACGAGTTCTTTGTTGTCTTGTCCATACAGATTAGCTGATCTTGTTGGTTTTGGAGTTGCTGTTGCCTCCAGAAAGCAATATCTCCAAAGTTATCCTGAGCGATGTTACAAGTCGATGCTTATTCAAATTATGCTTGAGGAAAACAGGACAGGTTTTTCATATTAACAGTACATTCACTTACAATTTCTTCATGCTGTTGAATATGATTTTGAGCTACTTGTGAATCTGCATCTCATGGCTAATATACTTTCTGGAGTGCTTGGCAGGTGAATCTTCACGCAAAGGATTTTATCTTTATGATGATAAGCGAAAGGCTTCTCCAGATCCTGAAATGAAGAAGTATGTTGAGAAATCAAGAAGCATGGCTAGTATTGCACAAGATCCTAAGGTACTCTCATAGCTGTCTCCCTTTGGAACCAAATTATTCTCCTTTTCTTTATGCTGGACACTGAGTACTGACCCGTACTGCTATGCATCACATCTCACAGCTGTACTTTGGTTTGCATATTTAGATATCGTACTTCTCAGAGTAAACTTCTCCGGGCGTCTTTTTTTTGTTCTTCTGTTACAGTAGTGAGCTTTGTAGCAAGGTGCTGAAAACCGTTTGAAATTAACCTGATTTCAAAAAAAAAAAATTGAAGTACAATACTAGTTCAGCACAGGTACTGTAACTAGCAAGTGAATTGCAAGGTATCTGCGGTGCTGTAGATCATAGTTTGCAAGAACATGGTTGTACACATGCATCTTTTGGCTGCCGTTCTATACGCAAAATATGCATACCAGATTGTACCTTTACTTTTTCACTGCTTCTGCACAAAGAAATCTGACGGTTTCTTTCCCGTCAGCTGCCGAAATTAACAGACGACGACATCGTGGAGATGATGCTCTTCCCCGTGGTGAATGAAGCCTGTCGACTGCTTGACGAGGGGGTTGGTCTGAAAGCATCTGATCTTGATGTAGCATCCATTCTGGGGAGGGGCTTCCCTTCCTACAGGTCCCTTTCTTTATTTCTCTTCTGCATCATTTCTCACATTATTCTCCTTCCCTGCCACTAATTACATGTTCATAACTGGTAAATCTTCCATGCAACCTGTGTTTTGACACCAGGGGTGGAGTGATGTTCTGGGCCGATTCATTTGGCGCGAAATACATTGACGACAGACTGAAGGCTTGGTCCAAGTATCACGGAGGGATCTTTGAACCCTGTGAATATTTATCAACAAGAGCTCGTCAGGGTTTGTCTCTGGTAAGACCTTATAGCATATTGCCCAATCTGCTCTGATACAGCTTTTGCGTTTACCAAAACGCCAGTTTCCTCTCTACTAAACTTTTGGGCCTGACAAATTTATCGATGAAACTGCTGCAGGCTGCCATGGCTGATGCTGCAACATCACGGCTCTAGGGCTCATGTCCATAGTGTATCCTGCTGCTATTGCTACGTGGCTCCCCCCATTTGAGGAGATGCAGTGATGTTATCTCTCCCCTTTTTTTTTCTTTTATTTACAACTGATAGTTAGCAAAATCTGTAATTGTGTATTACAGAGTTTGAATAAGTGGTAAATCTGGACTACAGTTTATGAATATATGAAGGATATGATACTAGTAGCGTCGATGCACCATTGTTGAGCTTGTGAGTGCGTGTACTGAGACGGCCCATGCACAACTGCTGACGCTGTCCACTGAATTTTTTGCATTTTTAATTTTATTTATTTAAAGATTTGCAAAAATAATTTTTCGTTTCGAAATATTGCAGAAATAATCTCCTCTCGCCCTCTGGGAGGGCGAGTTATAAAAATCGCCCTCCCAGAGGACGATTTTTCCGATGTGGTAGACGGTCGTTGGGCGCCGTCTGCCGCGTCGTTGCAATTTTGCAAAAAAGTCCCTTGCCGCCCTCGGCAAGGGCGTTTTTTAACTGTTCCACAGGGGGCCGCCTGCAAAAGGGCGGTCGGCCTGGCAATTTTGCAGGCGGCCCTCTTGCCGTCCTTACAGAGGGCGATTTTTGCCTGTGCGGCAGGGGGCCACCTGTAAAAAGGATGATTTTTGAATTTGTATAAAGTTAAACTATTTTTACTTTATTTAAGTAAGGTTATACAAATATAACAATATTTGTAACATAAAAAACTATCAAAATATATGTAACGTTAAATATAATAAAACTAAGTTGATAATATAAATGTTGCCATTTTTTTTATAAACTTGATTAAACTTTTAAAAAGATTGATTTGAAAATGCCTGCCTGGTGTAGCTGTGGAGCGGTCGTGGTGAAGGTGACGTGGGCACGTGTGCGCGGCAAGTACCACCGAAGGTAGGCAGTGTAGTTCTCCTCCGAGTGTGGGTGGACCTCGGCAATCACCTCCTCGGTGGCTACCAACCAATCCTCGACGTACGGCAAGATCCGAGGTGCCCACAGTGTCCCTGCGTGCTGTCTTCGTCGAGTCAACCTGCAAAGAACATAATGGTCATCGAACGTTCCACGCGTAGTCGACATAACAATAGTAAAGGTGAAAGAGAAATACTCACTGGTGGTCCTGGGGCGCGACGGGTATCGGTACGTTCACTGAAAAGCCCTGCCTCAGTCCGAACTGCCTCATAACACGGTAAGGGCAGTGAGGCTCGACGAAGATGTCGAAAACCAACGGCACCACCGTCAACCAGTACGCCGCGTCACGCGTGCACAAGGCAGACAGACCTAGAGGTGCTCTCTTGGTGACCGCGTGGTGCGTGTAGGGCTCCCAAACGACGTTCGAAGGCTGCAGACGGTCGAACTCGAAGACAAACTCCGGGTAGCTCCGTCTGACCTGGACGTGGGCGTAACGGCGCTGCGACACAAGGAGAACCAACTCGTCAGAACATCAGTCTCACATAATCTGAAATTTGAAATGAAAACAATTTGTACTTACGTTACGGCGGCACCAGTACGTGCCCATCGTCGGCCCGTCGGCTGGGTGGTCAGCTGTCGGTCCTGAAGCGTATGAAGCGGTGTCGACGATCGGTCGGCCGATCGTGAACCGCTCAGCTGCCCAGAGCTGAATAAGGAGAGGGCAGCCCGCGAAAATCGCTCCAGGATCCGTCTTGCAGCAGGCCTCGCACAGCGCACGGTATGTGGCTGCGAGGACTGCCGAACCCCAGCTCCACTGCGGCATGGCCCCTAGCTCCGCATCCGCGATCGCCCGGGCGTAGTGGATCAGGCCCCTGTCTACTGCGTGCCCGGTGGTGCTGGTGAACATCACCCAGCCAAACATCCACAGTAGGTACGCCTCTAAGGACCGTCTGAGCGAGTACTCATCGGCGTTGGGGTGGAGCTGGTCGGTCTACAACAAAAAGCAAACGATGTTAAAACTCGTAAGATTTATAGGAAAGTAACAAAGTGTACTTAGTTAAGCATTATTAGTTTTTAATCAATTAAAACCGATGCAAAGGGTTTGAAAATTTGCAGTTAGGCCCCTTGTCGCCCTCTGGGAGGGTGATTTTTCAAAATCGCCCTGTGCGAGGGCGATTGGGGATTAGTTTTGCAAATTTTTGAAACCTAAAATTATTTTTGCAAATCTTTAAAAAATAAAAATTAAAAATGCTAAAAATTCTAAAAGTTAACTTACTATGAACTGCAGCAGCCAAGCTTTCGTAGGCCCGGCGGTGGTGTACATGTTCGGGGGAGCAACTCCAGGGAGCCCAGGTAGCCTCATCACGGGAGCGAATTGCTCCATGATATCCTCCCTCCAGCCACCCGCACCGTCCACTGGGCCGACAGCCTCCCCGGCCAGTGGAAGCCCAAGTAGGTACGCGACGTCCTGCAGCGTAGGTGCCATCTCTCCACAGGGGAGATGGAACGTGTGCGTCTCCGGCCGCCACCGATCTACCAAAGCAGCCAGCAACGACCGGTCCGCATCCCAGCACTTGGCCGGGTCGTTCTCGTCCGCCTGCGCCTCAACAAGCCTGTATATCGCTATCAGGTCTGCCTCACGCAACCTGCGTACCGTCGAGTTCAACATTAGTACCACATATTTCCAAATAGCCAAAAAATGTCATCAAGTAATTAAGCTTTATCATACCACGGAACGTGTCGCGGATCGGCCCGCAACAACTCGCGCGACGGGCGTGGACGAAAGGTGGTAAGCTGCGCACCCTGCACCGCCGACAAGTACGAACGGTGGCTCCTGTCCAGTGCCCTACTGAGGAGAGCTGGTGTCTCATCCGCCATACCTGCATACATAAGAGTGATTACAAATAAGCAATTGATAAAGAAAAAAACATTACACAAATTGTTCATTACAATGGTAATTCGTAACGCTAAAGGTACACTACACAAATGATAGCAACATTACAATAGTTCATGTCTCAGAAGGATAAATATTACACACATGACAAATGACAACAGCATTACAATAGTTCATGTCTCACAAGGATAAATATTACACACATGACAAATGACAACAGCATTATAAATACTACATCAATTGGATCACCGCTAGACTAAAAGGCTGACAGGAATAATCAAGTCATTGCATCGCCAGCGGATGACGTAGTCGACGCACGAGAACGCCTAAGACGTGGTCGCCTCGTTGTTGTTCCTTCTCCCGATGGATGGCGGCCATCGGTTACCTGTCCAGATAGATCAGAACCTGCGACGGTTGGAGATTGCGAATTCTTCGGGCATTTCTTGTAAGTATGCCCGCGCTCATCGCATTTGCTGCACCGTAGAGTCCTCCCCCCTGCCTCCGACTCGTCCATGTCGTTTCTGATGCGTCTCGACTGACGTCGGCCCTTTTTCAGCCTTAACTTCGACGGATCTGGAATGTAGAACACCTGTGGCCTCAGAGTTGTATAAGATCCAGATATCCCGAACCCATATATCTCCTCCTTCCATATATGAAATATTGCTTCTTTCCTGTAGTAGGGTGACACATAGATATCGGGAAGTATGCCGCAATCCCCAGCTGCTGCAAGTACGTGTGAGCAAGGCAGATGTCTAAGCTTGGGCTTCATGCAGCTACAACTGCAACCGCCCTTCGCATGAAGCACACATTCCTGCACAGCTTGAACGCGGTTGATGCCGCGCCTTCGCCTGTCCACACACATGATCTCGTACCTATGAACTTGGGTACCTTGGGGAATAACTCTGTGCTTCATAGCCTTTGCTATTTTATCTTGTATATACTTTGTCACCACACTCCCAAATACAATGGTGTTATCTTGCATTGAAGGGACAATTTTCTTGTATCTGTCCCTGAAGTATGCCTGAGTGCCATGAAGGATAAATTCCACAATACCGGCCAGTGGGAGTCCTCGCACTCCTCGCATCACCCAGTTGTACACCTCGGCCAGGTTGGTTGTCATTATACCATACCGAGACCCGTCAGTGTCATACAACAGAGACCACTTTTCTTTCGGTTCATTCTCTATCCACTGCGAGAAATTATGTATTGATGATGCCGACCTTCTTCTCATTGTTGGCGGGTCATCATGTAGTGGACCAAGAGGTACTGGAGGATCGTCATCCTGTGGCCGACGAGATTGCTCGTTGGCTTGCTTTGTTGTCAGCTCATCCAACCTCCTCCACAACTCATTGAATTTTTTCTCCTGATTTTGACCACATAGCATCTTAAATAGATCCATCAGGTGTTTGTTCTTGAATTGCTTGTAGAAATTGGCTCCCATATGACGCATGCACCACCTACTCCGAACATCATGCCACCTAGCTGGAAGTCCCCTCTCCGGCCAACCATTCTGCAGGTAGTCAATTGCCTTCAACATGCCCGCATGACGATCATGAATGAGGCAAACATTAGGCCTCATACGCACGACTTGCCAGCGAACTCTCTCCAAGAACCAATACCAGCTTTCGGTGTTCTCACTCTCGACAAATGCAAACGCCATAGGTAACACCTGGTTGTTTCCATCGGCTACAATCGCCGTCAGTATCTGACCTCTGTATTTGCCTATCAAGAAGGTTCCATCTATGCACAACACAGGGCGACAGTGCACAAATGCATTGATGCAAGCACCCAGCGAGAAAAAGGCTCTTTGCAGCACGCTCTTGCTCGGGTCATTAGACAACGGAAAGGTCTGAATGTCGTAATAGGTATTGGGGTTTCTCTGAGCAATGGTGCCTAACAGACGAGCCAAGTTATCATAGGATGCTTCAAATGTGCCATACCTCATCTCCAAAATCTTTTGTTTCGCCCTCCAAGCCTTGTAGTAGCTTATAGTATACTTGAATTTGTTTTCAATGTGTCTAATAATGGAGCCCGGTTTAAAATCCGTGTTACAAACCACATCGCTGTACATCTCACTGGCAACAAAAGCTGAGGTGATGTTGCGGTGATACTTATCAACCCCTGGCAACCAACATGTGTGCTCACCAACAATGCTCACTTTCCAATAGTCATTCCATTTTCCCTTATATGCATGAACACGCCACGGACAATCATCCTTCATGCACTTCACGTCATACACACAGTTGCTAGACTTCACCATCCTAAACTCTCTATGCAACGAGACCGCCCAATGCTTCACCGCCTCTTTCATGTCTTCCTTATGCGCATATCTGGCACCTTGGATTACCTCGTTATCCTTGTATTCAAAGGGTGCTTGCTGCCCCTCTGAGATAACAAGTTGAGAGAAATCGGCTTTTGTCCAATCAACGGGCAGTACATCTTCCTCCTCGTCCGATGATTCATCGCCCTCCGCCAGCTCATTTTCAGAATCTTCCCTCTCCATTTCCTCAACAATTGCTTTGATTCTCTCCTCCTCATCCGCCACGCCTATTGCCTCCTTCAACCTTGCTTCGTTACCCCCAGTTCGCATCGATGGTCCAACATTCTCCACAGCATTGCTAGGACCTTCACCATCCTCTGTTTGCACTGTAACACTGCTATCAATTTCATGCAATGCCACAAAAATAACAAGGGGCCAGGACCTTTCAAATGCCATCTCTACATAACGTCTCTAGGACTCGGTGTTATCTACAGGCATTAATTCCCAATAATATCCTTCCGTTGCACGACTGACTACAACGGATAGAGACATTGTGTTCACTCTTGTATTCACTTTAAATCCACGTAGTAACCAACTATAGACTGACTCAAATGTTTTATCGGCTGGCCTATCGATGCCCTTTGATTTCATACTAAATTTTGACAAATCAACACCATCTCGACCATATCTAACATTGCCTTTACCGTGAACTATCTGAAATATGACCTTGCTTGCCATTGTGCCTGATAAACAGGTTCAAACTTAATTTACTTCATACTACGAATATGTTGCCTAGATCAATCTGTGCCTAAGTTAAATTCTATATTAAACAAAATTCTACGCAAGGAAATGTATACATACATAAGGACATATCCTATATATGTTCATCTAAATCGGTTTGTCCTAGGTCAAATTGACTAAAATAAATCATGCCCTAATTTTTAAATCCATATTATAGTGCTACACAACTATTTAAATAACATAGACATAGATCAGAATGTATTCTACGTAGGTTCATCTAAATCGGTTCGTCCTAGGTCAAACTCCTTAAATTAAATCGTGCCCTAATTTATAAATCAATATCTTACTAAACAACTATTCAAATATTCAAAAAAAATCTTTTCTTATATATTCTACACAAAATAAATAACACAAACATATAGCGGGATATTGTATTTACCTGCGATCGAGTGTGCACTCCGACAGGGCTTCGCCGCTCTCCTTCTTCTTCCTCACCCCTCCCTCTATTATTTTCCTCGAGTTTCGACGGCTGCGAATGACGACCGCGGAGTTGGAATGGGGATTTTATAGGGGAGGGCAAAAAATCGCCCTCTGTAAGGGCGGCAAGAGGGCCACCTGCAAAATTGCCAGGCCGACCGTCCTTTTGCAGGTGGCCCCTGCGGAACAGTTAAAAAACGCCCTTGCCGAGGGCGGCAAGGGACTTTTTTGCAAAATTGCAACGACGCGGCAGACGGCGCCCAACGGCCGTCTGCCACGTCGGAAAAATCGCCCTTCGAGAGAGCGATTTTTATAACTCGCCCTCCCAGAGGGCGAGAGGAGATTATTTCTGCAATATTTCGAAACGGAAAATTAATTTTTGCAAATCTTTAAATAAATAAAATTAAAAATGCAAAAAATTCCTGCCCACTCTCATCTCATCTCTGCCTTCTACCATTGGTTAAGAAGACTAGCTGACTGGGCAGATCACCACCGTCTCTGCCTATATAAAGACCATACATACCCTTCCTCCCTTGGCAGGTTACCGGTGTCTTTTTCGGAAAAAATATCTAGTGCAAACTATACGTAAACCTGGAAATCTAAAAATCGATGTATAAGATTGTCTACATCATCAATAATAAAAATTGGTTCGTGAACAAATCTCAGGTGTTTATTTTTTATCGAACGATAATTTTCAATTTTTCATTACATATGGGTGATTTGTATTACATATTTTTTTCTTTTTTCAATTAACACAGACTCACCTAAATATTGATGTTAAGGACTGAATGATACAGATCTACAACAAACACCAGGAAATCACACTAATAGACCACATTCCTAGAAAACATTAGCCACGAGAATAGAGCACAAAAAATATTATACGCTTAGTAAACAGAAACATAACTAAATCATGCACGAAATATGAGACACAAATCTAGATCTAGTCCAAAACACAAGTTCCAGACACAACCACCACCGAAATAAACTAGCATTGCATACTGAAATAACATGAAAAAAACTAAATCCAAATACATGTACATAAGTCTCACCGAGTCCGAATCGAAATATTCACATGACTCCAACACCAACAAAGGCCTTCTTCAAAACGAACTAAGGGCCTGTGTGACAGAGTTCCTCTAACTCCATCTTTTATGAAACTAGAGCACATCCAAATAGTTCCAAGTCAAAAAAAAAAAGAATGTAGTGGTTTAAAATGCTCTCACAACATGAAACTAATGAGGTGAAACTGAGTTTAGAATGATCCATAATTCCACTACAAATTCAGCTATTAGAGTCAAATTTAGGAATTAAAACCCTGTCAAACAGGCCAGCAACCCTTGAAACCCTACACAACCAAAATCATTACCAGTAACACATACGAGCCACAGGCGAATTTTTTTATTTTTAATTTTATTTATTAAAATATTTACAAAAACAATTTTCTATTTTAAAAATTTACAAATCTAGTCGCCCATCGTCCTTTGGGAGGGCATTTTTTAAAAATGGCCCTCCTAGAGGGCGATTTGGAAGAGGCCAACGGCTAGCCAACGGGAAAGGAAAAGTTTGCAGGCGGCCTCCTTGCCGCTCTCCTAGAGGGCAATTTTTCACTGTAGGGGGCTGCCTGCAAAAAGGCGGTGAGGGCGGCCTGGCTTTTTTGCAGGTGGCCCCCTTGCCACCCTCTGGGAGGGCGATTTTTGACTGTGTTGGGGGCCGCCTGCAAAAGGGCGGCCTTGCATTTTTGCAGGCGGCCCTCTTGCCGCCCTCTGGGAGAACATTTTTTGACTATGCGGGGCCCGTTTGCAAAAGGGCGATGAGGCCGGCCTGGCATTTTTGCAGGCGGCTCCCTTGCCGCCCTCTGGGAGGGCAATTTTTGGCCCCTCGTGTATAAAACCCCTTCTCCCTCTCCAAATTTTTATTACATTCACTCAAAATCCAAAAAAAAAGAAAAGAACAAAGGGGTGAGGGGGAGCAGAAGGAAAGCGGAGAAGCCCTGCCGATTTACTGACTCCATAGCAGGTAAATACATTATATTGTATTGTCTTTGAAATATTTGTAGCATTTTAGTTTTATTGGCATATATTTTAGTAGATTTGGAGCACACTACATATTTGTATAATTTAAGAACAAAGGCATACGACATATTTATAGAAATTGAGACTTAGGGCATAGTGCAAATTGTACAATATATTTGAGTTATACGGTACATCTGGAGCACGCATCCTATTTATAGAATTTGAGACCTAGGACAGATAACATATTTCTAGAAACTTTAACTTAGGACGTAGTACATATTGATGAATTCGACATTAGATTTGGTGATTATGTTTCGAACTTAGTTAACCTAGTTTTTTGTTTTATTAGGCATAATGTCAAGTCATATTTCAGTTAGTTCACGGTCAAGGTAACCTTAAATTTGGTCCAGATGGTGTTGAATTGTCAGATTTTAGAATGACATCGAAGGACATCGATAGGCTCTGGTCCTAGCGACCATTTCTACGACAACGACTTGGAGAGCGCGACAGACCAGGAGATACTTGGCTCCTCACAGCTTGGCGGAGCTCCACCATCGCAGACCTAGGAGCAACCACCAGTCACACCAGTACCGGAGGGACGGGCAGGCCATGCCGTACCACCGGACCGTCTAACGTACTCCCAGGGACACGTTAGGGCCCAGGGTAGGAGGGACAGGGGTAAGAGGGCTCGACATTAGTGGTCCACCTCTTGAGTGCTTGTACACACTGTTCTTTTGGTTTATAGTTCTGTGGACCAGTACTACTTTTGCAGTTACTGCTATAGTTTCATTGTCTTTACCCATTAATATATAGGGTTCCTGTCGTATGTACGCTGCTACAACTACTTATGCGTACGAAAACAAACTTTCGGCGCTTGAGGTTCGGGTCCATTACATCGCACAGTATACCACAGTACACAGACATAACGCCAGCTCAAGTTGTCAAGATCAACTTTCCCCGCAACTTTGTTAGGTAAAGTAATTCCTGCTCGCGCGTGCTCGTGTCGTCGATACGCTGCAGAAACCCTACACCAACTACTTTGGCTCGCACAATAAACCACAGTGCACGGACACACTGCCAGTTCGAGTTATCACGATCAACTTTCGGTGCTGCTTTCTAAGATAAAGTAAATCCTGCTCACGCGTGCTCGTGTTGTCACATATAGTGGAAAAAATTAGCTCTCATTAAATCCTGTTCTAGCACTGGTTGCTCTACTATAAAATAGACAAGCTAAATATAAGATCTTCATATCATCTTTCAAATTCCCACGAATCTAGAGAGAATGGAAGCTCCATTTGTTGATCGTCTCAATTGGCGAAGCGATCCTCTCGCCGGTTGGTTCCCCCCATGGTGTGACCATCCGTTGTGCGCTTGTGGGGATCGATGCATACTTAAGTCATCCCTCATGGTAGAAACTTGGGGCAGGAGATTCTTCCAATGCCCAAACATTGATCAGGTATGATTCATTTGTTCCAAGTTCAAATAACTATAATCAATACATAAAACGCTTTTTTGCGCTATCATAACATCTTACGCAGACATATCGTACGGTGTGCTACTTCATTGAGTGGATAGATACGGAGAACCCACAAAACGATGGAACACGTGGATATTCATGTAGTGAAACAAGATCGGACTATCTTAGGCAGAAGGATGAGCATGAACGCCGAATTGCTGCAAAAGCTTTAGAATGGCAGGTAAATCCCCTGGGACTCCCCACATGGTGAGAACGTCCAGAGTGTCGTTGTGGTGACCGTTATCAGGTAATAAGGTTCGTAAGACAACGAACTCGAGGACAAAGATGCTTCATGTGTCCTAACATTGTCGATGACGATTTTGTCGTAAGTATGATCTTTTTCGATACCACTAATCACTACTTTCCTACACTTACCTCTTCTTACAAAATTGTACAAATAGGAGGATGTAAGGAAATGTCAATTCGTACAATGGATCGATACGGTCAGAGTTACTTCCATCAGTCAAACAATAACGCAACCTGAGATGACCACACAATTCATTCAGGCATGGATGGAGTACAAATATCGGGTACAAATTGCAAGCTTAGACTGGAGGAATAATCCATTAGGTTTACCTAAATGGTCAGAGCATCCAAAGTGTGGTTATAGATATCGCTGCCAGGTGGCTACCTCCTTTGCAGAACAAACATTTGGCAGGAGATATTTTGTCTGCCCCAACATAGACAACAACTTCGTTGTATGTCTTACATTTTTCAATTTCGCTACCATCTGCATAATATTACTACCCTAACTTACTAACTACGTTAATTTCTCAGGGCAATCCAAGGAGGTGCGGATTCACTTTGTGGATCGACAATATCAATCCAACATATCATGGCCAAAAGATAACTGAGTTTGAAACACAAGTAGAGTATCAACGATTGAAGGAGCACGAAAATGCAGTACATGTTGAACGACGTAGAAGGGGTCGGTAGGTAAGCTCAGGCTCGATTCGTCAGGACCCACAAATTTATATCGTGTATCCATAACACTTCTTAACTATCTTATCATAATAATGTTTAATTATGATGGTGTGTTGTTCTATGCGTCACGCATTATAAATTAATGGGATTGTATTGTTTCGATTTGCAAAGTTCCTTTTACACCCCGATACGCTGTATTCCTTATAATTTATAAGTATGTGCTTATATTTTCATAAATTCTACCTTCAATTGTGTACATGATTACATAATTCAACATAAGCGAGAATTATACGCAACTTTAACTTACATTTTAGAGGTAAAAAAACCCCTCCTTGGGCTTCAATTCAAATGAAAAATAAATCGTTGAAATTTTAAAAAATTCTTCCCATTTTGTTCATTTCAAAATGATGATTTACCTAATTTTTAGAATGAACAGTTCAATATTTTGATATAAAAAACCCCCTCCTCGAGCTCCAATCTGAGTGAAAAATAAATCCTTGCAATTTTACAAAATTCTTCCTGTTTTGTTCATTTTTAAAACGATGATTTACCTAATTTTTTTAACAAACAGTTCAATATTTTGATAAAAAAAACCCTCCTTGGGCTCCAATCCGAGTTAACAATAAATCATTTATATTTTAAAAAATTCTTCCTATTTTGTTCGCACTCAAAACGATGATTTACTTAATTTTTAAACTAACATTCAATAGTATACCATTAAAAAGTGTAAAATCGCCCTCCCAGAGGGTGGCAAGGAGCCGCCTGCAAAAAATACCAGGCTGCCCTCACCGCCCTTTTGCAGGCGGCCCCCAACAGTGAAAAAACACCCTCCCAGAGGGCGGCAAGGGGGCCGCCTGCAAAAAATCCAGGCCGCCCTCACCGCTCTTTTGCAGGCGGCCCCCAACAGTGAAAAAAGGCCCTCCCGGAGAGCGGCAAGGGGGCCGTCTGCCACGTCAGATAAATCGCCCTCTGGGAGGGCGATTTTTAAAAAACGCCCTCCCAAAGGGCGATGGGCAACTAGATTTGTAAATTTTTAAAATAGAAAATTGTTTTTTAAATATTTTAATAAATAAAATTAAAAATAAAAAAATTCGCCACAGGCAGACCAAATCCAATCGAGTTATCAAATGGGTTCCGGATCCAAACAGCTTCATAAATGGGCTCCTAGACATAACAGCAAAACCAGAAAGATCACATGTGACCCAATCCACTTCCCAGCACAAATACTAAAGCATATCCAAAGGCCCAGAATGTTACAGATTTAGCAAAAAAAACCTGTCACCAGACAGTTAGCAATACCGGGTTAATTGGATCATGCTATTGCAAATTTGTCGATTTAGAAAAATATCATTATTATTCATGATATCGGTTATGTGCCACTGGAATTTGATGAAATTGATACCATATCATTGCCGTCGAATATTGTGTCAACTTCGTCTAAGCTTTCTCCTTCTTCCTCTCTTCTCCTCTTAGATGCAGGCTTTGAGATGAGCAAGGGGTGACGGGACCGGTAGTGGAACCAGCAACGGTCGGCGGCCAGAGGAGGCGAGGCGGCTGGGGCTAGTGATCGGAGAAGGTGAGGTTGGCGGGGGAGAAGGTGAGGTTGGCGGGGCAAGCGGCCATGGCAGAGTGGAACTGGAGCTTTGGGAGAACGAGGTGGAGCTCGAGGCCACTCGATGCCATGTGGTCTAGCTGGATGAGCCACTCCGGTAGGCGGCTGTGGAGAGCCAGGCGTGGTGTGACCTCGCAGGGAGCAACGAGTTTGTCGCGGCCAACCTCTCTACGCCACCCTTGACCACCTTCTCCTCCACGCTGAGGGCTTCAGCGATGTGACAGCTACGGGGGAAGGAGACGGAGCACCATGCCCATAGTCGAGGGTTCATAGTCCCGTTGCTTTGAGACGAAGACGGGTGGTGTGCCAGCCGACAACATTGCAACCTCACTAGGCACCTCCGAGTGGTCTTGGAAATCCCGCGGCGAGCGTGACAGCACCGTGCAACTCTTTCCCTGCCAGCGGGTGGCAAAGCCGCGGTAGATGGTGAGGACCGAGGAGAAGGAGGCGCGAGGGATGGGGAAGGAGGACGTCGCTGTTAACACCAAAATTTGGTACGGTTCTTTAGTAGATTCGACTAAGGAAAAAGGTCAATTAGCCGATGGAAGTTTATTTGAAAGAGACAGAGTTCAAGAAGGAATCATGAAGACCATGGCATGATAATTTAATTCTATCTATTATTTAGACAGGATTTACTAACTTTTCTTTATTTAGGAAGTTTTGTCTAGTGACCTATATTTTTCCTTTTATCTTTAGGAAACCTATATCGTGTTTGATTAGGATTAGTATCAACTCGAGGGTATTTGTAAATCATCTCCACAGATCAATACAATTACTTTTGACGCATCGCCATCCTTTTATTCCGGTGAGTTCTTAGTTTTGAGTTGGGCTGCATCAGTTGAGTTCGATTTCCGACGAGGAAGTAAGTTCCATCAACTTCGCTTGTATCGACGTGGTTAAAACTTTATTAGTTAAGTCCGATATTCTATGTAGGTTGATGCAAGTGTTGCTATCTGATATATTAATTCTATCTTTAACTGCATTGTTATTTAGAGTTGTATCGGCTTGGTTAGAATTTTCTTGGTTAGGTCTGATATTCTAGCTAAGTTAATATTTCTCTAATCATACTGCTGTTCTAGATAGATTTGTTAAATCCATCACGTTTGTATAAATTTATTGGCTATATAGATTTTTTTATTGTCTTCAATCTTATATTGTCTCGATTAGATCCGATCTATTAGATTGTTGCTAATAAGTTTAATTCTAGTAAGTCGATAGGTTTTTATGCAACGTTTATCAGAGTTCTAGCTGATGAGTTATCATTAGTAAAGGCTTCAGTTATCAGATATATTGGTTAGTTAGCCGATATACACTTTAGTTTAGTTGCATCGGATTTCCAGCCGACGTATGTTTTAACCATCGGAGTTACATCTATTATATTATATCAATTTTGGTCGATTGATTCGGATTATATTATCTCATTGCATCTTCTGAGTTATATCGGCTTATACTCAAACTTATATAATCTTTAGTTAAATCTATCTTTATCAACTTCAATCTTAGGTGGTATTTGAATTTCCTGAAGACGAAGATAAAGTGTTTCACGTAAAACGAGGTGACATTAACGTGTGATTAATTAAGTTTTAATTATTACAAACTTGAAAAATGGATTTATCTGATATTTTAGAGCAACTTTCATATAGAAAGTTTTCGCACGAAACGTATCGTTTAGCAGTTTGAAAAACGTGTCATGAGTATCCAAAACTTTATCCTGTTCTTTTAGGACTTCCGAACGGGGCCTTATACTGTCTCAATTTAGTCAGATCTATCAAGATTACTTTTAATAAAGAACGGTTTATTGATGATTATGCATAGTTTAGTTTCAGCCAATGATAACATAAATCTCACTGTTCATCTGATTATTTGAATCTACATTGAATCTATAACCGATTGATCAAAACCCTATTGACATCGGTCGGCTTCGCTACATCACATCGGTTTATTAGCCGATCAGCTCCTTGATCATCGATCTATTTCATCTTGTCAGTTGCAGAATTAAACTAACTGACACGTCCTGAACCCGATTGATAGGACCTGCACTAGAAATAAGCAGATCTCCCAGACCTTTGTGTGAACGACGAATTTCGCGTCAACAGCCGCGCAACGACATACTACGAGCAGCAACGGGAGGGACGTAGAAGGAGAAGGTCGTCGGTGACGAGAAGGGGATGAGGATGTTGACGGGGATAAAGACGATGATGTGACGAAGATGACAAAAAAAATCATGATGGAGTGGCACTGGTATCAATTTCCTCAAATTTCAGTGACGCTAAATCGATATCATGAATAGTAATGATACTTTTTTAATTCGATAAATTTGCAATGGCATATATCCAATCAACCCTACCACAAAAATATAATGTCATATTTTTAACAAAACTTAAACACAACAAACGCAATGCCAAAAGTATTTGCAGTCATCGGCGAATCGTAACTGAATTTAACCGGATGGAGGGAGAGTAGGAAACCCTAGTATAAACTGTTCTCCAGATGATACTAGTACAAGTTAATCCATGATTAGTTGAGCGTAATCATGATTCCCTAATCCGTGTTTTAGCTTTTAATTACAGCTCACGCTTCCTCTAATCCTCTCTTCTCCCCAAGTCTCCAACTCAAAAGCTCACTCCCCCACGCACACGAAACCGATTTCTTCGCCGCAAGCTAAGTTCACTTCACCTCCCCTCGCCGGCGAAGATCAGCCATGCCTCGCGTGCCCCTCCTCCACCTCCTCCTCCTCCTCGTCGCCGGCGGCGGCGGCGCGACGAAGCCGACGGCGTACGAGGCGCTGGCGACGTTCGACTTCCCACCGGGGATCCTCCCCAAGGGGGTGGTCTCCTACACCCTCGACAACGCCACCGGCGACTTCACGGCCACGCTCAACACCACCTCCACCTGCGCCTTCTCCATCCAGGGCTCCTACTCGCTCCGCTACCAGCGCCGCCTCTCCGGCCGCATCGCCGCCGACCGCCTCACCAACCTCCAGGGCGTCTCCGTCAAGATCCTCTTCCTCTGGGTCGACATCGTCGAGGTCACCCGCCACGGCGACGAGCTCGGCTTCTCCGTCGGCATCGCCTCCGCCGACTTCGGCATCGACAACTTCCTCGACTCCCCGCAGTGCGGCTGCGGCTTCGACTGCCACGACCACGACGACGGCGATCTGTCACTGCCGCTGCCGGAGACCAGCCTGCGGCTGCGAGGTGCGTTCTAGAATCCTCCTCCTCCTTGGAGATTGCTGCTCCAAGCAATTCTTGGATAAATGCTGTTGGTGCGAGCTGCAAGATCCAAATCTATCTTAGATGGGTTAATAAACAAGATGGTAGATCCCCAATTTTTTGATGGGATATCAAATTCAGAGCTCGATTTCGTATGTTTCTGCACTGTTTCAGACAGTTTAGAGAGAATCCACAGGAGAAAGTTAGATGAACTGAACTATCTTGTATACGAAAAGTTAGATCAACTGAACTTTCTTGTATACGAACTCTTTGGGAACTATAACTGGGAAAAAAGAACTCAATGGAATTATGTTCTTTAGCTTGTAATTCTGAAGCATCTGGATGAATATAGTTGCGAAGTTTGTTGAGATGGCAGAATCATTTCTTGGATTCTATGGCTGGCAGGTGTAACTGTCTGTTTGGTCTTCTGTTAGTTGGTTGAAGATATTAAACATCTCCATCTTAATATAGGATAAGCAACATTGTAGTTAAGATGATTACAAAGGGGATTCTTTTTTAGGGAAGGCTTCATCTTTTTTGCTATGGGAAGAATTGCTACAAAATTACAAAACAACAACAAATGTTAAATTGTGCAGAGAAATGTTGTGTTTTGAGTCAGATAGTCAGGTGAGAAGTATGCCCAAGATGATTAAGGTTTTGTCTGTTTTTCACTATGAATGTTTATTCCAAGCATAAGACATTCTGTGGATTTGTCTTTTGAGACATCTATTTAACAATCAAAAGAGATATGGTTAGATTTATCATGCTTGGATGATTGTTGAATTATTAGGTTCATTCAGTATTGTCCTTCAGGTTTTGATGCTTGAAGCATTATTGGAGCATTATTGGGTATTGGGCTATACTGTCTCTTTCTTACGATGAAAAATCATGAATTTGGGTTCAGCATGCAACTATGCTTGCTTTATAGGATTTTCATATAAATCAGATCGGTTTGCACATGTCAAGCTCCTTTGGAACAGAGGTTTTTTTTGAGAATTTTGTAGGGTACGAATTATTTGGAAAAGTTTTTTTTTGTTTCTTTTGAAACAAAGCAATGGGCATTTGAAGTTCCTATGGAATAGTCTAATTCATAGGAATTTTTTAGAAAAGCTATCATGAGCTCCAACCTCTTGGAAAATTTCCTTTGTATCATTCTCTCTCCAAATTTGGTGTTGTTTTCCTGTAAAGCATCCTGACAACAGAAGTGAGCATTTCTTGTGTTTTGAGATTGCTTAGAATCAAGTTTATTTGCTTGCATAATCCCTTTTTCTATTCCTGCATTCTTCCAATTGGAATGTTACAATTCCCGAAGGAGCCCGAACTTGGAAAAAAAATCCCATATTCCAGGCTGTCAGGCATTGTATGACAATATGACTGGTGACTCAAGACCTTAATTGTTTGGCTATTGAGGATCAACAAGCATTGAAAAGCTCAAGGTTGCAAGAAAGAAAGAAATATTCTGGGTTTTGATTGTTATTAGTTGAGTAGTTTTAACCCATATAATTGGTCAGGAATAGAAATTCATATTCGCCAGGAATAAAATCTGTATATGGCGATTCTTTAAGGTTAGCTATTTCACCATTGTTGTTGTGATTGATAGAGTTTTTTTATCTGTTCTTAGCGGGACTGTTATCTGTTCTCATGGGGGGCTTTAAAAGATCAGACTATGCAAGACAAAAGCCAAAATTCAGTACATAGATAAGCTATTCAGGCTAACACTAATGAAATATAAGCAGCAGCGTTCAACATGAAACTGTCACACTTGGAGGCTCAGCTTCACCAATCCTTAAGGCTTTTTGAAACGCGGAATTCTAAAAATACAGAAACAAAACAAATTGTTAAGACTTGTTGAATCCTCAGAATTTTACTAGTACAGAAATTGCTCAAATAAGCTGTTTGGCTGCCTCATATAAAAAAGAAGCGAAGGAATTTGGAGACAGGAAGACGGGAAAACAAAATTCCCGTGAGGTTGGTCCTCATGTTTAAAATCTTTCAAAATTCCTATGAATCCGGAAATTCATAAGAATTTTATAGGATTTGAGATGCTATTCTTTTTTTTTCAAAGGCACATATAGGAAATTTCTTTATGGAATACAGATCATTTATAGAACCACTCTGAATATCCTTTATGCCAGAGGAGCCCTTACGCCGTAGGGATGGACCAAAGAAAGATATCTTCAAGCAGGCTTTGATTACTTCGCTCTATGTGTTTCAGCTTATAAGCAATTATGAAATTTAAATTTTTAAACTTAACTTTTCAATGGTTAACTTGATTTTAATTTTTTATTGTAATTTATTTTTCAGTATTAACTTTAAAATTACTCAGAACATATATATATATATATATATATATATATATATATATATATATATATAAGTTGTATTTTAGTTGCTAACAAGCCGTTTTACGACTTATGTTTACTTGTTTAGCTCTACATCCTCCATCTTAAGAAAATAACTTGAGTATAAGTTTGAATAAGTGCATGTTCAGACTGTCTTGGTTTTCCTTTTTTACGGAAGAGTATGTTAAGGCATTCCCAATTCTCCAGCTAATTTTCATAGCATTAAGTATATTACACACAAGTAAAAAGTTAAGGTGACAAAAGAGTTAATGAGAGGAGAGAAAAAAAATGAAGAAACCATTTCTTATAAAAAAAACTAGCTCTATATATAAATTACTACCTCTGTCCTAAAATATATAGAGTTTTGGGGTTGGACACAGATATTAAGAAAATAGATAAAATTAAATATGTAAGGATTGTGATTGCTTGATAAGAGAAGATAGGTAAGAATATTAAGAGGTGAAAGGTTGTGATTTGTTGGGAAGATAATAAGTTGTTATATTTTGGGACAAATGTTAAAGGCTAAAAGTTGTTATATTTTGAGAGAGAGTAAGAATGAGAAGATAGATGGATAAAAAGAGAGAAGAAAAGTGATCGGATGAGATTTATTTTGAAGCAATCATCCATTGAGTATATAGTCTCTATGTATAATCCTAACCCAGAAATTGTCATATATATATATATATATATATATATATATATATATATATATATATATATATATATATATATGATTATCCTTAAGCAGTAATCTCTTCGTTCATAAATAAATAAATCTAGTATGAGATGTGACATATCTTATTACTATGAATCTACATGTTTATCTGTTTAAATTCATAGTATTAAAATATATTATATCTCATATTATGTTAACTTATTCTGGGATGAAGGTAATACTTCAGGCTGCAGTTGCATTTGAAGACGTTGAGCTTCATCCCTCGTTAAAATATATTACATCTTATATTATGTTAACTTATTTTGAGACGAAGATAATACTTTATATTGCGGTTGTATTTGAAGACGGTTGAGCTCCATCCCTAGTTAAGACTATTGTCTTTTTTTTAGGAACATAAAACGCATGCGTTCATAACACGTGCACATTCACCCTTATGAACACACATACGTTCTATTTTTATTCTTATGAGTACCTTCGAAATATTAGACCGGCGTATTTTAAAATTAACGAAGTCATCACAGACGTCTCACTGTTAACAGATACTCTCTCCGTTTCAAAATGATCATCATATTACATAGATACACTAAGATCAAGAAAAGCTAATAACTCTCTTATACTATATTTACTCTAGCAACAAACTCGATGCATGCACCATCCCCACTATTTTCTAGCCAATAGCAAATCAAGATATTATATGTTGATTATAAATACTTATGTGTATGGATGCATGTATCAATGTCTATTTACTCCAATGTATAAATAATGGATAGACTTAATGAATGAACCTAAATATGATGATCATTTAGGAATAACTTAAAAAAATTATATGATGATCATTTTAGAACGAAGAAAGTACGTCGTCTGCTACTGAAAAACTAATTAACCATAAATACGAACGCTCATGTTAAATCTAAAATTTGAATCCAAATAAACTGATTTCACAGGAATCTAACAGAAGACTTGTCTTTGATGCAAGTGCCATGCATACAACTGCAGCTACATAGGTAGTCCTCCACGTATAAGCCTCTCAGTCCTACGTGTCACCAGATGACGAAAAGAGCTGCAGCTCCCGTTCTAGAAAACCTAAGAAACAAGAACACTAGGTGTTGTATATTAGAAAGCTGTTAAATTAGGATCACTACATATGAAATTGTTTTAGAACTACCGAGATTAATTACTTTTCCAAAGCCAAGGGTGTCCTCTACTTTGTGATACTTTTAATTCATTAACTATTTATCTTTTCGACAAATATATAAGACATGTTAATTTGAAGTACTTTTGATATACAGATCTAATTTGGTATTTTTTTTAACTTTAGTACTAAGTAGTTGATAATAAATACTACCTCAGTCCTAAAATACTTATTTTTCGAAGATTAAAAATTTGTTCGAACTGCTATATGTCCTATTAATCACATCAAGTTTAAATTTATCTCCATTCTACCCAAACATCCTCACACTCTCCCATTTAAATAAAGAACATTATAATCTTTACTTTTCAAATTATAATTTATGCTAAACAACCTATAATAATGATAAATATTGTGGGACATATATAGGTAGCATGTGATTGATGAATAAATACGGTAGGTTAAAGTTTAAGAAAAAAAAATAAAATGTTGTATATTTTTTTAACTTGACAAAATGTATGTGAGTTGCAACGGGGAATAGGATAAACTACTACCTCCGTTCTCTTTTTTACAGGGCATATTCTGATTTTGAATTGCCAAATATAAGTATATTTAGTGCTTAAAGGTTATACCAATAGATTTGTAATTGAATGTGCTTTCATAAAATATTAGTTTATAACTGTTGATGCAAAAAAACACACACTGGCCTGGGGAATCTGCTTAGCTCCAGTGCAGGTCCAAATCTTGGTGAGATGCGGGCGTGCCAGTCAGTTTGATCCTGCAACTGACAAGATATACAAACGACAGATCAAAGAACCGATCGGCCAACATAGCCGATGTAGTAATTCCAGCCGATCCTGATAACAGCCGATAGCGATAGGGTTTTGAGCTATCGGCTATGTGTTCAATGTAGATTCTGACACTTGATGAAGAGACAATCGGCTGATGATAATATGCATTAGATCGGCAATGACTTGATAAAGTAAAACGAAAGTTAGACATACTCGATCGGCTGTAGATATCAATGATACATAATCTAAATCTCAAAATATATTTAAACCAAGTGATTGGGATAGATCGGACAGGGCGCCGAGACAGTATAAATCACTTATGTCTAAAAACACCTCAAGAGAGAGATTATATATATTCATAGCATAGCCGATGAAGTAAATCTAACATAGATCCAATGCAATAAAATCCACAAGATTAGATTAAACAGTGAAACCTTTGTTGTCATCGGCTAAATTCAACTTATATGCAATCCTTATAAGCCGATGCAACGTCCAGATAACTCATCGGCTGAAACCCCGATGAAACCCTTATCAGCAATCAAAAAGCAGGCTAGAGATTCATGGTTCTAAGCACGACTTAGTAGGTCAAACTCAACTGATGCAGCACTAAGTATGTAAAGAAACACGGTATCTAGATGATCAAGCCCTTGACTGATTTTCAGGGTGGTAGATGCCTAAGCTAATCTAATCTAGCAAGACGATTTAGCCGATACCGGCAGAAACCCTAAAACGAGAAGCAGCCGATAAAGCTAAATCGAGATGCTAATACTAGATTAACAGAAGACATATGATAAATAGCCAGGCAAATATATATCCAAACCAGAGCAATCCAAGAGGTCGAATGTACTGATGCAGCCTTGAACGACGCCGACGTAGATGATACAATTGCCTGAACCGACGGAACATTGGACTTACCCCTTCGCCGGAGATCGACAGCCGATGCAGCCCCGCGTCAGGTGCCAAATTCCGCCGGTTGATAAAAAACCGTAACAGAGTAAAAGGTGGCGATGCGCCGAATTGTATTGATCGAGAGTTGATTGATTACAATAACCCCGGGTGTACATATTTATACCCATGGGGAGATACTAGTCCTTGTAGGACAAGAAAGAAACTTTCCTAAAGATAAAAGAAAACATAAAGTCCTTAAGGGACACTAAACACACTTTCCTAAAGATAAAAGGAAACTAACAAATATTCTAATTAATAGATACAATTGCCTTCTTCGGACTCAATCCGCACGTGGCAATCCTCATGAAGCACATCAACCGAACCCGACAATGATCCTGCCATCTCCTTATCGGAATCGGCTACATCGGCTATCCTTGTCCGATTCTGTTTCAGCCGATGCACACCGTAGCCGATTTGGCTTGCAGCCGATTCATACTCTGTTTCTGTAATCGCTTATCTCCTCCAATCGGCTTCGGCTTTAACTCTGAATCCAATGCATGATTTACCAAATTTCGTCGTTAACACATGCCCCCCAGTTTTGGAGTATGGGAACTCATGCTTCAAAATTATCTTCTGTGACTCCAAAATTGATCCTCTTTTGCTTCTTGCAATCGGCCTTCATGAGCCGATACTGTCTGTATTAGATGAGCTAGACTGTCAAACTTGTGGCAAAAGAATTTATCCTTGATAGATGCTGATAACCCTTGGAATGCAAGATCTGCTAGCTGCTCATCGCTTAGATTCAAACTATAACACCGGCCACGGATATTACGAAACCTTTGAATATATTCCTCAGCCGATTCTCCTTCTTGCTGTTTAACTAAAATCAAGTCTGAAAGCTTCAACTCATCAATTCCAGCAAAGAAGTACTGGTGAAATTGCTTCTCAAGATCGGCCCAACCTCTGATAGAATTTGATGGCAATGATGAAAACCATGTGAAAGCCGATCCAGTCAAAGACAATGGAAACAATCTAACTTTCAGAGCTTCTTCAGCCGATGCCTCCCCACATTGGGCTAAAAATCGGCTGATGTGTTCCCTCGTAGATATATCATCTTGCCCTGAAAATTGGAAAAAGTCTGGAATCTTGTATCGGCCTGGAAGTGGAACTCTATCAAACCATTCAGGATATGGCAGCCGATACATAGAAATATGTCCCTTAGGTTTAATCCCAAACTGCTCCTCCGTTACCTTTGCAATCATATCGGCCCAATCTTCTTTAGACTGATATCTTTGAATTTCTCCTGGCCGATATTGTTGATGTAGCTCTCCAGGCTGATGCTGATCTATTTGCCCCCCAAGCCAATATCGTTGTTGCCGATGCTGAAATTGTTCGTCGATTTGCCCCCCGGTCTGATTTCTTAATGCAATCACTCTGGGAACAATCTTCTCGATCAAACCATGTAATGTACTCACCAAAACTCCAGATCGATCAAACACAGTGCGACGAACGATTTCATCAACTGTCTTTTGAAGTGTTTCATCGTCCATCGGCTCTTCTTCTTCCTCTATCGGCTTGAAAGACTGTTCTTCCTTGGCCTTGACTTCCTTCTCAGACATCTTGTTGCAATTGTGGGTTCCACGAGCCGTGTAAAAATTTGCAATTCAAAACACGGTCCCACTGGGCGTGCCAAAAGCGTGTTGATGCAAAAAAACACACACTGGCCTGGGAGATCTGCTTAGCTCCAGTGCAGGTCCAAATCTTGGTGAGATGCGGGCGTGCCAGTCAGTTTGATCCTGCAACTGACAAGATATACAAACGACAGATCAAAGAACCGATCGGCCAACATAGCCGATGTAGTAATTCCAGCCGATCCTGATAACAGCCGATAGCGATAGGGTTTTGAGCTATCGGCTATGTGTTCAATGTAGATTCTGACACTTGAGAAGAGACAATCGGCTGATGATAATATGCATTAGATCGGCAATGACTTGATAAAGTAAACGAAAGTTAGACATACTCGATCGGCTGTAGATATCAATGATACATAATCTAAATCTCAAAATATATTTAAACCAAGTGATTGGGATAGATCGGACAGGGCGCCGAGACAGTATAAATCACTTATGTCTAAAAACACCTCAAGAGAGAGATTATATATATTCATAGCATAGCCGATGAAGTAAATCTAACATAGATCCAATGCCATAAAATCCACAAGATTAGATTAAACAGTGAAACCTTTGTTGTCATCGGCTAAATTCAACTTATATGCAATCCTTATAAGCCGATGCAACGTCCAGATAACTCATCGGCTGAAACCCCGATGAAACCCTTATCGCAATCAAAAAGCAGGCTAGAGATTCATGGTTCTAAGCACGACTTAGTAGGTCAAACTCAACTGATGCAGCACTAAGTATGTAAAGAAACACGGTATCTAGATGATCAAGCCCTTGACTGATTTTCAGGGTGGTAGATGCCTAAGCTAATCTAATCTAGCAAGACGATTTAGCCGATACCGGCAGAAACCCTAAAACGAGAAGCAGCCGATAAAGCTAAATCGAGATGCTAATACTAGATTAACAGAAGACATATGATAAATAGCCAGGCAAATATATTATCCAAACCAGAGCAATCCAAGAGGTCGAATGTACTGATGCAGCCTTGAACGACGCCGACGTAGATGATACAATTGCCTGAACCGACGGAACATTGGACTTACCCCTTCGCCGGAGATCGACAGCCGATGCAGCCCCGCGTCAGGTGCCAAATTCCGCCGGTTGATAAAAAAACCGTAACAGAGTAAAAGGTGGCGATGCGCCGAATTGTATTGATCGAGAGTTGATGATTACAATAACCCCGGGTGTACATATTTATACCCATGGGGAGATACTAGTCCTTGTAGGACAAGAAAGAAACTTTCCTAAAGATAAAAGAAAAACATAAAGTCCTTAAGGGACACTAAACACACTTTCCTAAAGATAAAAGGAAACTAACAAATATTCTAATTAATAGATACAATTGCCTTCTTCGGACTCAATCCGCACGTGGCAATCCTCATGAAGCACATCAACCGAACCCGACAATGATCCTGCCATCTCCTTATCGGAATCGGCTACATCGGCTATCCTTGTCCGATTCTGTTTCAGCCGATGCACACCGTAGCCGATTTGGCTTGCAGCCGATTCATACTCTGTTTCTGTAATCGCTTATCTCCTCCAATCGGCTTCGGCTTTAACTCTGAATTCAATGCATGATTTACCAAATTTCGTCGTTAACAATAACTATCAAGGGTATAAACACAACCAAGAATGCATGTTGTTTACGATGTGAGTGTAGCTTAATTGGTTAGGTTACTTGTAGTATAACTTATCCATCCGTGTTCAAGTCATAGACTTGACACATGTGCTCGTATTTACGACTAATTATTCTTTAAGTGATAGGTGGTGTACCCCTCAACAATATACGTCTATGATGACTTTGTCAAATGCATGCAACCAATGCTCTATTGAGCCTGTTGGTCTACATTACTAGGTTTGAAAATTGAAAAACCAAAAGTTGCAACAGAAGCTAGACTTTAATATTTCAGTTTTACATCCTTTTGTTGTACCCAAAATGTTATACAAAGGAATATGGGTATATTAAGAAAATTCAAAATTCAATAATCTTTTGTCACCTCCTTCCGTCGTACTGTCCGGCTGTTACGTCTCAGGGCGGAGGAAATACGATCTGGCTATAGACGAAAAGAAGGAAATGGAACGAGAGCCACATGGTTCGGAGACGACGGAAGAAATGATCGTGTTGCGTCATGTTGCACCTAAACTCCAAGATTTAGATTTTTCTTGATTTCCGTTAACATATTTTTTAAATTACTAAACAGCATGTTTCGCGCGAAAACTTTTCATATAAAAATTGTTTTAAAACGTTAGCATATTTTTTAAACTACTAAACAACACGTTTCGTGCGAAAACTTTTCATATAAAAGTTGCTTTAAAATATTAAATATATTTGTTAAGTTTATAATAATTAAAACTTAATTAATTATGTGTTAATGACTTTTTTATTTTACGTGCGTCAATTTAATCTTTATTTTTATGAGTTTTAAATATCGTCTTGTAGCAATAATCATAGTGCAGTGACGAATTTACCCCATGTATATATAGTAAAAGAGAAGAGGGCAAAAGGGTAGGGAGAAATAAATAGTGGTCTCGATTCTGAATACAGAATGTATACTGCGCGCAGCTTCTGTAATGCATGAATTCTGCAAAACAGTAGTGCTACATTGGTAGATATTGGTAGATAGAGATCGCGATGGTGCGAGAGATTAAAATGGTAAGCAAAAAGCCAGTTGACCACGTAAGTACGCATCGATCGCAGCTATAAATATCTTTCTCTCTCCTTATCGTGTGTGTTGACTTGGTGAACAAACGGTCGTGTACACCTCACCTGGACAAGAAAGGCCATGTGTTGCCGTGCGTACACTTTCTAGAGCGACGGGCTCGGAAGTCGTAACTTCACAAGACGGTCAGGCTCTACTCGCTCACGTAATCGCTCCGTTAAGAAAAAAAGAAAATCCAATCGTAACTATAAATTTTAGACAAACACTTATCTATATTTGTAACTTAAAAAAAGAAAAAAAGATATTTTTTAATTTTACTTTTTACTTATATAACTAACCCGTGGGTTCCACTGACACGTGCGCGGTACCAGTGACATGTCACGCCAGCGCACGTAGCGAGTTAAAACCTGTTTGGATCTATATAAAACCCAAAACAAGTTCAAAAACTCAAAAACAAATTTCAAAAATTTAAGAATTTAGATGACACCTTCACATAATTTTAAAGATTGACCTTCGCAATTCGTCTTTAATTGGGCTGAGGCTAGCTATTGCTCAAATGGATCTGCCTTCACTTTGCTAGCTCCAGGAATATAAAATAGATTAGTAGTCATATCATTACATTGTTCGCTTATGCATACGTTTATTCCTGTGATTTGATAGCAAAATAAAATAATTTATTACGTAAAATTTTTTATACAGTTCTTAGCGATTAAAAATTAAGTACTGTAAAATAAACTATGTTAAAAAATCATAACATCAATTTTAAATTAATATTTTTAAATTTAAATTTTGGCTTACTAACGATGTGTTGTACGGCAGCAGCTCCGGATTCGCTAAGCTCCTGGTTTCTTGGGGCCCCAGAGCTCCGGATTCGGTTTTTGTTGGAGCTGCCACACGAACCACGTTGCTCTTGCTCCTCATTAATGGCGGGTGGTGCATTTCCTCCCCCAACGTCATAAAATCCACCCGGATTCTTCCTCCCGCGAAACCAAACAATCCAACCCAAATCCCATCCTCCGCCATGCCTCGCCTCCCCTTCCTCCTCCTCCTCCTCCTCGCCTTCCTCGCCGGCGCCGCCGCGGAGGCGGAGGCGGAGGCGGAGAAGAAGCCGACGGCGTACGAGGTCCTGGAGTCGTACGACTTCCCCATCGGCATCCTCCCCAAGGGGGTGACCTCCTACACGCTCGACGCCACCACGGGCGACTTCACGGCGACGCTCGACGGCGACGGCTCCTCCACCACCTGCGAATTCGCCATCGAGGGCTCCTACTCGCTCCGCTACCAGCGCACCATCACCGGCCGCATCGCCACCGGCCACCTCACCGAGCTCCGCGGCGTCGCCGTCAAGGTCCTCTTCTTCTGGCTCAACATCGTCGAGGTCACCCGCCGCGGCGACCGCCTCGAGTTCTCCGTCGGCATCGCCTCCGCCGACTTCGGAGTCGACAACTTCCTCGAGTCCCCGCAGTGCGGCTGCGGCTTCGACTGCGACGACGACGGCGTCGGCGGCGGCATCTCCTCCTCCCTCCCGCCGCCGCTCGAGCCCAGCCTGCTGCGACTGCGAGGTGCGTTCTAGAATCCCCCCACCCTTCCTCCATGCTAGGATGCTTCTTGTTGGTGCGAGCTGCGATGACGTC
>BDMV01000005.1:25891523-26087724 GCA_008326285.1 Oryza officinalis
CTATTACTGTTAGTACTAGTGGAAATGATGCCCAATTAGCTGTCAAAATAAGACGGAAATGTCCCAGCTTTTAGATGGGACTCTCACGAGTTCAGAGCACCATCTCATTCTCATATGTATGGCCGGGTTCTTGTATTGTATCAAGGCAGTTCATAAATGTGAAATTGGGATAAATAACAGAAATGTTTCATCAGCTCTGAACTCGTCTTGAGTGTCTCCCTGTTCTGAAACTTGCAATTTCAGTACCAGTTGCAGAGTAAGAGTTTACTCGAGTGGCCAAAATTTGTTTCTTGAATCCGAGGGCTTTGTTTAGGATGTACTTGATTTTCACAACAAAACAACTCAATTCCCATCTGAGCGAAGAAATTCCTGCGTCCCAGCTATTTGTAGTTCTCTACTACCTTCTGATAGTTTGGAGGGCTGTATATATTTGCCTTTCCGAAGAGAACCGGATTCTTGTTCTCAAATTGTTTGAGAGAGCTGTGATCAGTATTTTTTACTGTATAAGATCTGTGCTCATAGTCAAGGTTATTTCAAAGGTGGAGAGATTAGTTTAGCTTCTACTAATGGGGAACTGGTGGTGACAAGGAGAATTATACTGGAAATTGGCATTGTAATTGAGCGTGATTTCAGACATGGGATCAGTTTTAACCTAGTAAGAAATATACTTATATTGGTTAGAAGCATGCTAGATATGGTTCTTAATTTCACATTGGCAGGGTTCTAGTGCCTCAAAGTGTTTAATATTTCTATGAAATTCCTTACATGCCACTACAAATCTCTTCTCTTAATACAAAGATGCGCAAGCCTTTTGCGTATTCCCTAAAAACATGCCACTACAAATTTCCATTATCACCACATGCCAATGGTACTAGGCATAGCATCTAAAAGATTTGTGAATTTTACAGTGGCATGTAAGAATTTATCCCATTGTCCCTACTTTGGTCATTTTGATTTGGCAGCAATTTTAATAAGTTGACATGCTAATTCACGATTATGAGTTGGAAAGTTTTCCTATTTCACCAATAATATCATTTTTAAAACCTCAGTTCTGAACGGTTCAAAGCTGCGTGTATGATTTCAAGGTAAAAAGGAAAAAGGATCTTTGAGCTTTGCTTGGATTAGTTCAAGCTGTTCGAAAGAAAGGGAATTTTTTTCGTGAAAACACCTCAGAACAAAAGTGAATTCAGAAAAAGCAAACGAAGCCATGGAAAAACAATCGGCACATAGCATGAATGCTTGATCATTCAAAATCCAAAAATGAAATGTAAAAAGGGCTAATGATACGCAAATTAGACATCCTGGTCAAGGTTACAATTTACCATCCTTCAAGTTGATCATGTTTCTGTTTGCCTGAAGCTAAGATGGTGTAATCGCTATAGACAGATCAGCAGATCAGCTGTCTTCTTTGTGCGCTGTGTGTTCTACATTGTCAAACATTAGGATTTGCAGCAAAGTTGAGCCCTTTCAATGCTCCTAAATATGATCTGGACTTGTTTAAGTCTCTTTTAATTTGCCATTTCAGATTGTTGTTCTTGTGCCGCTATCATTGCTATTAGTGTCATGCACCTACTATAAAAAATGAAATACTTGAGTGATGTGATGCCTTGCTGCTATAATTGTTGGACATTGTACCTGTGGGGTTTTTTTTGAATACATATTCTAGCCCCTTGCTCATATCTGATGTAGCATTGTTAAATATATATAAATCCTGCTTGAGAGCAGTAAAAGTCCGTAATAGTTTATAGTTGTAGATGAAATCTGTAATGTGTCAGATAACAACTAAGCCATGCAGACGCATGAAATTGGGTGTTAGTCTACTGGTACATCATGCACAATTTTTCCCAGACGAACCGGGGTCGCATACAACGGCCCAAACATAATTATACCGTCGGCACGAATCTCAAAGCACAGGTAAACCCCATTTTGCACCAGTCAGTCGTGTAGCATCCTCTGCTTCAACATCTCGGCGCGCAGGTCGGCGGCGTCCACCTCCTTGGTGCCGGTCACCGGTCGGTAGTAGCCGGTCTCGGGGTCCGGCTCCCAGAACGCCGTCTTCTCCTCCGTCGTGGTCGCCATCGCGGTGGCGACGTCTTTCGCCACCGTGCCGAGCTTCACCGCCTTGTCGTCGACGATCTTGGCGGATCCTTCCGCCGCGGTTATCGCCGCGGACAATCCTCTCCTGCACCGTGCACTATTTTCATCAGGCTCAAGCTCAATTTTAGTGAGAGGCAATTGTGTAAGCCAGTCTATTGAAAATACCGGAATTAAATGTTGTATAAGACATCTCGAGTCTTGAAGATACTGCCTTCCTTTCCAAAAGGAATGTAATTCTATAGCTATGTACACCTAGTTCATGTGTATAGCTAGAATTATATTCTGTTTTGGGACGAAGGTAGTAGAATGTAACATAAGGTAGGAGAGCACACCTTTGTGCTAGCAGGGCAATATAGCTGGAAGCGACCCGCGCCATCCGATCGGGATCGGGTGGTTGATGTCGACTCAAGTCCTCTCTCCCGTTCTACTCCTCCTCGTCGTCGTTCTACCTCTTCGGTCTTCCCTTGTGTTTTGATTGAAGAGAGACGGCCATGCAGTCAATTATAAGGATGAGAAGAAAGGAAACAAGAAATGGGAGGCTGTTAGGACAAGTCGGAGTCCAGACCGGAGGCACGTTTTTCTCCGTGGCTTATTACAGCATGGGCACTTGGGCAGTACAAGGAAAATATTTGCAAGCGGAGGTGAGGGCCAGATGGGCCGGCCTTCTGCCAAGGACATTTACTTTGGAAAAGGCTAGCAGCCCTCGAATTTTTTGCATTTTTAATTTTATTTATTTAAAGATTTACAAAAATAATTTTTCGTTTCGAAATATTGCAAAAATAATCTCCTCTCGTCCTCTGGGAGGGCGAGTTATAAAAACCGCCCTCTCATAGGACGATTTTTCCGACGTGGCAGACGGTCGTTGGGCGCCGTCTGCCGCGTCGTTGCAATTTTGCAAAAAAGTCTCTTGCCACCCTCGGCAAGGGCGTTTTTTCACTGTTCCGCAGGGGGCCGCCTGCAAAAGGGCGGTCGGCCTGGCAATTTTGCAGGCGATCCCCTTGCCGCCCTTACAGAGGATGATTTTTGCCTGTGCGGCAGGGGGCCGCCTGTAAAAAGGATGATTTTTGAATTTTTATAAAGTTAAACTATTTTTACTTTATTTAAGTAAGGTTATACAAATATAACAATATTTATAACATAAAAAACTATCAAAATATATGTAACGTTAAATATAATAAAACTAAGTTGATAATATAAATGTTGCCATTTTTTTTATAAACTTGATTAAACTTTTAAAAAGATTGATTTGAAAAAATCGAAACGACTTGTAATATGAAACATGCAACAGATAAATTGTAGTATTTTTTTTGTAAGAAAACAAATTTCATTGTAATTTGCTACTGAAACACATCAAAGCTGATCAGTTTTGTGTTTAGGATGAGAATATGAAAAAACTGCAACTACAACTATAGAGGGGTGCGGCAAATTTGCAGGCAGCCCCCTCGCCGCCCTTGCAGAGGGCGATTTTTGACGTAATCTCGCCCTCTGCAAGGGCAATTTTTGGTCGGCTTCCCATAAAGCCCCAATGGCCCAAGGAAGTGCTCATTTCAACCGGTCACAATTGAAGGAAAAAAAACAAAGAGGTGAGGAAGAAGGAGAAGAGCCGCGAAGCGTTGTTGCTGTGCTTATTCGATCGCAGGTTAGTACAATATCCCGACGTATGGTTATATTTTGTGTCGCATACTAGTGTAATTACCATGTATTTGAAATTTGTGAGTAGATCTGTAGCACTTAGATGTGGACCCTAGATTTTTTGCGAGTAGATATGTTGAAATTTGTGAGTAGATCTGTAGCACTTAGAAGTGTTAATAATTTTAGGCTAGATTTGTTGTGCACACGTTTGGTTTGTAGTAGTACTATATTTGACCGTATTAAGGGTGTTTACAATATTTGATAGTTGTTTTTTTAAACTATAGGATGCCAAGACGTGGAAAAGCTACCAACTCAAGGTAATGTAAATCGTTTCTGTGATATTTTGTGTTATTCGTTGTGCATGAAATGAGGAATCCTAGATTAACGGGTTAGGGTGTTTCATTTATTGTTGACTTGTAGTTATCCCCCGAAGACTGGAAATGCCTTCAACCCATTGCCTTTGCCTAGCGATGTTCCAGTGCCCATGTACTGGTGTGGTGATCCTTGCAAGGTAGCCAAGTCCGATGAAGAGGAGACATATATGCAGAGATACTGGATGTGTGCCAATTTTGAGTTTGAGCCAACACCTGAGATACGCCGCATTAACTTAATGGTGAGGAACTGATGTTTTCTAATAATTATTTGGTGTATTAAGTAGTCTTGAACAACTTATTTGGTTAGTAAACATTGCATTTGTTGCAGACCCCTCCACCGCTATGTGATTTTGAGCAGTGGATCGACACCGAGATCAAGCCGCAAAACAAGGAGCGGTTGGAGTACATGCGGCAATGGGATGCAGAGCGCAAGGAGAAGATAGAGCAGAGACGCAAGGAGGAGGCCGCAGAAAAAGAGCACAAGGCTGAGGCGGAAAGGAGGCGTGTTGCTGCGTACAGGGAGGAGCGGGAGCGGAAGCTTGAGCGTGCGCGGCGAGCGAAGGCAGCACTGGAGGAGAATCCAGATGCGCAGAGGAAGGGAAAGTGGCCTCGTTGCACTCAGTAGTATGCACGAGTTGGTAGTTGTATGGTGTATCGATGAATAATGTTTCGTACATTACAACCTCGCAACGTGTAGCGAACTAACGAACTTGAAATGTTATTTCGCGTGTCTTCCATTTTCCCTTCCCTTCTCGCTGTTGTACTCCGTTTGTGTTTCGCATTCACTTACTTTGATAGCGACCAATCGTAGCCCTCTGTTACGCGCCGAAAGTTTTTCGTCGTTTCGTTGAGTAGATGTAGCGAATGACATGAAATGTTTTCGTGACATATGAGTGCGGCGATCGAATAGAGTTATATACAAAGAGGTAACACAAAGTTACTAACTGTAAATATTACAAACATGTAGCACTTGTAGCTTACTGGCGAGTCCTCTTACCCTTACCCCTCCTAATGTGCCCCTGAGAGTACGTCAGCCTCTCAGCGGGCACGGCACGAACAGCGCGGACATCTGGTGCGGGCGTATGCTGCGGCTGCTCCTGGCTCTGTGGTGGTGGTGCTCCACCAAGCTGAGAGGCGCCGAGAACGTCCTGCTCTGGGTCCTCCAGGTCGTCGAAGTTGTCGCCCTCACCAGACCCGCCCGCACCGGACCCGCCCGCCTGCGACGAAGACTCGCCCGAACGAAAAATCCCCGCCGGGTAGTATCCTCCTGCAGATGTCAAAAGTTAAGCAACATTCCGCCCAAATAGTACGTTTGTAGCACTCATCGGAGGATGCTTGCTCACCTGGCGGCTGACTGAAGGGTGGAGGGACGGACGAACCGCTCGCTCGAACAAAGGCCGACGTGCTGGGCGGAGTCGCGAACGGCCGAGGGATCGACGATCCACTCGCTCCAGCAGAGTGTCCTGTCGGCAGCGTCGGACCTAGTAGACATTCAGTTTGTAATAACATGGCGAAGGTTTCGCATAGTGAGGAGGTACGGAACTAACCTGTGGACGCACCAGCACCGTGCGATGTCGATCTTGGTGTCGGGCCGCATGGACGTGGAACAGCAGCTGCCGGTGGAGGTACCGCGTCCACGGCCGAACGACAAGAGAAGACGCGCAAGATCGAACGCATCTTCGTCTGCATCCGCTCGAACGTCAACCTCTGCTCAACGTCGTTTAGGTGCAGTCCAGCGTCCAACCTCAGCATCACCGCATTGATGTCGGCGTTCATGGCGCGTGCAGCGTCGACCTGCGGGAATCATTATTAATTAGGTTTGTCAGTCTCAGATGTACCAACCGCGTAGTACGAAAACAAGAAGTACGAGAAACATGGACGTACCCCCAGGAAGTACTCCTGGTCACGGTGCACGGGGTAGGTGTCCACCACGCCTATTGCCTCCTCCAACCTTGCTTCGTTACCCCCAGTTCGCATCGATGGTCCAACATTCTCCACAGCATTGCTAGGACCTTCACCATCCTCTGTTTGCACTGTAACATTGCTATCAATTTCATGCAATGCCACAAAAATAACAAGGGGCCAGGACCTTTCAAATGTCATCTCTACATAACGTCTCCAGGACTCGGTGTTATCTACAGGCATTAATTCCCAATAATATCCTTCCGTTGCACGACTGACTACAACGGATAGAGACATTGTGTTCACTCTTGTATCCACTTTAAATCCACGTAGTAACCAACTATAGACTAACTCAAATGTTTTATCGGTTGGCCTATCGATGCCCTTTGATTTCATACTAAATTTTGACAGATCAACACCATCTCGACCATATCTAACATTGCCTTTACCGTGAACTATCTGAAATATGACCTTGCTTGCCATTGTGCCTGATAAACAGGTTCAAACTTAATTTACTTCATACTACGAATATGTTGCCTAGATCAATCTGTGCCTAAGTTAAATTCTATATTAAACAAAATTCTACGCAAAGAAATGTATACATACATAAGGACATATCCTATATATGTTCATCTAAATCGGTTTGTCCTAGGTCAAATTGACTAAAATAAATCATGCCCTAATTTTTAAATCCATATTATAGTGCTACACAATTATTTAAATAACATAGACATAGATCAGAATGTATTCTATGTAGGTTCATCTAAATCAGTTCGTCCTAGGTCAAACTCCTTAAATTAAATCGTGCCCTAATTTATAAATTAATATCTTACTAAACAACTATTCAAATATTCAAAAAAAAACTTTTCTTATATATTCTACACAAAATAAATAACACAAACATATAGCGGGATATTGTATTTACCTGCGATCGAGTGTGCACACCGACAGGGCTTCGCCGCTCTCCTTCTTCTTCCTCACCCCTCTCTCTATTATTTTCCTCGAGTTTCGACGGCTGCGAATGACGACCGCGGAGTTGGAATGGGGATTTTATAGGGGAGGACAAAAAATCGCCCTCTGTAAGGGCGGCAAGGGGGCCGCCTGCAAAATTGCCAGGCCGACCGCCCTTTTGCAGGTGGCCCCCTGCGGAACAGTTAAAAACGCCCTTGCCGAGGGCGGCAAGGGACTTTTTTGCAAAATTGCAACGACGCGGCAGACGGCGCCCAACGGCCGTCTGCCACGTCGAAAAAATTGCCCTCTGAGAGGGCGATTTTTATAACTCGCCCTCCCAGAGGGCGAGAGGAGATTATTTCTGCAATATTTCGAAACGGAAAATTATTTTTGCAAATCTTTAAATAAATAAAATTAAAAATGCAAAAAATTCAGCAGCCCTCCACCTAGCTGATGGGCTTTCATGATTCATGGCTCAAAAAGGCTTTTATTTCTAGGAGGAACAAATCTTATTTGCCTCCTTCAACTATTGCCTCGGTCAAATTTCATCCCTCAACAGCAAAATCAGGCATATCGTATCCTCAAACTTTGAAAACCGGTGTAAATCGGGAGGTTTGGAAAGTGGTTTCTACTGATATGGAAGGTTGATCGTGGTCAGACTCGCTGACTTGTAAACATGGGACCACATGTAAGTGACAAAAAAAACCGTAGTACCAACATGTCAGCTCCCACTCTTCTTCTCCCCTCACTCTCGTCTCTCTTTTTTCCTCAACCAAGCCAAGTAGGGTGGGGCTGGCCGGCGAGCTCCTCCAAGCTCACCTGCCCGTCCACAGTCATCCTCAGGGAGCCTCTCTGCGATGGCGCACCATCCCTTTTGCCTCGATTCTCGTCTCCTCCAGTCACGTGCATGCTCAACAGCACCGTGGCTACTGGAGCTCGTTGGGATGGAGGTGGAGGTGGAGGTGGAGCTCATTGGACGGAGGTGTGGACAAACCTTGGCGGCAAGAGTGGGAGCTCAAGGAGGTCACAACTATGGCACTCACTCTAGCTTTATGTGTCCTCGGATACAGGGGGCTCAACGAGGTTGCATCGTCGCGACGTGCTCCTCACTGCCCCGAACATATGATTGACCAACTGTCGCAAGAGCCCATGCCGTAGTAGCAATCACCGCCTCAGTCGCCCAACGCTGCTCCATCGTCCGCCATGAGCTGGCTATCGATTTGAGCTCCTCTTAGGTGGCTCTGCTCTCCTTCCAACGGTGCCTCATCTCCTCGCCTTGCCTCTCGTTGCGCCAGCACCATGGGGCTGCTAGGACATCCGGCCACCTCGCTCCTTGATCCTCCCCTTTGCTCCGGTAAGCATCGCTGGGACCAGCACCATAGGGTTGCAAGAAACCATCACTGTCGCCACCCCCACCGCTACAAGTGCCATCGACTTGTCGTTGCCCAGATTTGAGCCATGGTTTTCATGGCCATACGAGAGAGGCGCATTCGCTGTGGAAATCCTTCCCACCTATCGTTTGTCCCCATCCACCCAGAGGGAGGATCCGACGTCGTGGGTGAGGCTCGGCCTCTAGTTTTCCACCCGCTGTTGTTGTCATCGTCGTCGCCGCCGCCATCGCCATGCAAGAAAGCTCGAGCTCTGCCACCTCACGAGGGACATCCCGCAACGACTGGCCTTCCCATCACTACCTCTTTACTCGTCGGTCACAGTGGGCGTGCAGGGCACGAGCGGCGACGCTCCTCTGAGCAACAATGGCACATGGACGCAGAGAAAGGGAAGCGAGTAAAGAGGGCAGATGTGGAGAAAGAAGGTGGAGATTGGGACTTATAGGTGGATCTCGTTGTTCTTTGCTGACTGTGATGCCACATATGCGCCACGTCAGGTGAAGACTGGGCCAACATGCCATGTAAACATCATGTAGGACGAAACCACCGTGTAAACTGCTTAAGGAGGTAAATTGATCCGGTTTTCATAATTAAGGGGGTTTCTATATCCAGTTTTATGGTTGAGGGATGAGAATCACACTCGGTCTATAGTTGAAGGAAGAAAAATGGACTTCTTCCTTTCTGAGAGCCGTGCCAAGTGTGGTGTGTTATTTTCAGTTGGAAAATCCATAGGCAAAATTTACTATAGGACACTCAACATTTGTGTAATTTGCTGGTAACCATCATAAAAACGTGTCATGGCTAAAAGACGCTTTAAAAAACTGGTAATTTGCTAGAAGACATTTTTGGCACAATTGGAGAGAGAAATTATTCAAAAAGATGAGAATGCCGCTAGGATAAAAAACTATTGAGCTGTGGCTGAATGAAAATGGAATATGATGTATGCTAGTAATATATTTGGGGTGATGACAGATTTAGAGTTGCATAATTTTTAAATTTTTACTCTAACGTCATATTTAAAGCATATAGTCTTTCTTAAGAATTTATCTTTCAAATTGAGCCGAGAGTGTTCTATAGCAAATTACTAGTCTTTTATTTTAGGATGTCTTTCAACCATGACACATTTTTTCGATGTATATAAACAAAATACATAATTTTAGCAAAATTTGCCATCCATAGGCTTGATTCGTGAAGACTGAAGATCTGTGTCAGGATTAAAATTCTGCTGAATGGAAGATGACCACACACCCTCTAGTGCACTTATGGATCTCAATTCTTCTACTATAAGAAAACGAATTTTGAGAAATAGAAATCATTGGACAGTTATATAAGACCATTCTAGGAAATTAATTCCTCAGTTCCAAATTACTACTCCGTCTTGTTTTTAATATTTGATGTCTTTTTTTAATACATTTAACCATTATCTTATTAAAAATTATATAAAATATAAAAAGTATAAATAATATTTAAAGTATAGTCAAAACAAAATAAATAATAATTAATATTTTTATAAGACGAACGTTGAAAAATATCTATACTATTTAAGGCTGTGTTCGTTGCTCCGTTTTCCCAGCACGCTACAGTACTTTTTCCCCGCGTACGCTTTTCAAACTGCTACACGGTGTACTTTTTTACAAAAAGTTTCTATACAAAAGTTGTTTAAAAAAATCAAATTAATCCATTTTTGAAAAAAAATTAGTTAATACTTAATTAATCACGCGTTAATGGACCGCTTCGTTTTACGTGTTACTGTAGCACGCTGGGAAACGGAGCAACTAACACAGCCTAAATGATGCTAATGGTAATGTTTGAGTTTGCCTCCAACGTCATAAGTTAACATGTGAGGCTAGCTATAATATCCTCACACAAGAATGCTTTTGCTTTGGATATAACATTATATCTCTAATTAACTAACTATGTTATAAACTTATAATTTTTATTTTTGCTTTAATATCTTATAATATCCATTGCAACGCACGAGCCTTTAGCTAATGTAAAAAATAATGGCATCATCTTTTAAAAACTGGATGGAGTATATGTAATTTATCTCGAGCTGAGAGTAATAATTATGTTTTTTTAATAAGATAAATGTTTAAAAGTATGTACTACATAATAACGGTATTATCTATTTGATGCTGTGCGCTTGATGCTCCTGTGGCCGGCCCATCGTCCACTCGCTGCTTCCCTTGGCCGGCCGACCGTCCGCCAGCCGTGCACTCGCTAATCCCGTTGCCTGCCGTCGGTTTGACGCTCGCCTGGATTTCCCGTGAGAATTGGTGATCGGAAGTGGAGAAAGAAACGGGGAGGTTGAAGAGTACATATATTATTTTACCCGTGGGATTCACCTTATTTCCTATCATATCCATAAATATTCTGATGTTTGTCAATATTAGTTTAATGTAGGACAATCTAATAGATTGCTTAGCCTCTACGCATTATCCATGCCTTAAGAGATTTGAATAAAAGAAACAACAAAATGGTACTACCTTCATTCCATAATAATTACATTTCTAAAAAATCAGAGACAGATTACTAACAAACATAATTTATCATAATAACCCTATTTAATAACTACAATACATACGCATATTCCATATGTATAATTGATTAAAAGGAAGGTTGACAAACACATTTCATATGAAATGTAAACTAAACTTAATTAAAAGGAATGTTAGGGTACACATTTTGTTTGTTGTGTTTTATCTTATCAGAAATATAAATTTTTTGGAGCAAAATTTGAATGATAGAAATACCGTTATTATGAGATGAATATAATCCTTCGTGTAATGAAGACCAGACATTAAATATCCTAGGATCCCGACAGACTGACCAAAGCCGATCTGACACCTCAGCTCCGACGTGGTGGACTGGAACCACACGCCAGGTAGGAGCACTGTGCATCCCTCATCATGTCAGCCTACCCTCGCAAACAAAGGAACTCCGTCTCCGTATCCATCCAGCCATCCACACGCGCAAGCAAAAGCAGAACGTCTGTCACTCGTTGCTTCCATCGCTGAGAGATCTAGCGTAGATCGTGGTGTACGTCACCATCACCACGCTTTGCGAGCTCAGTCGTCTCGGTCTATCGACCAACAAAACGGGACCGAATTCTTTTTTCTTATTAATGGCAGGCCTAAAGCCAATTTATACAATCAGATTATATATGCTGTAAAGTAAATCGAGGGCACGAAAAGAGACCGGAAATTTGAGCCTTGTGCTAAACGAGGCATAAAAGGTGGTCCTTCGGCCTAGCTTATGACCGCGGATATATAGATGATTTGGTATGACATTATTATTAGTCTGTTTGTTTTAAGTAGGAATTTTTGTTATACTTGTTAGGTAAGTAAACTTTTTTTTGAGGAGAGAGGCTTATAAGCCGAATACATGCTACCAATACCACGGAAAATTAATTTTAGGATACGGTTTTTAATGACAAAATTTGGTAAATTTTAAAATTAAGTTGTAAACATCTACGATCGCCTGAACGGCTCAAAACATGCCTTCAATAAGGTCAAACATGTACTGGCCTTTGTCTCTTAGGGCCTTTCAAATCAATGGCATGATTGGGATCACATGGGGATTGGAAAACGTAGGAGGAATAAAATATCAGACTTATTGAATTCCTATAGGATTTCAAAAGACATAAAAGTTTTAAAACTAATGTTTGATTGGTACATGGAAAAATGTAGAAACTTAAAAGATACTATCTCCGTTTTTTAATATATGATGTCGTTGACTTTTTTGACAAACGTTTGATCATTCGTTTATTCAATTTTTTTTGTGCACATATAAAAAAGTTTAAGTCATGTTTAAAGAACATTTGACAATAAGTCGAGTCACAATAAAATAAATATAATTACATAATTTTTTTTGAATAAAACGAAGATCAAACATATGTTAAAAAGTCAACGACGTCATATATTAAAAAGTGGAGGGAGTATATGAAGAAGAAAACATGAGGTAAGACTTTATGCTTATTTTTTTTCAAAATGTTCTATAATTGTTCCTCTGTTTCTTTATGATGTTGGTTAGTTCACAAATAAACTAACATCAAACATTTCAGAATAGAGGGAGTAGCTCATTTAATAGGAATTTCAGAAAAATTAATATGAATCCATCTTTGTTTTAAAGGGCTCCATAGCATTATTTCTCATATGGTACAAATCTTAATTCCTATGGTTTTCTTAAACGTGTGCTAACCTCGAAACACATGCATGGTTTTGCGTGTTCTTTCCATGTAATCAATAAAAGAAAATCCACGGCCTATATGCATAACCGATCGAGTAAAAAAAATCTCTTGTCTAAGAGTAGGAGGTATTTGATCACTCTTATTTCAGCAATATATTTGTACATATTTAGAATTGTAATATATTATTAAAGCATTTTGCAGGTTAAATATAGCAATGTAATTATCATTCAACGAAACACACAATAAATTTAAATTTTTGATGGTCGAAGTTAAAACCATACTAGTCCGTAGTAATAAATAAAAAAAAACGGAGGGAGCGTAGCATATAAAAAGAAAAAAAAAGAAGTCGTCGACAATATTAGACAGTAGACACGAGCCCATACGCATTCTGTGTCGGTCTGCCAAAATCCGAGCGAAAACGTACCGTAAATCCGATGACTCTCAGTAACTATAAAAAACCAGCTAAAGCTACTCGATTTTCACAAACCTATAAACGATTGGTCTTCTGTCAGGCTGTGTTCGTTGGTTGGTAGTAGATAGCAGCTTACACAGTAAACACGGAAAACGAAACGATCATTAGTGCGTGATTAATTAAGTATTAGCTAATTTTTTTTTTCAAAAATGGATTAATTTGATTTTTTTAAGCAACTTTTGTATAGAAATTTTTTGCAAAAAAATACACCATGTAGTAGTTTGAAAAGCGTGCGCGAGGACAAAACACTGTAGCACGTTGGGAGTACCGAGGGTCGAACACAGCCTGGCTATAATGGGCTATTTGGAGTTATAATGACTAAATTGTACATTAGAGTAAATAACTAGACCCTTCTCAAACAGCTATAGTTGAAAATATCGATAGCTATAATTAAAGATTTAAAATTTTAATTTATTTTTTACTGTCATAAACTCTAATACGATGAGTTCAAATAGAAGAGCTGAAAAATGAACTTGCAGGTAGTCACGGAGGGAGTACACCGTTTAGCCGATGAAGTGCATCAGCTAGCTAGCTAGGATTGCTGGTGGTCCCTTCAGATTTTTATTGCGTGTCACGACTGACACAGCAGCATTTTGATTTTGAGAGCAGTTGACCTTAGCTTATGGCTAGAGTGATGGATTTGACTTTGCCAAGTATAGCACTCTACCAATACGTACGTACCGTACATTTTACGCCCCTAGTAAGTTTATACTCTTACTGCCAGAATGTTGACAGTTTCTCAAAAAAAAAAAGAATGTTGACACAGTGCTGACACGTCGTACGTACACGTACTATATATTCTTAATTGTGTGAGATTCATCGGAAAAAAGAAAGATCAAATATGAGCCTATGAAGGACAGGAAGATTTGTTTTAGCCCATGTCACTAAAAAACCATTTTTTTCAGATGATATATTTTTTTCTAGTTGGGTAAGCCTCTCGGAGCCAAATGGCCGCCTACTAAAATGACAATAGGGGATGAGACCGTCGTCCGCCTATGAAGATAGATTTTTGCAGGCGAACGACATAAGGTGCCGCTTGTGAAAATCATATTCGTAGGCGAATCACATAAGGTGTCTGCCTACGATTATCGCAGGCGGACGCCTTATATGGTCTGCCTGCGAAAATCTAAGTCTCATCCTTATCCTCTCCTCCACCATCCTTACCCTCTTCACCACTCATTTTCCTCCCCCTCCTCTCTCTCTCGCGTGCTACATCACGCATTGGCGGCTCCGAGGAGAGGAGCGGCGTCGGCGGCGGCAGCGGCTCCGAGGAGGAGCGGTGTGGGTGGGGGTCTCGGCAACGAGGAGAGGCATTGACGACAGCTCCGACGGGCGGTGGGAGCGGCGGCGGCTCTGAGAAGGTGGAGTGGCGTCGGCTGCGGCTCCGACGAGGAGGAGATGGCGGCGGCGATGCGGCTCCCCTCCCTCTCTCTCTCCCTCTTCTTCCCAAATCCGGCGGAAGGGAGGAGTGTTGGTGGCGGCGCGACCGGAAGGGAGGGCGACGGTGCGTGTCGGTGACATGGGACCGGGGGTATCGAGACCAAAGGGAAGGGCGGCCATAGGGATCCACGTGGCCCGTTCCCCCTGAGGGGTCGGGCCCGAGGGTGACGTGGCGGCTGCCCTCTTGGTATCCCCCCGGGGTCGGGCCGCTCCCATTTCTGCCCCGAGGCCTGGGGCGCCCCGACCCCCTGTGGCGTTGGTGCCACGAGCGCAAGTTAGGTGAGCTCGACGGAGCCCACCTAACCACATTTATGGCGGTTCAGACGGGCGCACTGCGCCGCATTTAATGCGGCGTGGCGCGTGCATATCCGGTCCGTGACCGGTTACGTTGAGTGACCGGTCGCAGACTGATCAGATCGCGGGTTAGGTGGTGCCAGGATGCCTGTGCGCCGCGTGCGCGCCAGGCGGCTTGCTGCACGCCACGCCCCGTCCCATCAGGATGATGAGAGCCCTCTGTCTCTCGTCTCTCAGCCGGAGTTGGTATGTCAACTCTGGTCAGATGCTTTCCCGATTCCGGCGCAGACGAGACGCAGAAGTCGCCCGCCATTTATGAAGGTTGAAACGGGCATCCCCCGGAAGGGTCGACTGACCGAGCGAGGGCGTGCTGTGACGTCTGTCAGAGGCTGCTTCTGACGATAGGATAGCCCTAAGTGTAAAAGAATGTTTTCTTTTCTTAGGCAGCTCGTGGCCCATGTGGTAGCCCCTTGCCATATAAAAGGAGGCTCAGGCCTAAGAAAAAAGGGGGGAGACTCGGGCTGGACTCGTTGGACTCTGGCTGGACTCTCTCTGGATTCCATCAGACTCTCAGATCTACCAGAACACAGGAGTAGGATATTACGCTTCTTAGCGGCCCGAACCTGTCTAAATCGCCTGCGTCCATGCGTTTTTCTCGCTGAGATCCCACAGATCAGGGGCTAAGAATTTCACCTTGCGCCCCCGACCGAACCGGCAAAGGGGGACCTACGCGGTCTCCCGGTGAGGAGTTTCACGCTCCGTCATCTGGCGCGCCAGGTAGGGGGCGCGCGCGTGTTTTTCTGAGCCCCCATTTCCTTTCGTGTGCATCAAGCTTCGCCAGGTTAGCCCTATGGCCGAAGAGGCGGTGGCGTACGATCCTTCCTTGAGCACCAGCGGTGATGGCGGGGAGCAGAACCCGCGCATCGGGTTCGCACCCCGTCGTCCCCCTGGGCGGGTGAAGGCGCCTGAGGAAGTTGAGGGATCCGCGACCTCGCCACCCGCAGGCGATGGAGGACGACGGCGAGACGGAGTGCGTCGTTGCCTCACCTATGGTGATGGCGGCACGCCCCAGGGCGCGCTCCAGGCGGCGGGCGCAGTCTTGCGTCACCCGCCCGTCGTCCCCGATCCAGAGACCCCGGCCCAGCGTTGGCTGGATGACGTGGCCAACCTGGTCATGACGGCGCAGCAGCGCCTAGGCACCGGTCGGTGGTCTTCCGCCGCCGGGACCTCTAGCGCTGCCACCGCTGGCTCTACGTCGTCGAGGCGGAGGGCGCGACGGGCGACGGCCGACACCCGCCGGTCGTCCGTGCTTCCCCCGTCAACGCCTCCAACTCATGGGAATATGCATGGGGGGCCAGACGCCCGGCTCGATATTGAGCGCCGGCGCGACGCTCGTCGCACCGCCCATGCAACGAAAGGCGCCTCCTCCTCTGGGGCGCCGCTCCGTTCCGGTCACGGGGGCCGGCCCCCGTGTCCCCGGTTGGTGGTGCCGGCTATCGAGCCTTCGTGGTGAGCCTTCGAAATGTCCCTTGGCCCCTGAGGTTCCGGCCCACCATCACCGAAAAATATGATGGGAGCGTCAACCCCTCTGAGTTTCTCCAGATCTACACGACTGGAATAGAAGCCACAGGGGGTAACGACAGGGTCATGGCGAACTTCTTCCCCATGGCCCTGAAGGGCCAGGCGCGGGGTTGGCTAATGAACCTGCCACCCGCATTGGTCCACTCCTGGGAGGACTTGTGCCAGCAGTTCAGAACGAACTTCCAAGGCACATATCCGCGCCCAGGCGAAGAGGCGGACTTGCACGCGGTACAGCGGAGGGACGATGAGTCTCTCCGCTCGTACATCCAGCGGTTCTGTCAAGTCCGCAACATCATGCCTTGCATCCCTGCACATGCGGTTATCTACGCATTCAGGGGGACGTGCGGCACAACCGCATGCTCGAAAAGATCATCTCCAAGGAGCCCCAGACCACTGCGCAGCTTTTCGAGCTCGCGGACCGTGTGGCTCGCAAGGAGGAGGTCTGGACCTGGAACTCTTCCGGCTCTGGAGCGGCGGCTCCGGCTGCCCCCGAGTCCGCCGCTCGTTCAGGGCGGCGGGACAGAAGGAGGAAGAAAAGGTCGGCCTGTTTTGTCGACGAGGGTCATGTCCTCGCCGCCGAGGGCGCTTCGCGGGCCCCCCGAAAAGGGAGGCCCGTGGGCGACAAAAAGAAGGAGGCCGGCGCTCCCGGCAGAGAGCGCCCGGCTGGCAGGTGGTGCACTGTGCACAACACCTCCCTCCACGACCTCGTCGACTGTCGCGCGGTTAAAAGCTTGGCCGAGCGAACGAGGAAGTGGGAGGAGGAGAGGAGGTAGGAACGCCGTGAGGACAAGGCCCCGGCGACTTCCACCGGCAACCGGCGAAGTGAGGCCAAGCAGAAGGCCCCCGCTGAGGACGTCGACGATGGCAATGATGACCTGGGCTTTCAGGAGCCCGAGGCCACCATCGCCACCATCGATGGGGGAGCGTGCGCTCACGCTTCTCGCCGAAGCCTCAAGGCCATGAAGCGAGAGCTTTTGGCCGCAGTCCTCACCCATGAGGCGACGCGGCGGGCGCGTTGGTCGGAGGTCACCCTTACCTTTGACCGGACCGACCACCCGCCATGCGCTGCCCAGGGAGGGCAGATCGCGATGGTGGTCTCCCCCACCGTCTGCAACGTGAAGTTGGGGCGCGTCCTGATAGACGGTGGCGCAGCTCTCAACATCCTCTCCCCCGCGGCCTTTGATGCCATCAAGGCCCCAGGGATGGAGCTCCGGCCGTCCCAGCCAATCATCGGCGTGACGCCGGGGCACACCTGGCCGCTAGGTCACATCGATCTCCCAGTCACCTTCGGTGGCCCCGCCAACTTTCGCACCGAGCGGGTGGACTTCGATGTGGCGGACCTCAATCTGCCCTACAACGTGGTCCTGGGAAGGCCCGCGTTGGTGAAGTTCATGGCGGCCACCCACTATGCCTACCTCTAGATGAAGATGCCGGGCCCAAGTGGCCCCATCACCGTCCACGGTGACCTCAAAGTCGCGCTTGCTTGTATGGAGCAGCGCGCGGACCGCCTCGCCGTGGTGTCCAAGCCCGCGGGCGGCGACGAGAGGCCCGGCGCCTCCACCTCGCCCGCCCCGAGGCAGCGGATGGCCTCAGGCGACGAGGTCCCGGTGAAGGAGGTCGCCCTGGGCGACGACCCGTCCAAGACCACCCAGATTGGTGGTCTCTTGGACGACAAATAGGAAGACGCGCTCGTCTCCTTCCTGCGGGCGAACGCCGACGTCTTCGCGTGGAGACTGGCAGACATGCCCGGGGTCCCAGGGAGGTGAACGAGCATCGTCTCACCGTGCGGCTAGACGCAAGGCCCGTCCGGCAGAAGGTACGGCGGCAGGCCCCGGAACGCCAAGCCTTCATCCGCGAGGAGGTGGCGTGGCTTTTGGAGGTCGGATTCATCCGTGAGGTCATCCATCCGGAGTGGCTCGCGAACCTGGTCGTCGTCCCTAAGGCGAACGGCAAGCTCCGGATGTGCATCGACTACACCGACCTCAACAAGGCATGTCCTAAGGACCCTTATCCCCTGCCACGCATAGATCAAATTGTCGACTCCACCGCGGGGTGCGACCTTTTATGTTTTCTAGATGCATACTCAGGATATCATCAGATTCGCATGCCTAGGGAGGATGAGGAAAAAACTGCATTCATTACTCCTGTAGGAACTTATTGTTATACAACCATGCCCTTCGGGTTAAAGAATGCAGGTCCTACTTTTCAGCGTACTACTTGTATTTCTTTGGGTAGTCAGATAGGACGCAATGTTGAGGCCTACATCGATGACTTGATTGTAAAAACGTGCAACCAAGAGACCTTGCTCTCGGATTTAGCGGAGACTTTCGAAAGTCTCTGCTCCGCCCACATAAAACTGAACCCCGAAAAGTGTGTGTTCGGTGTGCCTGCGGGCAAGCTTCTCGGGTTCTTGATCTCTGCCCGAGGCATTGAGGCCAACCCCAAGAAGATACGAGCTATAGAGCGGATGCGCCCCCCCAGTAAGCTTAAGGACGTGCAATGCGTCGCCGGATGCATGGCTGCCTTAAGTCGATTCATATCGAGGCTGGGAGAGAAGGCACTGCCCCTATTTAAGCTCCTTAAGCGCTCCGGGCCGTTTACCTCGACAGAGGAGGCTGAGCGGGCCCTCACCCAGTTGAAGGCGTACCTCAGTTCCCCCCCGATCCTGGTCGGCTCGGAGCCCGATGAGCCGCTGCTACTCTACTTGGCGGCAACCCCGCAAGTAGTCAGAGCGGCGTTGGTTCTGGAGCGCGACGAGGACAGTCCTCGGCCCGCGCGCTCCCACCCTGTGTCGACCCGACCCGGGACAGAGAAGGGAGGAGAGGCCCCTGACGACCGGATGTGGCCCTCTGCCCGCTCGTCCGACGGCGCCGGACGCCCCCGACCCCCAGGAAGGCCCCGAGGTCACTGCGGGAAGGCCGCGCCCGACGCCCTCCGACCCCGAGGTCATCGGCACAGAAGCCGAGTGGGCCCAGCAAGGCCCCTCGGATGATGAGCGCCCCGGAACAGTGCCCTCAACGGAGAGGACAGGCCCCGCCGGAAGGTGCAGCGGCCCATCTACTTCGTTAGTGAGGCGCTACGGGATGCCAAGACCCGATACCCTCAGGCTCAGAAGATGCTCTACGCGATTCTGATGGCCTCGAGGAAGCTGCACCATTATTTTCAGGCGCATCGGGTCACAGTGGTCACGTCCTACCCCCTCGGCCAAATCCTACGCAACCGAGAGGGTACTGGACGAGTGGTAAAATGGGCAATCGAACTCTCCGAATTCGACTTGCGCTTTGAGCCACGCCACGCGATTAAGAGCCAGGCCCTTGCCGACTTCGTGGCGGAATGGACCCCGGCTCCCGAGCCAGATCTCGGACTCTCCGTCCCCGAGGCCAACATGAGCCCCTCGCAGCTGCCTCACGCCACCTACTGGGTGATGCAGTTCTATGTCTCCCTGGCCCTTTAGGGCGCCAGCGCGGGGGTCACCTTGACCTCGCCGAGCGGAGACGTCCTTAGATATTTGGTTCGCCTAGATTTTCAGGCAACCAACAACATGGCGGAGTACGAGGGACTCCTTGCGGGACTCAGAGTAATGGCCGGAATGGGGATCCGTCGCCTCCTGGTTCTAGGCGACTCCCAGTTGGTCGTTAACCAGGTCTCCAAGGAGTACCGGTGCTCCGACTCGCAGATGGACACTTACGTCCGCGAGGTGCGGCGTATGGAGCGCCATTTCGACGGGTTAGAACTTCGGCACGTGCCCAGACGGGATAATGCGGTCGCCGACGAACTCTCGAGGCTCGCTTCGTCGCGAGCCCCAACCCCACCGGGCGCCTTTGAAGAAAGGCTGGCCCAGCCGTCGGTGCGACCCGACCCCCTAGGGGAGACGGACGCGCCTGCGCGGCCCCCGAGGCCCGTCGGAGTCCAGGCCTCGAGACCCGGGGGGGCCGAGCCCGACCCCCCAAGATTGATCGCCTGGATGGCTAAGATCCAGGCGTTCCTCAAAGATCAGACTCTACCCGAGGACCGTGAAGGGAGTGAACGCGTCAATCGTATCTCCAAGCGCTACGTGCTGGTGGAAGGGGCCCTCTACCGGCGCGGGGCCAACGGAGTTCTCTTGAAGTGCATTCCTCGGGAACAGGGCGTCGAGCTTCTTGTCGATGTTCATGAAGGCGAGTGCGGAGCCCACTCCGCCTCACGCACCTTGGTCAGCAAGGCCTTTTGCCAGGGTTTCTATTGGCCGACGGCGCTCCACGACGCAGCGGACCTGGTCCGACGATGCAGGGCGTGCCAGTTTCAGGCCAAGCAAACGCATCAGCCGGCTCAGGCCCTGCAGACCATACCTCTTTCATGGCCGTTTGCCGTCTGGGGGCTGGATATCCTGGGTCCCTTCAGGAAAGCCCCGGGCGGGTTCGAGTATCTGTATGTCGCAATTGACAAGTTCACTAAGTGGCCCGAGGTTTATCCGGTCATCAAGATCGACAAGCACTCGGCGCTAAAATTCATAAAGGGCATCACTGCTCGGTTCGGGATGCCTAACCGTATCATTACGGACAACGGCACCCAGTTCACCAGTGAGCTTTTTGGCACTACTGCGAAGACATGGGCATCAAGCTCTGTTTCGCCTCACCCGCCCACCCCAGAAGCAATGGCCAGGCGGAGCGCGCCAACGCGGAAATCCTCAAGGGCCTCAAAACCAAGACCTTCAACATCCTCAAGAAGCATGGCGATTTGTGGATCGAGGAGCTGCCAGCGGTGCTCTGGGCGAACCGAACCACCCCAAGCCGAGCGACAGGGGAAACGCCTTTCTTCCTCGTCTACGGCGCGAAGGCGGTCCTCCCATCCGAGCTCACCCTGAGGTCCCCTCGGGCCACCATGTATTGCGAGGCTGGTCAAGATCAGCTTCGCCAAGATGACCTCGAGTACCTGGAAGAGCGAAGGCGGCGCGCGGCCCTCCGAGCCGCGCGCTAGCAGCAAAGCCTGCGGCGCTACCATCAGTGCCATGTCCGGGCCTGATCACTCTGCGTCGACGATCTCACCCTACGCCGCGTCCAAACGCGTGCTAGACTGAGCAAACTCTCACCAATGTGGGAGGGTCCGTATCGAGTGGTCGGCGTCCCCCGGTCGGGCTTGGTTCGATTGGCCACGGGCGGCGGCATAGAACTGCGTAACCCGTGGAACATCGAGCATCTTCGCCGCTTCTACCCATAAGGAGGTCGGGTGTCGTACCTCGGGCTCAGGCCAACCCCGCGTCCCCCTCGGGGCTCCCACATGCACATACTTGTTTAATTTTTTCCTAGCATTTCAATAACAAGCATTTTCAATTTCCTAAGGACTGCGTCTGTGTTATCGTTTCCTTTCGAAAAATTGACTTGAGTCAGTCTGCTCGTGCTCGTCCTTGCCCTCGGCAGCCCGGATCGTCTAAACCGCCAAACGGGGCCCAGAACCGAGCCGTGCCCCGGGGCGCGGTGAACTCTGGGGGGGAATCGACAATGGCCCACAATCGGGTCCCCATAACCCTCGGTCACCGCGCTCCCGGCCTGGCCAGTCTCGACATGCGGATCTCCCCAGGCACTAGCTCCGACCCGCACCGCTTGAGGCTGGGGCCCGAGCACAAGCCCTCGCTCAAGCCAAAGATGCAAAGGGATCGCGACACAGACCATCCTTATCACGAGCATATAGCAAACATAACTAACATAGAAGTTAAAATCTTGTTTGATTGCAGATAAGATGAAGTCAGATATACAAGCATTGGCCCAAAGGCCTCAGAAGATGAAGGAGTAAGAAGTTAAGATACGCGGGGGCCCGGGGCCTCACTCCGACGCACCCGGGTCGCCGGCCTCGCCGTCGCTGTCGTCGTTGGCACCATCGTCGCCGTCCTCCTCCTCGTCAGAGTCGAGGGCGAAGACGAGTCGAGGGGCCGTCTCCTCGAAGCCCCGGACGATTTGACCGGCGGCATCCCGGACTTGGGTGCGCGCGTTGGCCTCGGTTCCTGGGGGGAATTCTTCCAGCGCTGTCCACGGGGAGAAGTCGGGGTCCCGGGCTTGGTAGCTCGCCAGCACGAGCTCTACCGCCCCTCGGGCGAGGTCCCTTGAGGAAGACTTAACCATCTCCTCGATCTCCTCGGGGAGCCTTTCGAGGTCCCTGGCCATCTCCGAGAGGCGCTGGGCGAGGCCCTCCTGGTTGGCGGCGTACTTTCGTACCGACCGCTCCAGATGCCCGCCTGACGCCCGGCGTGATCGAGGCGGGAGACGGCGTCCTGAAGCATGCCGGGCCCCACCTCGTTCGACAGCCGGAGGGCCTCAACCTCCCCGGCGGACGAGTCCAGGGCTCCCTGCAGCTTGGCGATGGTGTCCTCGGCGGCTGTGAGGCGGGCGGCCAGATCGCCGTGGCCTACGGCCGCCCCGCTGCTGCGCGCCCGCGCGTCCAGCTCCCTTGCCCGTGCCTCGAGTTCGGAGGCCCGTTGGTTCAGTGCGTCCCTCTCGGCGAGGGTGCTTTCCAGATTACGGCGCGCCTGCTCCTCCCTCGCCGCCTCGCGGAGGAACAGGCTGTCCGCCAGCCGCTGCGCCGTGGCCTCGGCCTCCTCGAGGGCTCGCCCCCGCTCGGCGAGCGTGTCTTCGCGGAGGCGGAGTACGGACTCCTCCTCGGCGGAGGCAGCCTCGTGCGCCGCCAGCGTCGCCTCCCGTGTAGCAGCGGCGGCCTCGCGTGCCGCCAGCGCCGCCTCCTTCGCGTCCAAGGCACGGGCGCGCTCCTCCAGCGCCTCCAGCTCCCGGGCACGGAGGTCAAGGGCCTCGGCCCGCCGGCGCACGGCTGCCTCTTGCACGAGCAAGCGCGAGGCCCGCCCCCCGAGCGTGGCGGTGCGCTCCTCCGGCGCCATGGTCCGGGCCTCTAGGGCCTCCTCGCGCTGGTGGGTCGCCGCCTCGATCTCCATCGCCCGCCGCTCCCGGGCTGCGGCGGCGTCGAGAACTCCACGGGTGGCGTCGAGCTTCTCCTCCAGCTTCGCCATTCGGCTCCCGTATTGGAGATGGAGGTCGTCCCGCGCCCCGTCGAGCACGGCGGTGGCGATGAGGGCTGTCTCCCGCTCCTCCTCCACTTCCCGAGCGATTTTCGCCAGGGTCCTGCGACGTGCCTCGAGCTGCGAGGTGTGCAGGCTGTGCGCCTTACGGCCGACCTCCACCATGGCCTCCACGGAGCGCCGCCCCTCCTCAACGCGCGCCCACGCCGCGTCGATTTCTGCCCGCTCCGCCTGCAGGGCCTGTATTTGGGCGCTTAGCCCGTCCAGCACCGTGCTGTTAACCATAGCCAAGGCCTGCAGGAGGGGCTCCGCGATTAGCGGGGTGGCGGGGGAAAAGGGGGAAGGCCGTCCCTGTGGTGATGAAGCCCGGCTCGGCTCGCCGGTCGGTGTGTTGGCCTCGGGTGCCTTTCCCGAGGCCGGCTCGCCCGCAGCGTCGCCTGAGGCGTTGGGCCCCGGGTGCGCCCTCTCGGCGTCATCACGGGCCGCCTTGGTGGCGGCCTCCGCCTCCGGCGCAATCGGGTCGGGGACCTGGGTGGCAGGCTCAGCCGCCGGTGCCTCGTGCGCGCGCGCCACCTCTGCCTCCCGGGCAGCCTCCTCGGCCGGGCAGATTCTAGCCGCCTCCCGAGCAGCCTCCTCGACCTGGCAGACTCGGGCCGCCTCCCGAGCGGCCTCTTGAGCTACCCGTAGGCGGCCTGCGGCCTCCTGCAGGTCGGCTTCCCGTCTCTGAGCCTCTGCGGTCGCCGCCTCCCCGGCCTCGTTGCCCACGGACCGGCTGGCCTTGCAGTGACACGTGGGGCGGGACGGGATCTCGCTGAGGCAGAAGAAAAATGTGAAACAGAAAGAGGTAAGGAAAAATAAGCCCGGGGGTTAGGGAATAAGAGTGTGGCCGCTATGGGTAAGAGGTCGAACCTGCGGGGTGGCCGGCTGAACGACCACTTTGGGGGCGTGATGAGGCTCCCCCTGCACGGCTCGGTCTCCCCCATCTTGCGGAGCCGCTTCTTCTTCCGCTCCCCCTCGGGCTGGGGCGTCGGTGCGGCGTCCTCCGGGCGCCTGCCGCTGACGTGCTCCGCCCTGCCCCCTCGGGGAGGAGATGGAGGAGGGGTCGCCTCTAGCTTCCTCTTCCCCTTGGCGTCGGCAGGGCGGCTACCCCCCGAACCCCCGCCGCGGGCCCGGAAGCATGGCCCCCTTCGAGGGTAGATTGGTCCCTTCTGCGGCTGCCGCCCGCGCCATCATGGCCTCAAGGGGCCCGGCCCCCCAACGCCCCGATCTCCTGCATGATGGCCAGGATGTTGGCGTGCTCTGGGTCGCTGCAGAGGGGGAGGATCCCCCGAGGGATGAGGGATGACTCCACGGAGCTAAGGTTTAGCACCCGTTGGACCACCATCTTGAAGTCCTCGGGGTCCCAATCCCACTTACCTCAGGAGGTCCTCGGTCCCGGCGTACTCCCAGGCGCCCCGGGCGCGTCGCCGGAGCGGCGCGATCCGGCGACGGAGGTAATCGCCGAACACCATGGCCCCCGTGAGCCCCTGGGCTCGCAGGCCCGCCAGGCGATCCAGGACGGCGTCGTAGCCATCCCCCAGATCCACCGTCACCCGCCAGCTTGGCGCCTGCGCTGGGGACTGGCTCGGGAGTCGGAGGCGCACTTCGTCGGGGAGGGGGGTGTAGAACCAGTCGCTCTTCCAGTCGTCCCACTTCTTGCGAAGGACGTACGGGATGTAGCGGTTCAACACCTGCCCTCGCGGCTGGAAGTAGCAGCCACCGACCACCGTCGGCGGCGATACCGGCTGCACGGTGAAGAACCACCGAAACAGCTGAAGGGATGGGCGCACCCCAATGAACATCTCGCACAGGTGTGCGAAGATGGCCAGCGTCATCACCGTGTTAGGGGTGAGGTGCACCATCTGGAGGCCGTAGAACTCCAGAATATCCATGAAGAATGTGGACAACGGCGGGATCAAGCCCGCCATGGCGAAGGAGAGGAAGAAGACGGACCGCTCCGGGTAGTGCGGCGCCGGGCGTCCCTCGCCCAGCGCGACCACCTCCCGGGTGGCAGATTCCGGCATGAACCGGCACGGTAGCCCGGCCTGCCTCTCGCTGGTGATGCGGGAAGGCGGCAGCATGCTGCCGTCAAGCGGCGCGGAGCTCCGCGTCATGGCACCGGCAGAGGGGGAGCTTGAGGACGAGAGCGCGTGGTGAGAGGAAGGCGAGAGAAACGAGAGAGCTAGGGCACGGATGGCAAAGGCAAGGAAAAAGCGGCGAGAGGAAGGAAACGAATCCCTTCCTCGGCGCCCTTTATGCCCTTGCCTCCGCCACGCTCGGCTCCTCATTTCCCGCGCCCATCTCCTTGCCCCCTCGTTTCTCGCACCCACGCCTCCACTAACCCCACTCGCCCGCTTACGGCGCACGCGTCAGTCGTGCGACCGTGGCGGTCGAGAAGGGGCAGATCATGCGTGCATTAATCGCGCTCCGTTACCGCGAAAAGCGCCAATCATTACGTCCCTAGGCGAAGTGGACCAACGTGTCCCGATCCACGCGCTGCCTCGAGTAATGTTGCGGTTACAAGGAGACCGCTCATTAATGTCCACTGGCATTCTTCACCGTGATGCGCGGCTCACGACCGTAGGAGTCCTGCTCGCCCTTGGGGGCCGGTCCCACCTGTCACCAGGACCGAGGGGTGGCGTCAAGCCTAGGTGCCCCACCCCCGGGTGTGGCCACCCGGGCGTGACGCCGGGGGCTACTGTCGGTGACATGGGACCGGGGGTATCGAGACCAAAGGGAAGGGCGGCCACAGGAATCGACGTGGCCCGTTCCCCCGGAGGGGTCGGGCCCAAGGGTGACGTGGCGGCTGCCCTCCCGGTATCCCCTCGGGGTCGGGCCGCTCCCATTTCTGCCCCGAGGCCTGGGGCGCCCCGACCCCCTGTGGCGTTGGTGCCACGAGCGCAGGTTAGGTGAGCTCGACGGAGCCCACCTAACCACATTTATGACAGTTCAGACGGGCGCATTGCGCCGCATTTAATGCGGTGTGGCGCGTGTATATCCGGTCCGTGACCGGTCACGGTGAGTGACCAGTCGCAGACCGGTCAGATCGCGGGTTAGGTGGTGCCAGGATGCCTGTGCGCCGCGTGCGCGCCAGGCGGCCTGCTGCACGCCACTCCCCGTCCCATCAGGATGATGAGAGCCCTCTGTCTCTCATCTCTCAGCCGGAGTTGGTATGCCAACTCCCGGAGTTGGTATGTCAACTCCGGTCAGATGCTTTCCCGATTCCGACGCAGGCGAGACACAGAAGTCGCTCGTCATTTAATGAAGGTTGAAACGGGCGTCCCCCAGAAGGGTCGACTGACCAAGCGAGGGCATGCTGCGACGTCTATCAGAGGCTGCTTCTGACGATAGGATATAAGTGTAAAAGAATGTTTTTTTTTCTTAGGCAGCTCGTGGCCCATGTGGTAGCCCCTTGCCATATAAAAGGAGGCCCAGGCCTAAGAAAAAAGTGGGGGAGACTCGGGCTGGACTCGCTGGACTCTGGCTGGACTCTCTCTGGATTCCATTAGACTCTCAGATCTACCAGAACACAGGAGTAGGGTATTACGCTTCTTAGCGGCCCGAACCTGTCTAAATCGCCTGCGTCCACGCGTTTTTCTCGCTGAGATCCCACAAATCAGGGGCTAAGAATTTCACCTTGCGCCCCCGGTCGAACCGGCAAAGGGGTTCCTGCGCGGTCTCCCAGTGAGAAGTTTCACGCTCCGTCAGTGCGGCTCTCCTCCCTCTCCCTCCCAGATCTGGTGGAGGGGGGGAGCATCGGCGGCGGAGTAGACGGAGCACGACGGCGGTGCAGCTCCCCTTCCTCTTCCTCCTAGATTCGGCGGAGGGGAGGGCGTCGGCGTAGGTCGTGACGATGACGACGGAGACATCGAGCGCACGACGACGACGGTGGGCGGCAACCACGGTCAGGCTTGGCTCCTGGCCTCCATCTCCTACTGGTCTCTCAACGGGCAAGCTAGCTCCTCTAGTCCTCTTCCCTTCCCTCTCCCCAAATCTGGCTTGTGATGTAATTTGTGAATTTGGGAATGCTATATGAATTTTGAATCGAATTTGTGAATGTGAATACTATGAAAGTTTTGTGATTGAACTTGGGGTTTGATTGAGATTCAGTGACCGAACGAGCAGTGTATGCTGTGGATTTTTTTTGTCACTGAATATGATTTTTTTCAAGCGGACTGTATAACCGAGCCGCCTGCTAAAATTGATTTTTTCAGGTGGACGGTATAACTTAGCTATCTGAAAAATTGATTTTCGCAGGCGACCGAGACGTCCGTCTGCAAAAAAAATACCTGATTTTCGCAGGCCTTTACTTACAGGCGATATGTCTGGCAGCTTGCGAAAACCTTTTTTAGCCGCCTGCGAAAATAGTTTTTATAGTAGTGTGTGGCCATGTTTGAGAACTTAAAATTCATATGCATACGAGTGCTAAAACAAAAAGGGACTGATTTATGTAAGATTACTGCAAAAACGTGCATGTTTTGCTATGGAAATTAAAGTAGTGGAACACAGAGATAAGGTAACTTGTAGAAATCATGTATGTCTACCAAATATAGTCCGCTACACAAAAATATCATCTACCATGTACGATAAAGAGTACATTAAAAAATTTCACAAAACTAATAGTATATCATAGTATATTAAAAAAATAAATATAGCAAAAAAAATTTGTCACAAAACATATTTTAAGGTTCAATATATGTGCGTAATACTTGAAATAAAAATAATTGATATTATCCAAAGATTGATCTAGCAGGATTATCTAAATTAGTCCAGAAGTTTATTGATCCATTCGAATAATTAACCGTTCCACCTAAATTCTTGTTATTAACCAACAATTTCAAGAATTTTAATATAATGCAATTTATAATAATGGTAAACAAAAATATATACACTCAAGTACTGGGCGGACAAAATATTGTTGATGGAATTTTAGTTGTTCAGAATTGAATACCCTTTCATTTTTTTAACTCTGAATACCCTTTCTGATTAGCATAATCGTCGTTATGTAAATTTTGAAATATGTAGTGGCAAGAGGAGCTTCGCCCCTGGCGGCGTGATTCGATCGTGGGGATAGTTGATGAGGACGTCACTTGCTCAGATAGGACCATGTGTTAATGGCAAATTTGACAATTTCTGTTAGTCAAGAACAAATCAATGGATAGAGTTCATGTTGTGATTTTAAAAGATTTGGTTGACAAGTTTTATCCAAATTTTGGCAAGCTTTTGAGTTAAGAAAGGTGTATCTTAGATTTCTATTTTCTGTTAGTAGAGTTCTGAGCCGATGGAGTCATGGTGGAATCAGACGCAGATAGTTTCCTTTGTTCTGTTAGTCGATTAGAGTCGTGTTTGAGTCGGAGTTTGTAATAGTTTCCTTGTTTTAGAGATAGAGTCCTGTATTGATCTGATTGTATTAGAGTTGGACTTAGTATAGCCTTTGGGTATAAATATGTACGCCTAGGGTCTTTTGTAAATAACAACAGTTTAATATACAACTTTTGGCGCATCGCCACCCTTTTATTCTCGGCGAATTCTTAGTTTTGAGTTGGGCTGCATCGGTTTTGATCTTCGACGAAAAAGTAAGTATCGTCATCTTCACTTGTATCATCGAAATTAGTACTTTCTCGATTAGGTTCAATATACTGGTTCAGTCTTTGCATCCGTTGCTTATCTGATATATCGGCTCTTTCTTATATTGTTTTCTTTGTCTTAAGTTAGATCTAATATATAAACCATCTTGAATAACATCAATTAGCTATCTTAAATTTAACCAATTTATTATTATTCTAGAACTGTCTTGGTTGAGTCCAATCTTCTGGGTTATAATTTATTGGATAAATTTACTTAAGTTAGTATATGATAATCATTGTTTCATCGGAGTTCCAACAGATGAGTTATCTGTTTATTACAACATAACTTGTTGTATTGGCTAAGTTTACAAGGTTAGTATAATCAGCTAGTTTCTGTAATTGTTACTTTCAATCTAATACAATCTCGGTTGAGTCCGATCTATCTAGACTGTGATAAATAATTGTGGGTTGCTGGTAACTTATAGTTTAGCTTGCCTTAATCGATATCGGCCAAACTTCTTTATATAGAGCTCTCGATAAACTTTAATATCTAACACATCGGCTCATACTCAGAGATTACATATCCTTCCTTAAAACCTTAATTTTATTACTTTTGATCTTATATTGTCTTGATCCATCATGATTGATTGTAATAAGGTTAAGGAGATTAGCATTTATATTATGTCTTTGTGTTTGGCCGATGATGTTTTACCTTTTTTCATGTTTAAACTCTATCGATTATAGTCGATCGATCCAAAATTCCATCGGCATCGGCTTGGGCAAACCAAACTATATCGGTCCCTTGGCCGATTAGCCCATTGATCTAATATTCATTGTTTATTCTTGTTAGTTGCAGGATTAAACTAATTGGCATGCCTTAAACCCGAAATTGATAGGACCTGCACTAGAGTAAGCAAACCTCTCAGGCCTTCATATGTGCGACGAATTTTGTATCAACACCATGGCTATCTTATGTATTCATTAAGTAAAGGTGCATACTTTCTATGTAAGATTTACATGTTATATATTTGAAAAAGATGTTGCACCATGAGTTTTGTGTGTTTTCGTTTGCAGAGGTACTTGCTTGGGTGAAGGGAAAGAGACTGAGCATAAGAAATGCATAGATGATCAAAGAAGTTGATTGGGGACCAAACCAAGACATTTGCCAAGTCTACTCCTAAATCATCACGTTACTTTTGATCCATAGAAGGGAAGAGATGAATTTTGCATGTTTTGGATTCGGATTTGGGTCTCCTGATAGTATCAACTTTAAACGGACATAGTCGCTGATCTAGAAGGAATCTTGGGACCCATGAGTACTTGTTGAAAAGCTTATGGAGCCTACATAGATGATTTTGGTCCCATGTCAAAATTTCTGTCGGGAACCTGCAAAACAAGCCACGTACGTCATCCAGTCCGAGTCTGATTTGACTTTGGGCCTTGTAATTGTGTCGTGGGTTAAGTCCAAGGGATGGACACCCTAGGGCTAACCCTAGAACGTTCCTAATCATATTTATTCAGTAGCCGTCATAGTTTAGAGTGAGGTTTTACTTAGATTATTTCTGTCATTACAGTTTTGTCGCTAGTTCGGTTTGTGAAACCACAACTTCTAGTTCTAAATCATTCATCTGCAATTGAGTTACAACCTACCTTATTCTTACTTGTGTTCTTCGATTCGCATGCAGAATTAGCCTTCTCGGCGAGGTCAACCAGGCAGCGTACGGTTGATAATCAGATGAGACGTGGTGCAACGATTGCATGGTTCAAATCGTGTTGATCGAAAGTCGGATCGTGGGTGTCAAGTTTCCGCCAAACCCAGAGTTATCAATACCTATCAAAAGATCGGGACCTAATTCCTCATCAGTAGTGGTGGATGTGGGATGATCTAGCCGCCAGCGTTGTAGGGACGTCCAAGCAACGTGGACGATGCTGGTGGTATAGGGGTGATCTTGCCAGGCTTACCGTGAAGGCTCAACTGTGAGGTATAGGTTTGCACATGAGGCACCGATGCGGTGGAGATAGTGTGTCGGCAAAGGTCGGATGGTGGCAAGGTGTTGGGGTTGCAATGATAATAGGGAAGGAGGGACTTTAGGCGAAAACCTAGCCCAATGCTTTTCATTGGGCTGGCAATGAAGATGCCTTGAGCATCACGATATGATCCCGCTTGGTTGCATTATCGAGGAGTCTCCCTCTCCCGGCCTGATGGAGCCCTTCAGGTAATTAAAAACCAAGTTTGGGAACCTTAGACCGGGGATGACAGTGTTTTAAGCATCACAACTTTCTTGAAGACATCACCTAGGAGACATGTTTATTGTCTTTCGAATTTTAAGCATCTTGATATTCGCAGTGTCCTTGTTATCGTCATCGGGTTTGTGCGAGGGACACGTGGTTCTTGTCTCTTGCTCTCTCTCAGCTACATGAACCTTTGAGATACTCATAATATTTCAAAATACATATGATTTGTGAATTGAGTATCATCCACTGCACGCGAATGCATGCATGGGCTGATCATCAGAGCACGAAATGTGATGTGATGCCGAAAGTGATGTGATGGTAGTCAACTGGATGGTCTTGTAGATGATGCCGCTAGCGTCGATACATGATAGTCGCAGCCGTGAAGTTAGGGCGTCTCCCAATCATCATGGGGATGCACGCTCACGCTCTCCTAGCTACTCTAGCTCTGCCACTGCAGCATCCATCAATCTGTCTATACCTATTTACTGTTTACTTGCAGTGCCAGCAACAACACCGGCCAGTGTCAATCGATTGAATGCTCACGCCTGCATATACTGTACTAGTGTAAAAGATGATCCAAACATTGCAGTGGTCAAGCTAAGCATAGGAGTAGCTATCTCCATGCATGCATGTCCCAATTGAATGCAATTTTGGGTCAACACAAGCCATCTGTATATCTACTCGCTTTGCTACCCATCCATCCATCATTCCATCTGTCCATCGATCTATCTTTCCATCTCACGCAACAACAACAACACACGATCGACGACATAGTACATGGCTTCTCATTATTTCAACTACTAGTAACTGTTACACGCCAATTGTACTAAAATCGATCGATCAACAGCCATATATATTTGATTAGTTGATCGACCGGCTTTCTCCCTGTGTTGTGTGCGACGTGCTCTGCATAACATTTTACTCACCTATGAATTTCGATCTATTAGGTCAGGAACTCGATCTGTTTGCAACTTTAGACAGTGTTAGGCATGAAACTATACAATGTCTGACAATTGGAACAGAATGACTGATATGAAAATTTGGTACAAGTGTGCGATGACATCGGAATTAAAAATATACGCACAAAATCTCTGAAAAAATAGATCCAATGTACTTGAGGGCAAGGCTCGATTTGGTACCAAGGATGAATATTATGTAACACCGTACCTTTGCTATTTATCCTTTTTTAATTACACGGCAGACGTACATGCACACACACCATTACACACGCAACACCACACTTACATCCTCACGAATATGTCCTGTGATACATGCTCTAAGAGACGAAAACCAACGGTACATCCCTGATCTCACTAAAACCCATTCACCTGCATATGCGTAATATTCGTGGACACCAGGATTTAAACCCTGGTGGGTTGAGTTATGCATCCACTCCATCACCACACTATTGGTGCTTCCCCACCTTTGCTATTTATCCGATAACAGAGAGAAGCTATAAGTCACCTGCTCCCTAGCCGTTGGATTGAGATTAAAAGGTCAAAGAGTCATCTTCGATCTCTAGCCACCGGCACAAACGATAAGTGAGAAGAGGGAGCAGAAAAAGAAATAGTTTATCAATGGCAAACTGCGCGACAACGACCTGAATTCTAGCAAGCATGTCGGATTAAGTTATAGATATTGGGTGGAGGCAGCTTTAGAGAGATGTTAGAGAAAGAGAGAAAGCCTGGTGGTGGACAATGACACCGCCTTGGCCACAGGAGAGAAGGTGGGTGTAGTGGTTAGGAGGCGAGACGGTGGTGATAGATCTGGCGGGGCGGGGCCATGGAGACTTGCAAAGGAAATGACAATGGCAGCATGATGATGGCGAAGGAAGAGGAGACGGACACGGCGCGGCCGATGGCCTTTGTCAGCACCACACCAGGCCGATGAGATGAAGGGCAGGGTTACATCAGTGACTTGGGTGAGGCGTGTAAGCGGCTCATGTGAGTAGTTAGGAACAATGGGAAAAGAGAGGGGGATTAGGTTTATAACTCATACACATATCTTGGACAATGATGGATGTAATGCGGATCCCACGTATTCATGTAAATACCTAGTATTTATAAAAAAAAACTTCAATATATATAGATATGTTGCATAGGTATATATTTTATTGAGTCTAATGCTTCATTCTCGGTCTTTTTAAAAAAAAATAAAAATCCTCTATTCTTGGGCTTCTACCTTACATCACTTGTAACCCAGTAGACCCCAGACCACCAAACATTAGTGACATGACACCTGCAATCGTGAGTGAATAAACCGATCAAAAATCCTGTGTCCACGGCTGATCTTAGAGCAATCGTGCCTATTCAAAAGTGATTGAGATTTAGCCTAAAATTAGGCAGGTAGTTTTAATCAAACTAGAAAGATAGCCCACGCAAATGCGCGGGCATGCACTAGACGTTGGGTTTGAGAAACTTATAATGACATTAACGGGAGAATGTCCGCCACACTTTTAAAAGTATGATTTCTTCATTTTTTTTCATTAGCATTGGTTATATAATTTTTAGTTATATAATTTTCTAACTTATTAGTTACCTTTATACTATATCATATTCAAATAATTTTTATAAGCAATTATTTATATTCTTCTTCATCTAAATAGAAGGTAGACTTAATTTGTTTAGAAAATATGCCAACCAAATTAAGTGTAAAGTAAAAGCAATGTGTTTTTCGTTTTTTAATTGGATTATTGATATTAGGTTGCCTATTGTTTATTAACAATTGGATTGGGTACGACACGAGGCTACACTAAATAGATGGATTTGTTGAACCTAATATGATTGCATAGCTTGAGAGACAATCCATCTGTTAACATTTCATTTAGAGTGTGTGCAAGCCTCCACATAGCCAGTGTGAATATGATTGGATGGCTAAATATAATTATGTAAAAAATATTTTTGAAATGTGATGTGTCATGAATACACGGTTGTATAAGATATGTAGGGGGAGGGCAAGGGAAAGGTGAAGGTGGAGGGGATTTGTTTTTTTATATATAAGATAGATCTAAAGGTTGAAAATGATGTACCGGTTTAAATGATAAGGGATGGCGAGATGTTTTGCAATTTTTTTTGTTATTTATTGGATTTTCTCTTATTTATTAGACTACCACGTGATGGCCTATGAGCGTTTGTATGGATAATGTGTGGCCACTTTATATTAAGAAGTAACCATCATCTAAAGTCGATTGGATGGTATCTAAAATATAGTTTAAAGCATTTACATGAAAGATCATTTGCTTTGCTTGGATTGTTTGAGCAGATTAATTTTAAAAAATAAAATCTTGAGCTAATCGGATTGTTTTCTCTAATTAAAGCACCAAATTTTTCTATACAATAGCATGAACTCTTGATATTTGAGATAGTTCCTTTTTTTCTTATATAGTGTATATTTAATTTAGCTATGCCTGTTTGCGAAACAATGTATGATGATACAACCCATGTTTGTTAAATTATTTCATAATTTTTATGGCATTTCTGACGACATGCACGTAAAAGGGCAGTTTGTCCCTCTGGATTTATTTTAATGTAGTGGCTTCAACTATTCATATTTTCTTTTTTACTAAATGTCTAGTTTAGTTATGCATGTTTGCAGATAATATATGATGGTACAACTTGTGTTGTTGAACTATTTCATAGTTGTTATTGTCATTTTTTAATGATTCGTTTTACATTCAAGATTTTTATTAAAAAATGACAATATATATTATTTTATCTTAAATTGTTTTACATAATAAAAACCGATTAAACGTCATGTAGAGCGCTATTAAATCACCACGTATCATATTTTGAAAGTTAAAAAAATTAAAATTTTGAAGAAAAAATAAAACATATCGGTCTCCACTTAAATAATGAATCCATTATTTTTAACCATTAGATCTTATCTGAAAAAAATCATAAGTTGCTACATGATATGTCTTAAATATTAAATAAAATATGAGAAATCTGAGGAAAAAGCAAATCATTATTTTTTACTTTGATCGTTAGAAAGATTAAATAAAAACAACTTTGATTGTTAGAAAGATTAAATAAAAACAAAGTCCCCTCCACCTACCCTTCTCGTCGTATACACACAACACTATCCACCATCTCCCATCTCTGGTTCGACCTCTAAGCTATTCATTTCTCTTTGATCTCTTCCTCCCTATCAAACTAAAAGAAACAATCAATAATTGTAGACAATTTTAAGCTACACATATGATTTTTAATCTAACTGTTGCTTTATTTATAATTAAAGCAACAATCTAAAGATCCATATATCTATATTTTTCCATATAAGAAATATAAAATTTGGTCCTAGATAATCTGAGAACATAAAAGAAAGTTATGAAGTTATAGTTGTTTGAAATTTATTATAAAATTTATAGTTTTCGTCTAACTAATATGTATAAAAATAAGAGAAGAAAACAAGAGAGGAGGGCCATGAGGGAGGAGGGGGTAGCGTTTACGTACAGACTGAGGGGGATCAAATGGGATTTGTTTTTTCTTTTTTAAAAGTTAAATCTAATAAGATACTATCTAATGGCATAATTAAGATAATGGGTTCACCGCTTTAAACTTTAAATTGATGAAAAGATATTTTGTATTTGTCTTAGAATTTCTAAGTATTTTCTAATTAGGTGTATGCTTTAGATGTTATATAGGTATTTAAATTTCTTTTCATAAGTTCTGCTTTCTAAAATAAGATATATCATGACAACACATGGGAGGGTTACGGGGGTTACGTAGTTGGATGCACATATGGATGGGGATTACGTACGATGTGTGAGACTGTTGGTCCGACCTATGGTTTGGGGTTAGGATGTGTGGTTTTTCTGATATGCATCTACTGATTAAAAATAATGAAAATTGATGGTGAGATGTTTTACTTTTTTTTCTCAGAATTTTTAAGAATTTTTTTAATTTATTAGATTGTCACGTGTCGGTTTAAAAATGTTTGTAGAAAGTTTAATGGATTTTTATATAAAATAGACATAGTGCTTCCAATTAAGTTACACAATGATTAGTATACATAGCACATATGCAAGCTAGCTTGCGTGTTCCCTACAAAGTTGCATGCTGACTGCTGGCCTGCGATCGAATCCAACGATAGATACACAAGTGTAAGATGCAATGATGTACTTGTACAAGTTTCACATACACACATAGTATATACTTGTCTGAACATGTGCAGAGTGCAGAGACACTCGAAGGACCGGGAGAAAGTTTAGCAGCTATACACAAGAAACTTCCCAAGAAAGGCCTGGAGAGTGACGACCGATCTGCACACGCACACGCAGCAGCTGGTTTACTCTGGTACACCAGTACTACTGTACCATATATCATTGCAAATAAGTAGAAGTAGTACTGTATATATTCGATTGTTGCTTCATGTACAGTTTCAGACATCATGCATGCATGGCCCAAGGAGAAGAAAGAGGTCATGCCAGCATCACATGTGCAGTTGTGCAGTACAACTAAACCAGCTTCTACTAGCTACTACTTCCTCTGTTTCATATATATTATAAGTCACTTTTATTTTTTTACTCAAACTTAAAAAATTTAATCAAGTTTATAAAAAAATATAGCAACATTTTTAACACAAAGTAAATATATTATTTCAATATATTAAATGTTAGTTTCAGTGAAACTAATTTGATATTATAGATGTTGCTAAATATTTTTATAAATTTGATTAAAAATTTATAAATTAAAACGATTTATATTATGAAACAGAGGAGAAAATTGCCTACAGTACAGTGCTGGCTTCATGCAGCTAGCTAGCCAGCTGCGACGACGAATCATGAGAGAAATCCAACGCTAGGTTTGCTTCTGCATGCCACACGGTTTGCATCAGTAGCGACTCGTGTACGACGTAAGACGGTCCGCGTAGTACGTACGACTTCTTTTTGGGAAGAAAAAAAAGCTATATAAAATTCGATAGTTTTCTAAAAACTTTTACATATGAACTATAATAAATATAATTGAAGTGTAGTTATATTGTATATCCTTCCTGTCAAAAAAAATCAAATCTATAATAAATTTTTTTGAGACGAAAGAAATAACTGAAATAATAAACTTGCATATAAGATATAAAAAGAGGCACTAGCTTAGCCAGTGGATGTGGTGTGCTCTAGTGAAAATTTGGTCGTGGGTTTGAGTTTCCTTACCTACACGAATCTTTAAGCAGATCGAATAGTTCAAATTTCGATAGTTGTATCACTAGAAAACTTTCGACGGTTAAATAACAATTCTGACAAAAATCTATTTTTTCTCTAATAACCATATGATTTAGAAGTCTATCGGTTGGCCTAATAAGTCAAAACAAAAACCAAATTTTGAATTTTTGGACTTGATTTCGAAGTTGATTTTAAGATATTTTTAACGTAATTTTTAGTGTTGGCTTTTAAGTTATTACGAACAAATATATATTTTATTTATAAATAATTTTTATTTATTAATAAATTGTTTTGGCTTATTATGAAATTTGGGCAACCGACGAGCTTTCTAGTTATGACAGAGAAGGCTCATCGTCAACTATTAACGATGAAAAGAAGATGCGTATATGGAGCAACACTAGCTAGGTGGAGGGGGTATATATGCAAATGCAATCCCTTCCTGCATGCATGTATCTACATGTGAATGCATAATCGATGGCACAGGCAATTCGTGATGATATGAAGTTCATAACGCAAGAAACATGCAGTCATGTCCAAAAGGCCAATGCAGATGTGGCACCGGCCGGTTACTCCGGCCATAGATAGTGTTGGATCATGTGATGATCTTGGTGATGAATAATTGTCAAAGGTAAATGTTTGTGAAAATACGGAGTTGTGTTTTCAGACGGTGAATAGTGCTGACAGGTTGTGTACCGGTCAGACCGGGCTGAGGCGGCCGGTCAGACCGGAGGTATTCGAGCGGTCAGACCAGCTGTCACGCGGTCTAACTGGCAGAGTCGGCAGCGGCTGAATCGGTTTCGGATTTGGATGTTTACTTATAGTTGGTTTCTATATGTGTGAATACTAGTGTTATGCTAATGTGAGTCAAGTTGGGGATAACTTGCACTCGGATATATAGTTTCTTTATTGTTCACGTGTAGGTGTTGCTTGAGGCCATGGAAGTATAGCCGGTGATGGATCGGGACTAGGCTTGGGAGAAGTTGAGGTCCAGACGGTCGAGGATATCACGCGGGATGCTTAGGCTAGAGAACAATGCATGTGGAGGTGAAGGTTTCCATATGGCGTACACGTGGTGTTGTATGCGTATGGAAAGCGGAGTCAAATTTGGTAGGAGTCCAAATTTGGATAGTGTTGAGTTTGTTGCTTGTATGGGAGGTTTCCTATGGGATTAAGACTTCTTGTATGAGTAGGATTCGTGGCTAGGGGCAGCCATGATGAGGGTATAAATAGAGGGGCAGAGTGTTGTCTCTTGGTGCGAGTTATATGGAGTTTTAGATCAAGCTTTTAGAGTTTTGAGTTAGGGTTTTGATATTAGTCGAAATTGTGGAGAGGAGTGCTGTGGTTGCACTTTGTAAACACTTGTTGATGCAATAAAGTCAAGAGATTTGATCTACATCTTCGTGTGTTTTTCTACCGGCGTTGTTCTGGATCTCGACGGTCAGACCGAAGTACTACGGACGGTCTAACCGGCGAGAGGCAGCGGTCCAACCGGCGACGCTACACCGGTCAGACCGGGGTGCTTGGGCGGTCAGACCGGCGGCTTAAGCTTGGTCAGACCGGCGGTGTTTTGACAGCAACGGTGACGGCGGCGATCTACATCGAAAAGAGGGTAACTTTAATTTCCAATTAAAGTTTTTGGTTTTGGTGTTACAACCATTCACCCCCCCTCTGGTTGGCTTGGTATTTGGGTTTCGATCTTACAAGTGGTATCAGAGCCTTGTTTTCTTCTTTGGATGTTTATCGATCTAAAGTTTTAACCATGGTGAACAATTTTACAACTAAGCCACATGTTTTCGATGGAGTTGATTTTTCTTATTGGTGTGACAAGATGCAATCTTACGTCATGGCGCAAGATTATGATATTTGGCTTAAGGTTGCTAATCCCTATGAGATTCCTGAACAAATTAATATTGCTGCTTTGAAAACTGAATTTGAAAATAATTGCAAAGCTCGAAATATTTTATTGAGTGGGATTTCTCGTTCGGATTTTGATCGTGTGTCGCATTTTAAAACTGCCAATGAGATTTGGAACGCTTTGCGTAATTTTCATCAAGGAACTTCCAACATTAAAGAATTGTGTAAAGATCTTTTCAAAAAGGATTACATAAAATTTGAGATGAAATCTGGAGAAGCTTTAGATGACTATCTTGCTAGATTCAACAAAATTTTAAGTAATCTTCGATCTGTTGATTCGGCTTATGATATTAATTATTCTCAATCTGAAGTTTCTCGCCATTTTTTGAATGGTCTTGACATGTCTATTTGGGAGATGAAAGTTACATCAATTCAAGAATCTGTCGATATGTCTTGTTTGACTTTGGATTTACTTTACACTAAACTCAAAATTCATGAGATGAATATTCTTTCTCGAAAAATTGATCCTAATACTTTGGTTTCTCCCTCGAGTTCATTGGATCTTGGTGCTTCTTCGTCAACTTCTACTGCTCTTGCTTCTATTAATGTCATGTCCGATGATCAACTCGAACTATTCGAGGAGGAGGACTTGACTTTGGCTATTAACAAGCTGTCTCGAGCTTTGAACAATGTTAGGAACAGGAAGCGTGGAGGACACATTCGATGCTTCGAGTGTGGAGAGCTTAGTCACATCAAGTTCAATTGTCCTAAACTTGGAAGAGGCAAGAAGGAAGACAATAATGACAAGCCCAAGAACACTTTTAAAGGAAGGAGATCCAAAGAAGCTCTCAAGAAGGTGTTAAATCAAGTCTATGTTGCTTTTGAACCGGCAAGCGATGTTGATCTTAAGAGTAATGAAGATAAGGACAAGGAAGAGTACATCTCTGATTTTTGCTTTATGGCTCATGGTGAATTTGAGTCAGAAATTGAAGATAATGAGGTAAGTCCTTCCATATAATTTTTTGAAGAAGTAATTTCCACTTTTAGCTTCAAAAATAAAAGATGTGAGAAGATAATTAAAAAACAAGAATTTATCATTGAATCTCTTAATTCTGAAATTGCTAGATTAAAATCTCTTATTCCTGATGATGATAATTGCAAAAATTGTGAGGTTTTAATGCATGAAATTTCAAAAATTAGAGATATCAATTTTGATCATAATTTGAGATTTAAATCTTCTCTTGCTCTTGGATTTGCTTTGCATGCTCGTGTTGTTGATGAATTAATGTTGACAAAGAATATTTTGAAAAAATATAAAACTACTTTATGTGCAAGTTCTTTGTTCAATGTTTTGTGTGCGAAAAAAATTAAACAACACAAGGATGTTTTGATTTCTCAAAATTGCTCAAAGTACTTTTTGAATGAAACGAAATTGAAAGATGCTTTAGGACGTGTTGAATACATGGAAAATATTGTAAAACAAGATGAAGTGCTTTCTTGTTCTAAGTGTCGCAAAAATAAAGGTGTTTTGGTTGATTGTGAAAATTATGCTAATTTGGAAAAAGAAGTTTGTTATTTAAAAAGTTCTTTGGAAAAGTTTTCAGATGGTAAAAAGAAACTTAACATGATTTTGGATCAATCAAAAGTGAGCACTTTCAATCGTGGTGTAGTTTTAATACTAATGCCTATTTTACAAATCACCAACCTGCTGTTTTGAGCATAACTGAAAAAGGTGATGTTTTGACAAAACCCGAACAAAAGAGAACGATTTTTAAATCTGGTGAAATTTTGGCTTCTCTTCCTTCAATGATTCAAGAGAAAAAGTCTTTTGCAAAACCGTCAATTTCAAAACCATTTACTTCAAAAACTTTTTGTCGTGAGAAGTATACTTGTTCTTTTTGTGAAAAAGATGGACATTTGGTTGGTTTTTGTTTTAGACTTGCTCGTAAGCAGAAAAAGGAAAGAGAAATTGCTTTAGCTAAATAACGGTGGCAAAAATCGGGTTTTGGATCGAGGAGCTCGGTCAGACCGACACTGACTAATTGGTCAGACCGGCCTCGACCAGTGGTCAGACCGCAGTTGTACCGGCAGTCAGACCGACAGCCAGGTCCGGTCAGACCGCAGGGACAGTGACGGTCAGACCGGCCACATGGCAATTTTGTGCGTAATTTAAATCGGACTTTTGTGAAGCATCAAGGTAAGTTTTCAGGTAAGTCTGATTCTGATTTTGTTCGTACATATGTACCTACTAGTTCTATTGGTCGTGTGACTCAGTGTTGGATTCCAAAATTTCTTATTTTTAACCCCAACACGGAGGCCTCGACATTTTCTCGTTCGTAGGTATTTTTGGGCATACTCCCCATGAGTGTTCAACATTGAGACAACGGTTGCTTTTCAAGGTAACATCAAGGTAATTTTGGATTGAAATAATTTTGTTATACTTTCTCAATTATTAGCTTTTCTTGTGCTAGTTTGTGAGATAGTAGTTTTGATTAATTCAAATGAATATATGTCAATTCATGAGAACCTTGGTGATATCATTGGCAATTGGATGTCTTTTTCAAAATCTTTGATTTCTTCTTGATTTTTCTTTGAGGGAAATTGGAGGTTAATTTGAGGGGGAGTTTGTGCTTTTTCATGCATTCATGCTTATTTTTTATGCATTTGTTTATAAATATGAAAATAAATATAATGATAAAAAGAGAGCTTTGTTTTATACCTCTAGTATATTCTTGTGCATGCTAGCAAAATAGTTGAGGTTTATTTATTGCTATGTTAGCTTGTATGCATTTTAGTCTTTTCATGAAGCTTAAATATTGCTTTTAAGTGAGATGATGCATGACACTAATTTTTTTACTTGAATTAAGAAAATATACAATATTGATGCTAGCATATTGATTGAATGATGAATGTTTATATATATATGCTTTATTGATTTGTTATTTCTCAAATAGCTTTTAAATATTCATTGGACAAGAGAATAAAAAATATATATGAGAGAAAATAATGAATACCGAATCCTTGGAAACAGTCTTGACGACAAGGACGTATTCGATGTGAGCAAAAATAATGGGTGTCGAATCCTTGGAAACAGTCTTGACGACAAGGACGTACCCGGAATAATTAAGAGAAAAAATATGAGCAAAAAGAAGCTCAAATAAAAGTTAAAAATTCTCTTGATTGTTTTGTGCTAAAGCTTATTTGAGAAAGAGTGATAAATGCAGTAGGTGTATATGTATAGATGTTTATTTTTTCAACCTATATGCTTGTGAATACGTTGCATTATAAATCGTTTGAAATCATGAATCTTTATTGCTACGTTGAGCTTAATTGTAATATCTTTGATTCATGTTTATACTATAGTGTATGCTTGTTAACTAGTTAATAAATTTATCTCCTTGTCATTGCAAAACATGATCATGAATTGCTTTTGGTATACTTTAAAGCTCTCGATGATAAAAAAACTTAGAAAATAAAAATATTGCATTTGTGATACATTTGTTATTATTTCTCTTTTGCATTCTTGATGAAATCATTGTTAAAGGGGGAGAAATATACAAAATGCATGCTTCTTGAAAGGGGGAGAATTGATTTGCTTCGATTTGCTTCCATTTTAAAAATAGTTGATTTTGAAGTTTTGGATTACAAATATGGGAAATTCTTTCTTTTAAAAAGGGGGAGAGTTTTCTTTTCATCACGTTTGTGATTTTTGAGCCGTCTGAGCTTTTTGATTCGTTTTTGTTTTTCGTTTTTCAAAAACACTAAATTGCATTTTGAAGATGTTGCCAATGTGTTCATCAAGGGGGAGATTGTTGGATCATGTGATGATCTTGGTGATGAACAATTGTCAAAGGTAAATGTTTGTGAAAATACGGAGTTGTGTTTTCAGACGGTGAATAATGCTGACAGGTTGTGTACCGGTCAGATCGGGCTGAGGCGGCCGGTCAGACCGGAGGTATTCGAGCGGTCAGACCGGCTGTCACGCGGTCTGACTGGCAGAGTCGGCAGCGGCTGAATCGGTTTCGGATTTGGATGTTTACTTATAGTTGGTTTCTATACGTGTGGATACTGGTGTTATGCTAATGTGAGTCAAGTTGGGGATAACTTGCACTCGGATATGGAGTTTCTTTATTGTTCACGTGCAGGTGTTGCTTGAGGCCATGGAAGTATAGCCGGTGATGGATCGGGACTAGGCTTGGGAGAAGTTGAGGTCCAGACGGTCGAGGATATCACGCGGGATGCTCAGGCTAGAGAACAATGCATGTGGAGGTGAAGGTTTCCATATGGCGTACACGTGGTGTTGTATGCGTATGGAAAGCGGAGTCAAATTTGGTAGGAGTCCAAATTTGGATAGTGTTGAGTTTGTTGCTTGTATGGGAGGTTTCCTATGGGATTAGGACTTCTTGTATGAGTAGGATTCGTGGCTAGGGGCAGCCATGATGAGGGTATAAATAGAGGGGCATAGTGTTGTCTCTTGGTGCGAGTTATATGGAGTTTTAGATCAAGCTTTTAGAGCTTTGAGTTAGGGTTTTGATATTAGTCGAAATTGTGGAGAGGAGTGCTATGGTTGCACTTTGTAAACACTTGTTGATGCAATAAAGTCAAGAGATTTGATCTACATCTTCGTGTGTTTTTCTACCGGCGTTGTTCTGGATCTCGACGGTCAGACCGAAGTACTACGGGCGGTCTAACCGGCGAGAGGCAGCGGTCCAACCGGCGACGCTACACCGGTCAGACCGGGGTGCTTGGGCGGTCAGACCAGCGGCTTAGGCTCGGTCAGACCGGCGGTGTTTTGACAGCAACGGTGACGGTGGCGATCTACATCGAAAAGAGGGTAACTTTAATTTCCGCTTAAAACTTTTGGTTTTTGGTGTTACAATCATTCACCCCCTCTGGTTGGCTTGATATTTGGGTTTCGATCTTACAGATAGCAAGCAAAGTAGCTATTCATCCATCTATCTTAACCCCTAGCTAGCTACTCCCAAAGTCCGCTAGTCAATACTCGATGAAATCAGCTCACATTTCCCCCGCAAAGGTAGCCAATGCAAGCCCACTCCAACACTCCACATATATACACACTCTCTCTCTCTCTCTCTCTCTGAGCCTGAGTAGTGTGTGTGTGAGAGAGATATCAATATATGTATTCGATGTTGATGCTACTGTAGCCATCTTGTGTCTATATATATAAACCCAGCAGGCAGCAGCTAGCTAGAGAGGCATTGCATGCTAATCTCTTTTCTCTGCTACTTGCATGTACATCACCTCTGCATGCACTTGAGTTCATTCATTCCACTGATGCATGTTGGCATGTTTGCTACCATCTTCATACCTTCTCCTCATGCGTCGATCTCTTCTCTTCTTCCTCATGCATCCTCTCTCGATCGATTACAAGCAAGTGTTGCTGTTCTTGTTGCTAGCTACAGGTGAGTAGGTCCTTGTTGGAGAAGCAGGGTACGTGCAAAATTAACACCGGTCGCGAGCTAATTAACAAGCTCTGACCATGGTGAAATAATGCACGTGCTCCCCTTCTCCACCATGGCCTTCTCACCTCCATCATCTCGCCTTCAGCTTCATCATCTCCACCAATCGATCGATCTCCGTTTGCTAATTAATTATATGTACTTGTACATAAAGCTCCCAGTGATCTACTATAATATGCAAAGATATCTAATATACTGTACGGATATGCTTTATTTTAGATACATATGCATATACTATTGACTAGCCGAAATGATGTGCACGTACTAATTAGTAATACCTTTAGACTTTAGTTATAGGGCTTAGTTTAATTATTATTTAATTAGCAAACATTTTTGCTAGTAACTATAGATGATACCCCCGTTTGTGTACTTAAACTGCCAAATTATTACTAGTACTAACATATATATGCATCTCTTTCAATTTCTTCTTTTCTCTGTTTCTGTATAGGTGCATAAGGAACACTGAGGCAACAGAGCCTGCAACTATAGCTAGTTTCAGCTGATGCAAAAGGAAAAAGATGCACGCTCGATCAAGATGTGTTAGAGAAGGCATTAGTTCTCCTTTCTTGTGACATTGCATATTTGCATGGATAGCCTCATGGCCATATATATTTGTATCCAATACTATACTTTTTTTTTGAAGACTAATAGCATCGATACTGACTGTGTGTGATGTGTACACAATTAGTTGGTTTTTGCCTGTACTGAATCTAAGGTTTTCTTCTTCCTTCTTTTTTTTTAATGCCAAGAACATCCAAGCCAGTGTTGCTGAGTGCAGGAGTATCGTCAGGACGACGACTGTCTGTGTCGACAGCTGTAAGCTTTGCATGCCTATATTCTTGTGCACAAGCTAGAGTACAAGCTAGAATCCGGAGCAGCTAGCTAGCTACCGTAAGCAATGAATTCTGCTAGCTAACTACTCCACCGGCTACAAGTCTCAAGGTGAAAGAAATGATCTTATCGACCATCTAAGATATGATGGCTAGGAAAGCTCGCAATTACTAATAAATCTAGCTAGACAGGAAATTAATTAGAAAAACACGCTAATTAATTCCCTAGATATATTCCTGTACAACACTAACTTATACAGGTACTAGTCTTGTACCCGTGCGTTGCAACGGATTCTATCTAAAATAGACAAACCTCCTGGTTGAAAGTTGTAAAAAATATATTTATCTCTACTTGATTCAAACAAGATTCTTCATCTTGAAAAAGAAAAGAAAAGAAAAAAAAAACCATGCCTAAGCATTTTAGGATAATGAGTTTGAGCTAAGGAATTGTTTCTTCAACATGACAATGAAATAATCATGATAAATTTAGAATTGCGATAAATTTAGAATTGCAAAGAAAACCTAAAATGTTACTTGAAACAGTGTTTGCCTAGACCATAGTCTAGATGAGACGACGGGTTAACATCTGGTTTAGGGCCTAAATCATAAATTAGACCGTTTGACCGTCTAGTCAGTCAAAGACGGTCCTAGACTGTCTAGACCACACAATTAGACAACACCTAGATGAGTGTAGACCATAAACCTTGTCATTTAGACTATGGTCTGGGCAATGGGCCAATGCATTTTTTGTGTGGTAGGATCTAAAACTTCAAGCCCAGCCCAAAGCCCATATGGTTTAGGGTTTTGACCCATTCCAAACCCTTATCCTCTACTCTAAGCCCATCACCGCTACGAAGTCACGTCGTCTCTCCTCTAGTCGTCGTCACCTTGGAACACCTATTATAGTGTCGCTAGTTCTTTAATATTATAGTGTCGCTAGTTATTTAATATTCTATGGAACATAATAAGCATATTTACATGCGTGCCAAAGAAAAATATGCCGATAGTATAGTATACTGTATATCGTCTAGACTGGCTAGACTCTAGACCATGGGTCACCGTCCATCTAGCGTCTAGCATCTAGGTGAACACTGACTTGAATCGAGGTAAAAAAAGAAGCAATTTCAAAAATTACATAGGTGACCCTCTCCCAATCTCCTCTCCTTTTCAAAGTTTAGACAGAAGGGGGAGTTGGTCATGAAGAGATAAGTACAATGATCTCATGTGGTGTACCTTTGTGGCCCTCACATGTAAGTGGTCATGGTGGAGGCAGACCCACCATTACCACTAGAGTCTTTTGAAATATATAGATATTACCTACTAGCTTAGCTAGTTGGTGTGCTGCTGCCTGGATTTTTTTTATATTTTGATTCTTTTTAAAAACTTATTTTACAAATAGACTTTTGAAAAAACTTATTTTATCAAAGGATCATTTTTCTCAGCGCTAGGGTTATTGGCACCGAGGTTAAATATCTCGACATCAATGACACTAGCGTCAAAGACCTATTTGTAAGAAAAAAAATTAAAAATGGTTATATTTTTTACAAATAGGTCCTTGGTGCTAGTTTCTTAGGTGTCGAGGATCTATTTGTAATAAAAAATATTTACATTTTAATCTCTTTTAGTTTTTTTAAAATAGGTCCTCAGTGCTAGTGTCGACCCCTCTATATCTCGGCTGCTAGCGGAACGAGGGTGTCGGCGCCAGCGTTGTTAGCACCGAGACGTTGGACTTCGGAGACAGAATTATTGGCGTCGAGAAAAGAATCCAGTCCTGAAATAAGTTTTTCTAAAAATTTATTTATAAAATAAGTTTTTGAAAGGACCAAAACATAAAAAAGAAATCAGGTGCTGCTGCATGCTAGCGGCAGAGCAAGAAATTTTACCCACAGTATAGATTACATATATAAGATACACCCAGGCAATCTTAAGGGTGCTTTTTAAGTGAAACAACTAAATCGTTTTTTCCCTCAAAAAAACTAAATCGTTTTTTAAGTGAAAGTTCAGGTCAGCATTGTCCGACTCGGACCTGTTGGAGAAAGATCTGAGTTCAGTCGATGGGGCCGTGTCAGAGGAGTATATAGGACCGGCCTCAGATGTGTTTTGGGCCTGAATTTGTAGTGCGATCATTTCGGCCTGGTCTTGTAAACAACTCCAAAACTGAGTGGTGGGTCCTGAATTTTTGCATGTCTTCAGGCACATTTCTCTTTCTCTTTAGCAATTATTATATAAGCGAATTTTAGTAAACCACACTCTACGACTTGTAAACTGCTACTTTGTTTTATATAATAAGTCGTTTTAATTTTTTCTAAACTTCTTTAAATTTAACTAAATTTCTAAAAATATATAGCAACATTTTGAACACAAAACAAACGAGTTATCAAAATATATTAAATATTGGTTTTAATGAAACTAATTTGGTGTTATAGACCCTGTTAAATTTTTTTATAAGCTTAGTCAAATTTTTTTAAAAAAATATAGTAAGAAAAAATCAAAAACGACTTAGAATATGATTATAAAACGATGAGAGTATCATAAACACGTCACTTTTGAGAAAATGAGATACTCATCGGTTTGCGTTTCACAACTAAATCATGCTTTTTAAGCATTGTCACACGGCCATACCTAAGAATTTGAGATGCCCGGTACAAAATATAAAATGAGACATGTATTAAGAAAATAACAAGAACCAGAAGTAAATTTTATTTTAGGCTGTTATATATATTCACCGTAGTTACACAATAGATCAAGTTAGACTCACTTTTTCATTTAACGCCAACAAAAAATTTATGTGGTCCATGCGCTTTTAACCTCAAGCCAAGGCGTCCTATGGTGTTCAAGGTTCTGCGTTGGCCCTAGCTTATGGAGTTAATGTTATAACGAAGCTACCACAATAAACCATGTCATCACTTCTCATGGACACCTATTAATGGTGTTTTATGGTTCAAATTATGACATACTACCTCATTTTCAAAATGCACGACGTCATTAATTTTTTTATAACGTTTAATCATTCGTTTTATTCAAAACTTAATATAAATATATAAAATTATAGGTTAAGATTATATTTTATTTGATAATAAAATAAGTCAAAAAAATAAATAATATTTATATAAACAAACGATTAAACGTTATGAAAAAAATTAATGGCGTCATATATTTTAAAATAAAGGAGTACTTTTTTAGGCTGAATGACTTTGTTTTTTTTTCTGCTGGATTAGTTACTTTTTAGTGGTGTGCGACTGTTTTGAAGATTAAAGGTTTAATGAATCTCATTTCTGAGGTGCACGTGTGTCATATTGGTAGAGGGTGCAGTAATGCAGCGAATGAACTTGCTAATATAGCTAGAAGGACTAGGCAAAGTACGTTGTGTGAAGGATGAATGCCTCCACTTATGTTTGAACTTATCCTTGAGATTGTAATTCCTCCGATTAATTAACACCATTTCCTCGTAATAAAAGTTACAGTATTATTTCTCAGTGAGATTCTTTCTTCTATTTTTTAACTGCAACTTATATATGTCTGGTTTGTGTCACATGGACTCCATCCGTCTCAAATTATAAAATCTATATTTTTTTTACACGATCATTAATAATATACTTTGATTATTAATTTATTTCATGTTATGTTTCTAGTGAACATGCATCACATAAAAATACCTCAAAATATAAATTTAATGATATAACATACATAATACTTAACATAAATATAATTATAATTAGTATGTTTATTAGTTAAAAATATAAATATGATTAATATGATTATTAATGAAAAGTTATTGAGTTTGATTTTTAAAAGAACGCGGACGGGGAGCAAGAGAGGGCAGGTAAATAATTAAACACGCAGGATCAAAAGTCAACGTCCAAGGTCGCGAGATACTAATTAATTGGCTGTGTCCAGTAATACAGCATCCACATTTGCAGCGAAGGTTGCAGACGATAGCATATGCGTGTAATTAATTAAGGAAAAAAAACGGCCTCACTGATCGAAAAGCGGAAGCAATCTCGCAGCGATCCGGACAGACCGAGACGGAACCTTCTGATGACCAACACACCAGATCCCCTGCGGTCATGCATCCATGTCGCCCGGGCTTATTCATTTCATAGGAGTAAAATATTAACGTTGAGAGGATACGTATCTCGGGTCTTTTATTAGTAAAACTATTTAAAATAATAACTTATTGAAATTAACTAGGCGTTAAGTGGTATTCAGCTATACGTTTCGCTAGCAGTGTTCAGGGCCGGTTTGTACAATATATACGTAGCCCGTAGCCTATTTATGTCTTATTTGTTACCTTCGTGGAAATTAAAGAGAGAATAAGTAGGTGAGAAAGGGTTCTCAATAGAAGAATCTGATGATTGTTCTCAAAGAGAGAAGATGTGAGTCGAGACGAAAAAAATAAAGATATGGTAGTGGGCTTTTAAGAGATAACTTTGTCAATGTCAAGAATAAAACATACTTGCTATACACGCGGGTTAATGAAATATGCTAATATCATATACCTGATAATATACGAAAATGTATCTTTTAATTAAAGAAATACGGCTAATAAAGAAGAAAATTATCTTTTCGAAATATAAGGTCTCAGAATACTAGTTGGAGAGGATAAGATTTCTTTAGGCCTGTATCCTATTCTATCTTCCCAAGTTCTACTTGAAGAAGATAATGATCTATGCTATATATACCAGGTCTTTACGTTCAGGGAGGGACATTGAGTTAGAAGTCATAGCCAAAGTCAAGTTCAGGAGCAATCCGGAGAAACTAGCGTCGTATTCGTCGAATAGATCTTGTCGGATCGTTCTCGATAGTTTCTAGTCGGCGGATTCATCCAGTTATTCTATTCTCCATTGTACTCTAAACGATATTCTCATCCATAATACATATAAACTGGAGTAGGGTTGTTACTCATCTTGAGAGCCCAAACCAGTATAAATCCTTGTCCATTATCTGCTTGATATATTCTCGCGTATACCTTGATTTCAACAATCCCCATACTCTACAAATATTGTGGTTGGCGTATAGTTCGTCAACAGTTGCGTGCCAGGTGGCTTGGTGCTAAAAGGTTTCGACGAGATGAATTCAAGAGCAGGATTTTTCGACAAGGGCTTCTACGATCAACCTAGTCTGAGAGATCCAACCCAACCAACTTTCGCCATGGTCCAAATTGGCTCCATCATCTTCCCAGTCTTCATTGTTTTCCCGATCTCACCGCCACCCTTAGCACGTGCTGAGGACGAGGCCATGACGACGGCATGAGCGGATACATCTCCGCAAACAGTCGCCTCTCCGATTCATACCGAGGACGAGACGCCAAAATCTCAACCCATTGACAAAAGTCCTAAAGCGACTCGATTTTCGGCTTCAGCCGATAAGCGTGTATCGACAAGGAAGTCTGCCGACAAGGATGGTGCATGGTGTCCGACCCACAAGACTTCCAGTCATCCGTTGGGTGGATGTCATGTCATAATCCAAGCAAAGGCTAAACTCAACGCTTGCGAGGAACGTGGGATTCAGCGTGTTTCTTCATATAAGGCGTGGTGCTCAATCCATAAACCCAAGAGTCACCCTCTAACCAGCTGCGGGACATTCTTGAAGCTTGCAGAACCAATTACTCAAGTTTCATGTTGTCCGATACACTCTTGTAGAGACCAATCTAGTGCAACATCTATGAACGACAACCCTTTAGATCGCATGGTATGTTACAATGGAATTGATCTCGATGAACCATCTGTTCTTCACAGCATGGACGACGAGGAATCTTTTGGCTTAAATTCTTCGGCAATCGAAGACAGGGTGCAGACGACCATACACCATGGGGATCCATGGAGGAGGGTGAGTTCGTTCGTTTTCGAGACGTAGCTCCTCCACAAGCTGAACCTGTTCGTACTCGCGCCGAACACTTCACTACCTTCAATAATCTGATTGACAACCTCCTTTCGATCCAGTAACCCACCCGGAAGTGGATGCATGGTTAAACCGAATAGAATCCACTATCACAAAACTCAACTCTGCTTTAATCCGGCGGCAGGACCGCCACCTCCATACGTTCCCCCCTCAAGATGACGAGATTGCCGAGAAGGTTGGCGTCGCCAACAGTCCTCAAAACAGCGAACCTCGCATTCCTGACAATGCATCGCCATAACGGCGAGCCCGACAAGCGCCTCCCCGACAAGACACTCGTGATTTCCACGACCAGCTAAACGACCGAAGTCGAGAACGGCAAGATCAACACGATAACAGACGCCGATAACCCCATGATCATCGACATAGGGGCAGTCGTCGGGACAATAATTGTGATCAAAACAACAATCACGGTAACGACCAAGGTCGTGATCGCCAGGATAACCCAGTATATTGAGGTGACGACGAGCGAGCTTCACGTCACCACCATGATGACCAAGAGGACTCTCGATCCCTGCCTCCAAAGCATGGCCGAAGTCGCGATCGTGACCTCACGACCACACCCCCTACTATGGTGATCCCTAGTCATTCTCTTCGTCATAATCTATGGGCGGTTCACATGGCTGCCATGGTCGCCAACCACCCTTCCTACCCCAGGGACGGATGTAGAGCCTTTAAGCCTTCCCTTCGAGAAGTGAACTGGCCCCTCAAAATACCGTTTCGCAATAGTAGAGAAGTACGATGGGAGCACAGACCTAGAGGAGTTCTTACACGTATACTCTACTATTCTATATGTTGCCAACAGCAATGAAGAGATCTGCTCGGTCATGGCTAGTTCACCTTCCCCAAAATTCGATATCTTCTTGGCAGATCTTTGGAAGTAATTCGTCGAAAATTTTCAAGGCACTTACAAGAGACACAGGGTCGAGGACAATCTAGACACCCTTAGGTAGAAGCCCGGTGAACCTCTTCGGGATTTTATTCAACGTTTCAATGAATGTTGGAATACAATCCCCGAGATCATCGACGCGTCCGTAATATGGGCCTTTAAGTCAGGTGTCTAAGATCGCTATACGATGCAAGAGCTGGCAACAAGGCAAGTAATGTCTGCAATGAAGTTGTTCGAGATCATGATAGGTGTACCCACGCAGACGAAGTCATCCGAAGGAACAAAGGGAAGTGGAAGTCGGTGAAAGAGAAACAACCAGTTAAAAAAGACAGCCCAGAACCAAGTCAGAAATCTAGTCGCAAGAAAGAAGGAAAGAGAAAGACACAGTCGAAGGTTCTTGTCGCAGAACATGATAAAAACGCTCCCCAATAACCTCCTCCTCAAGACGACATCCCAATAAGACAATGGTGTCCGGTGCATAAAACTAACGCTCACACGTTCGAGGAGTGCAACGTATTCCAAAAAGCCATGGCTAGAAGATAGCCCAAGACAAGGGAAAGAGGTTCGCATGGTAGAGAAGAGCAATCATGACCTTACGTTCGACGATGAACTAGGTTTTCCTGACTTCGACCAGCATGTGGCCCATATCTTCGGCGGCTCGACCTCTTATTCTTCGAAAAGACAATACAAGAAGGTAGAACGTAAGGTATGCTCCACAACCTGTAGATCAACATCTAAAATGAAGTGGTCAGATTAGAAGATCGAGTTCTCTGACGCCGACCACCCAACTCTGACGACAACCCCTAGGCGATACCCAATATTAGTTGAACCTACTATCCGGAACGTCAAAGTTGCCTGAGTTCTTATTGACGGCGACAGCTCCATCAATCTTCTTTTTGCCACTACGCTCGATGCAATGGGGATCCCGAGAAGCGAGCTTATCCGTTTAGAGTAGCTCTTCCATGGTATTATCCCAGAATCATCATCAAAGCCTTTAGGACAGATTACGTTGCCGGTGATCTTTGGCAAAGCTGACAACTTTCAAACAGAGCAGATCACGTTCGACGTAGCAGAGTTTGACATCGCCTAAATCGCCATGCACTAGCTGATCAAGATACCAGGACCCAAAGGGATAATCACGATACCGGGGAATGCAAAGATGGCCATGCAGTGCGACAAGAGGAGCCTCGACATGATCGAGCAAATTCCCACCACGCCCGTCGCAAATAAACCTCCTCGGAAAGTGACCAAACCCAATGTAGCACCTAAACCAGACGACGCCATAAAGATAATCCCGATGTCCAGTAGCACCCCGACAAGACGGTCAAGATCGAGGCCGAGCTCGATTGCAAATAGGAACTCGAGCTCATCACCTTCCTCCGCAATAATGCAGATGTGTTTGTTTGGCAACCATTCGACATGCGCGGGGTCTCTAGGGAGGTGATTGAGCACAAACCGATGGTTCGGCCAGACGCAAAGCATGTCAAACAGAAATTGTGTCGCTTCGCTCTTGATTGCAAAGAGGCTATACGAGAAGAACTTAATAAACTTCTCAAAGCCAGTTTCATCAGAGAAGTCCTTCAACCAGAGTGGCTCACAAATCCAGTCATGATGCACAAAGCCAACGACAAGTGGAGGATATGCGTAGACTTCAACGATCTCAACAAGGCGTGCGCAAAATACTACTTTCCCCTTTCACACATCGACCAACTAATAGATTCTACGGTCGGATGTGAATTATTGAGCTTTCTCAACGCATATTCTGGGTAACATCAAATCAGTATAGCCAAGGAAGACGAGGAGAAGACAGCCTTCATCACGCCCTTCGGTGTATTCTGCTATGTCAAGATGCCCTTTGGCCTGATCATCGTTGGGTCCATGTACCAGCGGGAGATTCAGGGGGCTTTTCAATCTCAACTCGGCAACAATGTTGAGGCCTATGTCAACGATGTCATAGTTAAAACAAAAACATGAGATAGCCTTATCGATGACCTACGGGAAACGTTCAACAATCTCCGACGACATCGGCTCAAGCTGAACCCGGAGAAGTGCATGTTTGGAGTACCATCGAGCAAACTGCTCGGCTTCCTCTTCTCCGGACGAGGTATCGAAGCAAACTCGGACAAAATCAAGGCCATCGAGAACATGAAGTCGCTGATAAGACTCAAAGAAGTCCAGAAGCTTACCAGATGTATCGCAGCCCTCAGTCGATTCATGGCCAGGATGGGAGAACGAGGATTACCCTTCTTCAGCCTCCCGAAGAAACAAAACAGGTTCGAGTGAACATCTGAGGCCGAGGAGACGTTCTGCGCACTCAATCGATACCTCACAAATCCACCCGTGCTCGTTGCCCCACAGCCACAGGAGGAACTGTTCCTCTACATCGCCACAACACCATACTTCGTAAGCACTGTTATCAATGTCAAATGCGACAAGCTACAGTGCCCAGTCTACTACGTCAGTGAAATGCTACACGACACCAAGATTAGATACCCCAGATTCAGAAGCTATTCTAGGTTGTGGCCATGACATCCCGAATGCTGCGCCACTACTTCCAAGCCCATAAGGTCATGATCGTCTCCTCATACCTCCTTGGTGAAGTTGTTCGCAACAAAGAAGTCGTATGATGCATTGTCAAATGGGTCATCGAGCTCAGCCAATTCGATGTCCACTTCATTCCACGAACAGCCATTAAGTCCTAGGTACTCGCAGACTTCGTCGTTGACTGACCCGCCCCCGAGGACGGTAAAGTTGACTGAACGGACAACTAGCGATGGACAATGGCCTTCAATGAGGCTTTCAACAGCCAGGGAGCAGGAGCTAGATTTATTCTAACTTCACCAACCGGAGTACAATTTTGACACGATATACAACTACATTTCTGGGCAACCAACAATATCGTCGAGTACGAAGGACTTCTCGCCGGACTAAGAGCCACCGTATCATTTGGGGTCAAGTGACTAGTTATGAAAGGTTACTCAGAAATAGTTGTCAACAATGTGCACAAGGATTACAAGTGCTCCAACCCAAGTTGTACAAGTATCTCGCCGAAGTCAGAAAGCTGGAACGCAGGTTCGATGGATTCGAGGTGCGCCACGTCTATCGCAAAGACAACGCCGACGCTAACAACATCACCCGCCGAGCTTACAGAAGAGAACCAATGGAACCCGACATGTTCCTAGAGGTGCTAGCCAATCCCTCAGTCAAGAATTTGCCGAACGACGACATCGATAGCACCACCGACGCTGGCTCGGGGGCTACTACTCAAAGTGCCAAACTCGTCGCGGACATCGAGACTACCACCAATTGGCGCACACCGCTAATCAAATTCCTCAACACCGACAAGCTGCCGGACGATGATAGAAAAACTCTCTCGACAAGCCAATGCCTACTGCATGATCAGGAACAATCTATATAAGAAGGCCACCAACGGAGTACTGCTGAAGTGCATCATGACCAACGATGACAAGGAGCTACTGCTCGACATGCATGAAGGAATCTGCGGATCACACACCGATGGGAGAACACTAGTCGGCAAAGCCTTCCGACAAGGTTTTTACTGGCCATTGGCTCTCCAAGACGCTTCTGATATGGTACAATGATGTGAAACTTGTTAGTTCCACAAGAAACACACCAAGTAATTAGCCCAAGCCCATTAAACCATCTCTTTGTCCTGGTCATTCTCGTGCTAGGGGCTTGACATCCTCGGACCTTTTCCAAAAGGACAAGGTGTCAACAAATTCTTATTCGTGGCTATCGACAAATTCACTGAGTGGATTGAAGTGGAGCCAACAAGAGAAATCAGAGCCAAGCACACAATCAAGTTTATCAAGAGGATATTTTGTCGATACAGTCTCCCAAACCGATATGACAAACAATGGCTCCCAGTTCACGAGCACCACCTTTCAGGACTACTGCTCAGAATATGGGGTCAAAATCTGCTTCATGTCGGTGTTCCATCCTCAGAGCAATGGGCAAGTCGAGTGGATCAACGGGATCGTCCTCCAAGGAATCAAAACACGTGTATAAGATAGGCTCATGGACTACGATTCACGATGGGTTGAGAAACTCCCCTCTGTTCTATAGGTCGTCCATACCACTCTGACTACACCAACCAAAAAGACCACGTTCTTCCTTGTGTATAGATTTGAAGCTATGCTCCCCACCAAGCTACACTATCGATCAATATGAGTTTGGGAGTACTTAGATGAGGACCAGGATGACAGACGAATAGATGATGTCAACTTGCTAGAAGAACACCGAGAACGAGTTGCCATCCGAGTAGTTGGATACCACCAAGCCTTACGTCGCTATCACGAGAAGTGTGTTCGTGTCCGTACACTTGACATTGGCGATTACGTCCTTCGACGAGTCCAAAACCAGGCAGGGCGTAATAATCTCTCAACAAAGTGGGAAAGACCATGCATGGTGGTTCAAGTCTTATGGCCAGGCGCATACAAAATTGCCGATGATGAAGGCCGTGAGTTACCGAATTCTTGGAACATCGACCAGCTATGAAAATTCTATGTATAAGACCAATATCTACTCAGTAAGTTGGTTTATACCAGTTCATATTCATAAATACATATATATTTTGTCCTATATAGCACAGTATTTTGTCCAATGAACCCTTTTGTCGACGGTCTATATGCCGACCACGGTATTTGTAGAGTATGAGGATCATTCGAACCAAAATTTTTTTTTCTCATTGCTTTTAGTTCGATCTAGATACAACTCTCTTCACATCATATGGATTTTCTAGGGATAACATTGATCAATATAAATTCCCACAAAGGATTGTTTTTAAGTTTTTTGATGGACTATATGCCAACCACGGTATTTATAGAGTATGGGGATCGTTGGAATCAGGGTATACGCGAGAATAGATCAAGTAGACAAAGGATAAGGATTTATACTGGTTCGGGACCTCGAGATGAGTAACAACCGTACTCTAGTTTATATGTATTATGATGGAAATATCGCTCAGAGTACAATGGGGAATAGAACAACTGGATGAACCCGCTAACTAGAAGTTATCGAGGACGACCCGATGAGGTGTATTCGGCAAATACGGTGCTGACTTTCTCCGGATTGCTTCTGGGGGTGGCTTTGGCTAAGGCTTGTAACTCGATGCCCCTCCTTGGACGTAGGGGCCTTGTATATACAGCAGAGATCATCTTCTTCTCCAAGTAGAACTCGGAGAGATAAAATAAGACATAGGTCTAAGAAAACCTTATCTTCCCCGACTAGGACTCTGACACCTTCTATTTCGGGGAGATAATTTCCTTCTTTATTAGTCGTATTTCCTTAATTAAAGGATACCTTCTCGTATACTATCGGGTATATGGTATTACCATATTTCATTAACTCGTGTATACGAGGTATGCATTATCCTTGACACTGACACCCTTTTCTTTCATAACACCACAAATCGAAGTCATTTCCTATCGACCTATTACATTAAGCCTGACTAGTCACCGAGTCTCATCACCTTGGTCAGGGATGCCTGGTACAATTGGGCTAGTCGGATGCTAAGGGTCAAACGGCCATGTCAGATTTGGTTATGTCAGAGCATCCATTGTAACGTATTAACTGGTCATGTACTCAGAAAATTTTCCCAACTTCACGGCTAGGGGTTAGGAATTCGTCGCTTCAACACAGTCTAGTATGAAAATTTAAGCTACTTTTTTGTTGGAAATATTATACTTTCCATAAAACTAACTAGGGGTAGAAGGGTACCCAACTTAATAATGCCAACATTGGCCCATATAAGAAGTACTCTTTTACTGCTGCAAATACGACTTACTTTAATGTTTTACAAAAATTGATGAAACTTCAGTGTCTTCTAATAGCTTGCATAGATTGCTTTACAGGGCAGTACGATGACTAAACCTACCAGGAGGGCCATTGCCATTGCATCGAGGTAAAAACGTCCTTGGCAAGTGGAGCAAGGGACTGTGCCAGTTGGTCGATCTCGGCAGATGTTCTCCGAGAACATGAAAACCCCTTCCACAGGAAACTTGGGCTCATCTGGGGACGCGACTCGTGGATACAAGCAAGGATGTGCCCACCTACATACCGACTGGCCCGACGACATTCACTCTTTAGGCTGTTGTCGATCCTTTCAGTGGTACCGGCGAGCTATTCACATGTACCTCGCAACCACCCTAGATAGTCCGAGATCGACTTCTCAGGAGGAGGATGGACCATGTGCAGCTCTCGACACAATTGATGTAGGGTGGAGCAGCTGTCTTCCAGGTGGAATGAGATCCATATCTCCCTACCCTTGAGAAGTTCCATGCTTTGTTCCCTCCTGACGCTGTCAGAGGATCACTCTAATTCTTTCTTCTCATACATTGTTTTCCAGCATTTGACCCATTGTCCCGCCTCTTCGAGAGAGTCCTCAAGGCGTGGAAAGGATAACGACATTGTTAGCAACCCTTGATCTGAGTGCAAGGGCAGTAAGCTACAATGTTGCAGGTTTCTTACTTTGGCATTGTTCACGAAGAAGGGCAATCTGATTCCCTTGAGAGGCCAGCGCGTGATCAGGGGTAACGGCGACCAGAGCACGCTCATCACCACTTGAGGTGGATGAAGCCTGGGGTGTACTGGGCCTGATGATTAAGTCCAAGGAGCTTCCGCCTTGCTAGACATCTTCGTCCTCAACAACAAAACATCTATAGAGCATAAGATGACAAGGAAGAGCAAAAAAGACTTTGAGAAGGGTGAATCAGAAAGGAAGTGTTTTCGGTCACCAAACCTAACACTTGTCCTCGATGCTTACAAAATAAAAATCAGGACATTACTCTTTAAAATAAGGGATCACGGAGTTCCCGAGGTCCACCATCTCAGACTTGATGTCCTTGCGACGCTCGTTGGCTCCTCCCTGTGTCATCATCTCCTCGATGTCGACCTCCGGGTACGTGAGCTTGAGGCAGACGAGAACATGGCATGCTCCGGTCTTGATTCCGGACCGCATGCGATCAACCACCTGCTCAGTGTGGGAACTCGTAGCCCCCTCAAGTGCAATGATAAGCGAGCCCAAGGACCCATCACCGTCGTCTTGTTGAAGAACTCAGGTTGTCGGACATATTTGCCAAGACTCTTGGCGACCACATCCAGGCGACTGTAGTTCTCTTGGAGAGCGCGTCGAAGGGAGGCCAAGTCCTCCTTGTACTCAGCCAGTGAGTGCTCAAGTCCTCGCCATTGCTGCTCGTTCCTAGCCACCACCTCCCGTAACTTCGTGTTGTCCGAACGCGCCTCCATTAGCTGAGCTTCTAAGGTCACGATCCGATCATCAGCATTGAAAGCAGCCTTCACGAGGCGCCCGACTCTGCCAACAACATCGCGGGCACTCGTCTCCAGCAACCAACAAGTCTGCAGTAGCTTGTCGGAAACCGAGGACAACCCCAAGACAACAACGGGGCCTGAGGACAGAGGGAGAGGGAGCAATGGCGGTGGTCGTCGCCGGAGATTTGTAGCTCACTTCGTCGCGGCCACCTGTGCTTTCTCCTGAGGCTGCAAGGGATGGGCTGCGAATAGAAGGCCTCATGATTATAAAGGGTGGGCGATAACAAATAAAATACCAGCAAACTGAGGATGCACTTACCCAGTTTTCTGCCGCTTCAGCAGCAACACCTTCTTCGGGGGCGAGGGCCGTGGCAGTTTGTTCAGAAACCACCTGCTCGTTCAAAGAAGCAGACGCCTAGTGATCGACAAGCGGGCTGACCATGTCGGTTAAAGGCCATGCCTACAAAAGTAAGGATTACTACTCCTACGAGCAAGGATCTGGTTGCCAAAGGGGTAATTTAAGCTACTTACATTGACGACGGCGTCCTTCTCATACTGTGGCAAATCACAGGCCGGGGTTGGGATGTCATCAGCAATCGATGGTGGATCTATCACCACCTGCCCCACACGCTTCGCCACTGCCTCGTCAAAGAGAGCTACGACGAAGACAAGAATAGCAGGTTAGACCAAGTTAGGGAACTCAAAGCTATGACTTCGGGTTATATACCAAAGCGTGATATCCGCGTCACGTCCTCTGCCCCCATGTACTCGTACACAGGATGAGCACGTGCTTTAGAGGATGGATCCGATGACGAACGAAATCTTGTACGATCTTGTACCCGGTCAGATCACGTTGTCGAAAGTCAAAGATTTTATCCACAAAACCCTTCAAGGCGCGAGTCAGAGAAGGTTTGGAAGTCCATGACTCTGAGTGTGTAGGTCGTTCTTCGGGAATAGAAAGACAAGGAGCGATGTCGATTACGTGGAGATAAAACTAGCTATCCCTCCAGTTCTTCTTGAAGGTAGGACAGTTGAAGCTGATATACCTACTCCTCATTTTGTCCCTCAGATGAAAACCACAACACCCAAATACCCCGGAGGCCTCCATACATCTAAGCTCATAAAAGTATCTAAACAAATCTATGAAGGGCTTTACCCCTAGATAAGCCTCACATAGATGAGTAAAGATACTCAGGAAGGCAATGGAATTGGGATTCAAGTAGAGAAGATGAATGTCGTAGAAGTCAAGAAGAAGTGAAAGAAACTCGAAAGGAAGAGGAAGAAAACCACATTGAACAAAAGAGGCCAAGGTAACAATTTGCCCAAGGCCGGGCGTAAGATCAGTACCTCCTTCCGAGCGCCTCAGCACCTGCTCGCTCGGCAGCGACCCCTCTAGTTGCATCCTGGCCAGAGCGTCGTCGTTGGCGGCTGATTCTGGGAGATCCATGGAGGTCGTTGGTGGTTTGGAAGATTTATGTGGTTTAGGGTTTTTCGTCGGAGCAAGGGGAAGGTGCATGAAAAGGAAAGTGAAATGACTGTTTGGGCAAAGAAACTCAAATGGATCTCAAAAGTAGAATTTATAAGTCATGTCCGACAGTTCGAATTTCGAGGAAGAAGGAAAAATCACCGCCGAGATTTCTGCTGATTTGTTTATGCCAATTCAAAGTTTCTGACTCAATCCAAATTCAAACTCAAATCAGGTTCTCGGATCATGAGAATAGAAAGACCTTGTCACATGCTCTGCGTCTTCTCGGGTGACCGAAAAGAGCTTGGTGAGTTCGACAACGATTGTTCTCAGGATCTCTACTCGGGAATACTGGTCAAATCATTTGCATTGAAGTCGGGTGCTACTGTCAGTGTCAAGAATAAGACATACCTCCTATACACGAGTTAATGAAATATGGTAATACCATATACCCAATAGTATATGAGAAGGTATCTTGTAATTAAGAAAATACGGCTAATAAAAAAAAGAAATTATCTTCCCGGAATAAAAGATATCAGAGTCCTAGTCGGGGAGGATAATGTTTCCTTAGACCCGTATCCTATTTTATTTCCTCAAGTTGTACTTGGAGAAGAAGATGATCTATGCTATATATACCAGGCCCCCACATTTAAGGAGGGGCATTGAGTTACAAGCCATAGCCAAAGTCATGTTCAAGAGCAATCCGGAGGAAGCCAGCGTCGTATACATCGAAAAGATCTCGTCAGGTCGTTCTCGACAGCTTCTAGTCAACGGATTCATACAGTTGTTCTATTCCCCATTGTACTCTAAGCGATATTTCCATCCATAACACATATAAATTGGAGTAGAGTTGTTACTCATCTTGAGGGTCCAAACCAATAAAAATCCTTGTCTCTTATTTGTTTGATCTATTCTCGCGTATACCTTGGTTCCAACGATGCCCATACTCTACAAATACCGTGGTTGGCGTATACTCCGTCGACAAACTTAAAATCAATCCTTTGTGGCAATTTATATTGATCAATGTTATCCCTAGAAAATCCATATGATGTGAAGAGAGTTGTATCTAGATCGAACTAAAAGCAATGAGAAAAAAAATCTTTTGGTTCAAACCCAACACCAGAGCATATATATGTACCAACAATACAAATAAATTAGAGCTAGTTTAATAGAAGGAATTAAAAGTGAAATGAATGATGATGTAGGCAGGCATGCAGGCGACGATGATGAGAACGCACTCGACCACATGCAGCACCGGCACGAGGAGCTCCACGAGCCCGAGCTGGGCATCATACTGGACTAGCCCCATGCGGCAGTCCACACCGGCGAGGTGTGCCATGAGGTCATGCGCGTTGACGACGGCGATGAGCTAGCGCCAACGCCACAGAGGCCACGGCAAGCGCCGCCCTGGCCCCGCTGCTCGCGAACAACGCCGCGAGTGCCACAGCCTGGAGCAGCGTTGCGAACACATATGCCCTGGCGTTGATGTTCTCCCACCGGCGGCGGAGGCGGCGGCTACGGCGAGGATGGCGTCGGTGAGGAGACGCTCGGCGTTGGCTCTGGATAGGATTTGGGGTAGTTGCGCGATTCACTTTGGCCGACGGCGTGTGGAATGATTGAGAGAGTGTAGCTAGAGTTACTGACTGTAAATCACGATTATACCTCTCCGCAGATATTCTTTTCAGACAATAATACTCCTTGACGATTCTACTACCGTTAAATGAGGTGGTAGTGGAAATAGATCTGAATCCTTTGATCAAATGAGATCAACGGTTCAGATTATTTTTACTACGTAGAGAGTATCGAAGTGGGACTCTTCTTATTTGGAGCGATCTCCTATAGCCAATTTGTTAAGTCTCCTCCCTAGCTAGTTGATATGCAATCAAATTAAGAATTCATTGTTCTCCATCTTCTAAAGGAATAAACAGTAAAATAAGGAAATGGATTATATGCCACCAATACAAAATTGTGGAGACACCTCACCAGAATGGCATGGCATCATCTAGCATCCATCCATAGCAATAAATGAACACAAGAGACACAAGCACAGGGTGTCCCCCAACTGCTCCAGCCCACAGGAGATCCTTCACCACCACCGCCGCCGCCGTCAATTCGTCATCATCTCCTCTCCACCTCGACTCGATCCCCTCTTCTCTTCTTATTCAGAATTAACCGACGTACGCTCGCATGGGCAGTCCTGGTTGCGTCTCCTCCACACGCTAGCTATACAAACCTTTCCCTTCCCTTGCTCCTCCTCGTCGTCTTCCTCCTCCTACTGATCAATAATCCCTCTCTTATCTCTCTCATCTTTCTCTCTCTCTTTCTGAGATAAAGAAGTGTGCAGAGATAGATATATAGCTGCTGCTGCATGTGTATGGATTGCCTCTGACATTACTATTCCCTGCATGCGAAAGAGGGACTAGCTCTGTCACTTTCTTCTGTCGTTCTTCCTTCGATTCAACAAGGCACAGTCGTATATATACAACATATCGTTCTTGCCGCCTTTAGTTTGGGTGTGATTGAATGACCAAGGAGATGGCCGACGATGTCGAGTACCATGAGGTGAGAACCTAACTGTTCATCTTTTCCCCTTTTCGCTCATCAGGTTTTCTTGCATATGTATGCATGCATGCTTGACCTCTGAATTTCATATATATATATATATATATATATATATATATATATATATATATATGTATGTATGTATGTATGTATGTATGTATGTGCCAAATTGCGGTTTAGTTTTGCATGCATGCATGAGTTGGGTTCATCGATATTCTCTATTCGTCAGATTTCTTTATGATACGATCGATCGGTCGATGGTTTGATGTGGGTTTGATTCAGGAGTATGTGACGAATCCGAGGGGGTTGCAGCTCTTCACATGCGGCTGGCTTCCTGCTTCTTCCTCCCCCAAGGCGCTCATCTTCCTTTGCCATGGTAGGTACACGCATACGCCGCTTGAACTCTGATGAAGTTGCTAATAATAATCAAGAAATCCGTGGCCTGATCCCATCCATTCGTTTCGATCGTTAATTCAGTGGCCTAATCAGTGATGCACTTGACTATTTTGTTCATCCTTGTGATTGCTCGTTTGCTTTCAGGCTACGGCATGGAGGTCAGTGGCTTCATGAAAGGTATACTTCGCCCACTTGCTGTCTGAAACTCTGAATTTGTTTTTTTCTCTGAATTCTTCTTCTGGTCGTCAGGATGAGAAAGCATGCTTTGGAGTGTGTGAAATGCTACTAGCTAGCGTACTTTGATGATGTCTGATCTAGAGTAGTTATTACTTATTATATTATTCGTGTCCTAGTTTTTAGGGATATTGGCTTTTTGTATAGTACATATATTATCTTGTTCTTGCATCATCCGTGACTTCACATGAATCAAATTTATTCGCCTAGGCCTATTCTACGTTAGTATACAACAGTGCTCATGCTTCTAGATGCATGCATTGATTGTGATCATTAAGAGAGAACATGTAAATAGCATGGGAAACAAAGCATAGGTCCTAAATTTTTTTCTTTCTGGTACCAAGAGAATTCTCCTGAATTTCTGCCGTATTGGCCCAACTGATCTGTGATCTATCTCCTTCACCGTAGTCACTGTTCATTAATGGAGAAATAGCCGTGCTATGCGTACTAACAACCTCTTATGGAAATAGAAGATGTCCGCTAGTGTCCGCTCTGATACCATATCATTTTAGGAGGAAATTTAGCCCGGTGAAATTTTGTGAAAATTTATGGTAACTCTTGGTACTTCGACATCAGAAATGCACCTGAAATACTTATGGACTTAATTCGAACATTTTTTATATCATGGAGCTACCTATAGGATAGGAACAATACATTGAGACCAAATGGTGCAGTTGAATAAAAACAATAAAATGAACGGTAACATATCTTTTTTAGATAATGTAACAAAATTATCCTAGCCTCTGCATAGTACTCTGGTTAGCGGGTACTATTTTTTTTAGATAATGGAATAACATTTTGGCCTTTGCTCAACAAGCTACAACCAATTATTACAAAATTCACACAAGAACAGTCTCAGCACACATCGACATAACATAAAGCAAACACAAACTAATAAACACCAACACAAAATAAAGAACCCACAATTATTGAATTCTATTTGTGAATCTCCAGCCGAAGTTGGCAAAAAGGTGTATAATCGTCGACTAAAGTTTACGACATGCATTATTAATTAGCTTGATATCATCATCATGCCTTTGTAATTGAGCCCAACCCCAGAGCCAATAAGTTGCCCTGAAAAGAACCTCCAAGTAAGATTTTGATGGTGATTTATCAAAAATCATATCATTTCTACTAAGCCAAAGAGTCCAACATATAGCGAAAGCCCCTATAAGAATAAGTTCCTTGATTTTTTTATTAACACCCACAAACCAATTCTCAAACATATGAGATATACTGTGTGGAGGGTATAATCCAAATGAGAACTGAATAGATCTCCAAAAAAATCTAGAAAAATGACAATCCATTTTGTTATAATCAATTTGTGGTGGTGGTTGTTGTGGCTATCGTCAATGATAGTGGGGTCAGCGTTTTTTTGTGTTCTTGACTAGGAAACTTTGCAAGTTGTATTAAAGCTGCCGTGTAGGGGGATATGAATTCTGATAGGGAACTGGAATAATTATAGAAATTCTGGTGATAGATACCCTGCCTTAATGGGTTGGACTTTAATTTAGTTCCCATGGCGTTACAATATACTCGCTGAAGCAATGAAATGGTTTTGATCTGTGAACCCCTCAACTGCTCATCTGATCCAATTCAATGCCATTTATCCATCAAGAATTTGTCACACATGCACAACATCATCTGCATAAACTTTGATGAGAAAAAAAGAACACATTATCTAACTAGATAAAAGAACTGTTACTGTACCTCTTCTAATATTGTTATATATTTTTCAGCTGTTAGTCATAATTGTAGGGTAGTTTCAGTCATTCAGATTCAGGGCAATAGTTATTCCCAAAATGAGATGTTCAGTTCAGAGTTTAGGTTTTCTGTCCCTTTTTTTTTCCTGTTTGTTTTCTCTTCATGGAAGTTACATTGGAATTTCTTTTTTTTTTTGGCCGGGCTGGCGTATGCCAGCCGAATTTTATTAAGATTTACGTTGGGATTTCATAATCTTTGCTTGACCTATCCCATAGTTTACCTGCTCTGTTTCTCGCTTTGATGCTAACACTTCTGCTAAGGGTCGTTAAATATAATTAAGGTGGTGGTTAGCAACACTCCTCTCACTTGAGGTGATATATGGACTTCTTTTTGTTTGGCTGCAAGCTAAAGATGCTTTTGAAAAAGAAGCCAGATATAGCAACGCACTACTTGAGTTCATCAATTTGGATACTTTTGTTTTACGATTTTAGCCTACCGGAACAACGAAAGCGATGACAATTAATTTGAAATAGCGTCAAGGATTAATAAGAAGTTTTGTTTGCCTTAATCAGAAGTTTACTGGTATCATTGGTTCTACCATTTTGGTCTAGAGAGATCCATTAAATATGACCTGAAATAAAGAGCAAAATGAGAATAGATAATCAAGGAATTATTTTGGTTTGGAGGAGTTTCCATGGTTTGCTGCATAAACTGTGAAATTGTGTATTTCATATGGCCCCAAAACTTTTTTTTTTTTGCTGTGACCAGCTTAAGATTTTTCTGTTACTAATTTATCCATGTTCAGAACGTACAAAAGCTTCATATTAGCACATGTTCAGTTGATGGTACACTAACCAGTGTACAGGATAAGGCTTGGATACTTTTCGAAAACTTAGTGATAATTTTGACCTGATACCCAACTCTTCGGCCATAAATTTCTAAAAAAGCAAGTCACTTTCATACTGAAAACAAAACAACAATCTTGACTACCCAGCTACCATCCAACAACCCTAATTTCCGTGATCACTTCTGCAAACAACTAGTTAATTTGTTTAGAAATACTGTCGTGGTCCTTTCTCTTATGTCAACTTCAGCATTTCAAATCCCTGTGAACTATTTATTGCATTAACAGTTGTTAGAAAGATACATCGCGTTAGTTAAATGAAGGTTTTTCGCATTTGATTACAGAAAAGATATCTGTCTGTTGACTGTTGTGTCTATGCACCATGCATACAGTGCCTGAATTTTGTGGTCCTGCATGTACACATCTTCAGAAACTGTCCCAGGATTAAGAGCCATCATCATTCTGGAGCTGAATGTCCTTTGTCCTGTTCAAATACTCCCAAGCCGCCTACAAATATAAGCACTTTTGGCTTTAACACAATCTCCAATATGCTATGTTGACTAATAACATTTATAAAAAAATTTGCATATCATGATAGTTTGTTTAACGTGATACCTCGTAATACCTTCTAAGTTCTAATATATCAACAGATGTTGGGCTAGCCTTGCTGCTGCAGCACTCGCGAATGGATGCAGCTGGCAGCCGGTTTGAACTGCTGCATCCTCCGGCAGCTAGCGCGTCCAAACAGAACCAGAGTGCGCCATGTGCTCAAATTGTTTTCTTTTTTCGCTCTTTACGCCGAAAATGTTGGGATGGCTAGCAAGGGTTGTCAACGATGATGGTAACTGTGTTCAACTAGTGTTGCAAACTTGTAATGGCCTAATTTTTAAAGCCACTGTTTGCTCGGGAGAAATATTTTTTGGCTGGGCAAAAAAAAAAAAGAATCGCTGGGCCGTGAGAATTATTTATCAGCTGGTTAATTAATTACTGTCACATGGAAAGCAATCAATCAAAGCATGATGCTTTGTTCTAATGGTGGGGAACATTGTGATACTGGCAGCATGTGGGGTCGAGCTGGCCACTGCGGGTTACGGCGTGTTCGGCATCGATTATGAGGGGCATGGCAAGTCCATGGGTGCCAGATGCTACATCCAGAAGTTCGAGCATCTTGTCGATGATTGTGACAGATTCTTCAAATCCATCTGTGGTAAGAGAAAAAAAAATAACACATCTTCTGATCATTTGTTTGCACTCCATTTACCTCTGAACTTTTACCTATCACAAGTAGATTACCGAGTAGTCAGTGAAAAGAGCAAATGATGCTGTATATCTCAGTGCTTCCGAGTTCATACTTAAGATTTCCAATCTTATATCAGCTAATTTTACTGTCCAATATGTTTCTCGAGTTAATTTTATGTTTCTTTATTTTCGAATATAACCATTTCTTGCTATGCAACTGGGGACAACAGAAAGCGATGGTACTTACTCAGATATTGTAAAATACCTCGTAATCACGTAGTAGTAGAATTTTGCCAATGTGAATTACATTCGCACTCTTTTTTTAAAAAAAAAAATCAGAGCTAGAGGAGTACAGAGACAAGAGCCGGTTCCTGTACGGCGAGTCGATGGGCGGCGCGGTTGCGCTGCTGCTGCACCGGAAGGACCCAACCTTCTGGGACGGCGCCGTCCTCGTCGCGCCGATGTGCAAGGTTCACATGGATTCTCTGTTCTACTCTCTTCTTCCTCCTCTTGCTGGCTTCAGCATTCTGATGCATGTGCTTTGCTGCTGCTGCTGTTGCTGCTATGGTTAATTGGTTTCAGATATCCGAGAAGGTGAAGCCGCACCCAGTGGTGGTGACGCTCCTGACGCAGGTGGAGGAGATCATCCCCAAGTGGAAGATCGTCCCCACCAAGGACGTCATCGACTCTGCCTTCAAGGACCCCATCAAGCGCGAAAAGGTTGAGACTTTCAGTGTTTGTTCTTGTTATTATCAAGTTGCAAGATTCAGACATCGAATATGTTGCGAGATCTTGTGTGTTTTGAGCAAAGAACGGATATTTTTGTTTGTTTGTTTGTTAATGTACATGTAGAGAAAAAGGTGAGATTTTTTTATTTTTGTTATCTGAAGTTCTGAACTGGGTGTGTTGTTGTGTGAACAATTGAGCAGATCAGGAAGAACAAGCTGATCTACCAGGACAAGCCCCGGCTGAAGACGGCGCTGGAGCTGCTGCGAACCAGCATCAGCGTCGAGCACAGCTTGTCACAGGTGAACCAAACTCAAACTTCGATGCTCCTGCCTGATTCATCTGACATTGACAAAGATTATATCACCTGCCATGATGTTTCAGGCAGTGACATGACATGCTCCTTCTCTGAACATGTGTTCTGTGGTGGCAGGTGAGCATGCCGTTCTTCATCCTGCACGGCGAGGCCGACACGGTGACGGACCCGGAGGTGAGCCGGGCGCTGTACGAGCGCGCCGCCAGCGCCGACAAGACCATCAAGCTCTACCCTGGGATGTGGCACGGCCTCACCGCCGGCGAGCCAGACGACAACGTCGACCTCGTCTTCTCCGACATCGTCGAATGGCTCAACCATCGCAGCCAACTTCACCGCCGCCGCCAAGACAAGGCGAGCATCCCGCCGGTGGCCTGCACCGACAGCTGCGGCGGCGCCGCCACCACGGACAGCCCAGTGTCGCCTGAGCCGCGGCAAGGCGCCGCCGGCGGCTTCCTCTGCGGGCTAACCGGCCGAGCAAATCACCAGCAATGTAGGATGTAAATATAGAAAGGAAAAGAAAAAAAAAAGAACTCCCTTGATACAAAATGAAAGGAATGCAGATGTTGTGATGCAAACTGTGTCATGAACAAGTTCAGAGAAATCTTTAGTTTCATTAGAACAATTTCTGTTTGGACATGCACCAGCTGCCTGCCTAGAGCAGCCTGGCAAAACACAAATTTCTGAGAGAACATGTAATTTATACCATATAATGCTATCATCTCAACAAAGAATCAGAAGATCCACAACTTTATCTCCAACTGAAGTTTCGTATAGATGAGAGAGACTGAGAGGAGGAAGAAAAAATTACAGGAAAAAAGAATGACATCACAGGCAGCAGCAGCATCAACCAAGGTATTTTTAGTAACAAACAGCTCCAGAGGAACTAACTATGAGGCCATGCCTTTTGTCAGTAAAGGAGCTTAACCAAGCAGCTAGAAAGCAGGCCATCAAAATTTCCAGAGTCTTATGCCTCCTTCTTCTACCCTTGTTGGCCTCCGGTGGTTGTGACGGCGCTGTCTTGGTCGCCGAATATGCGCTTGCGGAAGTCGGTGACCATGAGGGGAAGGCCCTTGTGGAGGGGGATCTTCGGCTCCCACCCAAGGAGCTCCTTGGCACGGCTGATGTCAGGCTTGCGCTTGTGCGGGTCGTCCTGAGTGTTGGGACGGAACTCGATCTTTGCGTTCGGGTCGATGGTGTCCTGGACAACCTTGGCCAGCTCCAGCATGGTGAACTCACCAGGGTTACCCAGGTTGAACGGCCCTACGTGCTCACCTTCCATGAGTCTCATCAACCCCTCAACCTGGGAGGAGACCAGAATCAGTACAAGAGCAATGCAATGCTGTGCCATATTATGCAGCTCGACAAATACCAGGAAAAGAATCTCAGACCATAACTATTCTGTTCATTTTGTCACTCCAAGTTAACATAATTTAGTACTTTATACTGCCTTTCCAAAGTGCTAATTACATTTCTGATACTAGTGACATTGTTTTGCTTAGTGGAGTAGAGATATAGAACTCACCAGATCAGAGACGTATTGGAAGCTCCTGGTCTGCTTGCCATCACCATAGACAGTCAAAGGCTCCTTCCGCAAAGCCTGTCACCAAAATTGCAGATAGACCATTTCAGTGTTAACTGAACAATGATAATATCCTCCTGAAAATATTACAACAGCTAAAGAGTGAACCTATACCTGAGCAACAAAGTTGCTGACAACACGGCCATCGTCGATGCACATGCGAGGGCCATATGTGTTGAAGATACGAGCAATCCTCACCTGTACACAACAAATACCAACAACAGAAATTAACATTTACTTCCCGATGAATGGAACGTGAAGTCTAATGTTTGCAAAGAGAGAAACTGCATTATACCTCAAGGTTGGCACCACGGTGGTAGTCCATGGTCAAAGTTTCAGCTGTGCGCTTGCCCTCATCGTAACAACTCCTAACACCTGTTTTTTCAGAGAAACACATGCATCAGTAAAACCAAACATTACCATGTTAAGAATAATTTAAACAGTAGTAGAGAAAAAAATTGACATGGGACAAGTGTTAGCTGTAACTATCTGGCTCAACAAACTTCCCTCCTTTTCTGCTCTGTTCTCTTGATTATTTTAGATGTCTCGGTTGGTGGGTGTTTGGTTAAGCATAATTGGTCAAGCGTAGTGTTGTTCCCCTGTTCCTTTATTAAAAAGGGAACCACCAAGTGGCCCTCTTGGAGCAAATTCCACCAACCAGCTTTGTCCCTTTCCACCAAGGAGTATCAAAGCATGCAAGAGCCCACCCATCTAAGATTCCATGGCCAGCATCTCCAGCGGGCAAGATCCCAAAATCCCTTTCCCCCACTTACCTAAGCCATGCTTCTTTCATACAACAGTATGCTTCAATTCAAGAATATGTCCGTTTTAGATGGACAATTCCTTCTTCTACCACTTTATACTACCAGTGCTGAGTAATAAATTTGGCTAGCCTCTAATGGCCAAATCTAAGAGTGTATGTTCAATCAATATACTCTCAGTGATGTGCAAAACATGGCATTGATGAATGCAGGATAAGTATGGTGAGAAACAGCACTAGTTTGGTAGGCAACGGTTTGCTAGTAACTGACAGCTCCAACAATATGCGTGGTCCAACTGGGATCGTTCTTTGATCTCAACTAACAATAAGCTACCGCAACATGCTAGATCCAAGAAACATAAGAAATTGATCTGATGGAGTATGAGAAAGGTTTATTACCAATGGGATTGACATTGCCCCAGTAAGTCTCCACCTGAGGATGCTGGAGGGGATCACCATAGACCTCACTGGTGCTGGTGAGGAGGAATCTGGCATTGATCCTCTTCGCCAATCCGAGCATGTTGAGAGTCCCAACCACATTGGTCTTGTGCCATCTCAAAGGTTAAGGCTTTACACAGTTCAACATAGACCATTTTCCAAAATCAATACAGGTACTAATAATGATAATGAAAGAACAAGGTCAGGCTCCCTTTTCATGTGTCTCCCTTACTTCCATTTGGTTGTTAGGCTAAATCTCCACTACACTAGTAGTTGCTATAGCAGGCACAGAAAGAGATCATGTGAAGTGAACAGTAAGCAAAGTTGGTTAGAAAGAAAAGGGGACAGCAGAGGCGACTTGGACCTTGCTTTTTCGGCTAATCAAACCCACACCTTTATGTCAGATTTAAGCAACACTCACTCGACAGCTCAGCTAGATCCAAGCAGAACGTGCGTTTCCTTTGGCTTGCTTCTCCCGTTAGGAGATCATCAAGCAAAGTAAACTGTACGAAACCCGATTGGTCAATGCTTGATCCAGAGATGACTTATCTGAAAATTATAAATCACAATAGTACTATACCGTTTTTATGTTCTTCGATCAAAAGGATACTAAATTGAACTTAACATTAAAAAGATGTTTTTTAATTCTAAAAGAGTAAGACGGTGCAAAGACTCGAGATCTTCCATTTGAAACGATGCAAAAAAATTGATCGAATTTGATCAAAATGTCGCATTGAAGCAGCCAAACTCTGCTTTCAACAGCGCAATGCAGGGGCACATGTGAATCTCTGTTCAGGATGAGACCACGGCAGAAACCTCCAAAACTCACGGCGCAACGTGGCGCAAATCCCGAGCTCCATCTCCATGCATCCAAAAAATTCCCCTTCCCCGTCCCAGCTTCCCGATCCCCGGACGAACACGGAATCCGGGGGACAAATTCAATGTTTTTACCCAGATGCAGGACAACTGACAAAGCCACTACTACATGCACAAAACAACAAATCCAATCCAATCCTAACACAAGCATTTCCCACCCAAAAAAACGCATGAAAAATCGAACACCCAATCAAGATCCAAAGCACGAAATCATCGAAGCAGGAGATCAACAACAATCAGAAAATAAAAGGATATGATTGTCTTGACTGGGTTGTACTTGTAGTGGACGGGGGATGCGGGGCAGGCGAGGTGGTAGATCTGGTCGACCTCGAGGAGGATGGGCTCGACGACGTCGTGGCGGATCATCTCGAAGTTCGGGTTGCCGAAGTGGTGCACCACGTTCTCCTTCCGCCCCGTGAACAGGTTGTCCACCACGATCACGCTGTCACCACGCTCCACCAGCCGGTCCACCAGGTGGCTCCCGACGAATCCCGCGCCGCCCGTGACGAGCACCCGGAGCCCCTTCCGCTTCAGCCCCAGCGGCACCTTCCCGCCGACGAACTGCCTCGCCGGATGCCGGTTAACCGCCGGCTCCACCGAGAACCGGGCCAGCGGGTTGGCGGTTGAACCGGCGGTGGCGGGGGTGGGGGAGGAGGACGGGGTGGCGAGGGAGAAGATGGCGGCGGCGACGAGCATCCCGGCGAGGGCGAAGAGCGGGCGGTGCTCCCCGGCGGCGTACCGGGCGGCGCGGGGGAGCCACGCGAGCGGCTTGGACGGCTTCGGGGAGTAGCCCCCCGCCGCCGCCTCGCCGGCCTGAGACGCGCCGCCGCCGCCGCGGTAGGTCAGCTCCGACGCCATCTTCCCCTCACGACGGCGAGGGACCTGGATGTAAAATTCCACAAACCCCCCAAGCCCCTCCCCGCAAAAAAAATTCCCCGGGGACCTGGATGCAAAATGTGGACAGGTGGAGGGCGCGGGGGTGGAGGGAGGAGGGGGAGGAGGAAAGGGGGGGTATTTATTGGAGGGACGCGAAGGCGCGGAGGCGGCGGTAGCCGTCGGATGGGGGATGGACGGCTGAGATGAGGTCTCGGTGTTTGACTTGGGGTGTGATCGGGTGCGGCCGCCGTGTGGTGTGGACCCCTCAAGTGGTTTAGGACTTGACAGTGTGGGGGTCTTTGTATTTGGAAGCTGCAATAATCACAAATTCTGTGATTCGATTTAGAGTAGATAACACAATCTAGTGGGGTATTAAGGGACATCTTAAAAATGAGTAGTTACAAAAATGTTAATGTTGAGATGGTGTTCGAAATACAATTTTTGACGATCTATTTTCTTTTTTTTATTTTAGTATGTCAATGAAATCTGATTAGATTGTATCATCGTAAGATTTTTCAATGAAAATCTAAAAAAACTCTCTACGTTTCAAAATATAATCAATTTTACATAAATAGCTAGAAATGTCTATATTTTAAAACAGGGTGTGTGTGATCTTTCATGTCAAAGATAAAGACAGGAATTTAAATAAAAGGCAAGTTTGCCCTTGGGGCCATCTTATTTAATTCGATCGGGATCGGTTCGAACCAGACCCATTCCGCTCTTAGTCTCCCGAGGATGGTGCGGCGGCAAGCTAGGTCAACGACGGCGAGGACGGTGCGTCAACGAGTTGCGGTGACGGCGGATTCAAGTGAGCAGCTCGCCACCGCACCATCATCACCACCCCAAAATCTAGGGTTCGAGGAGAGGAGATCGAGTGCGTGGGAGTGAACTGGACTGGGTCTGGTTCGAACCAGTCACGGTTTCCTTTAAAAGTCAATCCACCTGAGAGGCAAAATGGTACTTTCAACGCTCTTTCTCTCTTCATCTCGATCAGATATAATAAAATAATACGTCGGATGTTCAACAGCCAATTACCATATTTTTACGATATACACGTTCTTTATATGTCTCACAACAAATACAACAAAATTTCAGTGTTCTCTAGCAAATTTTGAAAAAAAAAACTGACATTGCCAGTAACGGTAGACAGTAAATGTACCAGCCTGATTGGGTACAACTAATCCAGGAGTAGCTACGAGAACCCGTCACGACACCGAGGGGTAGGTGAGGTGAGGCTGCCTACGTGTTAACGTCACTGCAGGTGGGCCCGTCCAGCAGAGCAGGGTAAGTGGTGGGCCCGTCTAGCCCCCGCGCCACGTGCCCACGTGGACTTATTCCTTGGAACCCAGCATAATTGGTGCTTGGAGCAGTAATTAATTATGTACGAATTAAGCAATCGGTTAATTAAATCCCGTTTCTACTAAACGTCGGACTTGGCTTTGGAGGAGGCTTCATAGAAGGTGTCCTCTCGAATCAGTAAGAACTTTTTTTTTTTTTTTGCTGTTCTCTCGTTTTGGGGTCAATTCCAATTCAATTCGTCCGTGCTAGCTGGGGTTTGCTCTGGCTAGGTCCAGCGGCAAATGGTGGGTAAATTGTTTTTTTGCGTGTTTATGTCATGGATTTTGACTTGTCCATTGTTTGACTCCCGTGCTGTCTCGCACCAGGTCAGCCTTTTTTTTTCCAGCTGGATTTTCAGAGAACTAATTAGTAGTCTCAATCAAAGAGGGGACACTTGATGATGGGATGATGCATCTGAGGGCAGCATGTGTCAGTTTGTATGTGTTTACATGTGTGTACATGCATGCACTATTGCACTGCCGGTGGTGCTGCAAGACAGCTTAGGTGAAAGCAATGTATTTGACTCGCTTCGGTGACAATGATCTCTGTACTAGCATAAATTATGACATTTTTTTTAAAAAATAAAGTTAGTACATACAAGAGGCAACATTTTACAAAGGACAAAAACATAAAATCACGATGATATATGGAATCCTACGGACTCCCTCGCTAGTACTTCGCATCCATATTGTCTTTGTAGCTACGAGTTTATTTAAAATTGCCATCTATAAAAAATTTTCTACGTAAATGACTGTAACCACTCATTGCTGTTGGTTAATAATAAAAACCAACATTAATAACCATAGGTATTGGTTGTTATAATAATCTGGCATATATATATGAGTCATGAGTGTCAGTTCTAACCGACACTCATAAAAAGATATATAGGTGTTGATTGTTTTAGAAAATGACACTTCTAGGTATCGAACCGAGCAGCAGCCTATCGCTCCAATATTTAAGCCCTTCCCAGCCTTACCTGCCCTGGCCTTATCCTCTCGCTCGCTGTCTCGCCTTCCTCTTGATCCGCGTAACCATGCCTCCTCCTTGCCCATAACACTGCTTTCTCTTCGCCGCCGCCACGCCTCGTCCTTACCCACAACGCCACCTTCTTTCCACCATCACTGCCAGTCCTCCTCGCCTGGAGCATCGACTTCTCTCTGCCATCGCCGCTAGTCCTCCTCCTCGCCTGTAGCGCATCGTCCTCTTCGGCTCTTTCCCTCTCCTCTTCCTCTTTGTGGGAGGTTGGTGCACGAGTGGGACACAATGGATTTGGGCGCCTGGAGCTCGATGGTGGCTTGATGGGTAGGCAATGGTGGCGCCCGTTTGGAGATCGAGGATTGCTAGATTTGGCCGCCTAGAGCTTAGCAGCCATTGGATCTGGCTGCCACAAGCTCGGGGTCAGCTAGATCTAGATGATGTTATCGGTTCAATGGCGGACTTCACCCAAAGTGAGGAGGACCGGCAATGATGGCCCTCTCTTCTTTAGCATTCTCTCTGTGTTGTTCTATTTTGTGTTGATTTGTGGATGTTGGTTTCATTCTTGTATATTCATTTTGTGATTGTGCTCTTGAATTGAATTTATTTTGTTGTGGATGCCGATCGAATTTGGGACGATGGGGCCTCTCTAATTATGTATGACAAAATTTGCTATAGGACATCCAAAAAACGTGTAATTAACTGGAGGACACCGCAAGAATGCGTTTCTGCCGTAGGGCACCACAAAAAACTAATAATTAGCTACTGGATACTCGCGATATTATTTTATTATTCTCGAAGAAAATGGAAACAACTATGAAAGTACGATTTTACCTTTCGAACCCAATCAAGCCTCACTCCTATGCTGGGACCCACTATAGAATATTTCTTTTCTTTTTCTTTTTCTTTTTCTCTCTCCTTCTGTTCTCCTTCCTTCTTCCTGCCTTCTTCTTCCAGGAAAACAAGAGGAGGGAGAGAGGAGGCCATCGGGGCTCTGGTGGTTGGGGGACGATGACGTGAGCAACTGAATGTGTTCCATTTTGCTTTGCATCCGAGGAAAGTGGCAGCAAACAGAAGGAGTTTGGGAAGAGACTGGAACGGCAAAGGGAAAACCTCAGCTCCGGCCGGCAAGGGAGATGACGGTGGTAGCTTCATAGGGTGGCTAAAGGAAAAGAAAAACTAGGGGAATGGAGCCACCTCGACAAGGCAAAGCCGTTAACGCGAGGGTTTTGCCGGCAAGGCTTCGGTGAGGGAGATCAACCAACAGCCAGCATGGTGGAGATGGAGTCATTGCCATGTCCAGCGGCGGCGACGGTGATGTTGCGCCTCGCAGAGGTTGGAGGAATTGGCGTGCCGCGTCCGGTGGAGATGGAGTCGCCACGTCCGGCGATTCCCAACGATCGCGAAACTAGAGGCATTACGTCCAGCGGCGGTGCTAGGAATCAACGTCCCGACGATGATTTTTCTATTTTTTTTGAAATCATGAAAAACAAGGGATACGTATCTGTTGACGAAATATCCGTGTCCAGCCGATAGTGTCAAATCTGCGTTGACACGAACCATGTCGAAACACATGAAGGCCTGGGAGATCTACTTAGCTCCAATGCAAGTCCTAAAATATTGATGAAATGCAGGCGTGCCAGTCAGTTTGATCATGCAACTGAGAAGATATATAAATTGACAATCAAATAGCCGATCGGCCAACAAATGAGCTCGTAAGAACTTGGATAAATGATATAAAAGTAATCGGACAATCAGTAAGAACTTGTAATAATACAACAATATAATCCAATAGAAACCAATCGTCCAATAATGATGTGATAGAATAAATGCTGATCCGATGGTTAAAGCATACATCAGATGAAGATCCGATGTCCTTAAATCCAAATGATTAAATAATCAATGAAGCATTTGCTGTCATTGGCTAAAACCAACTTGTATGCAATCTTTATAAGCCGATGCAATACTGTTCAGATAATTCATCGACTGAAACTCTGATGCTGCCCTTATCGGCAATCAAAGAGCAAGTTAGTTCTTATAATTTCAAGCACGACTTAGTAGGTCAAACCGAATTGATGCAACACTAAGTATGAAAGAAAATATAAGTTCTAAACAATCGAGCCTTTGATTGATTTTCAGGGTGGTCATGTATTAAATTTAATCAAGATAGTAAGACCATCAAAGAGAAATTTAACACATCGAATAAAATCAGCTAACCCTCCAATGAAACATTAGCATGAACCTATCGGCTTAACAAGACTTAGATTATCAATAACAATCTAGTAGGTCGAACCTAACCGATGCAGCATGAGATTGTATATAATAATCTAATTCTCAATAAGCCGATAAATCTGTCTAATGTGATGGATATAACAAATCTATCTAAAGCATCATTGTGATTGTAGAGATATATCGGCTAAGACAGAAGATCAGACCTAACCGAGACAGTCCCAGCTAAACCGATGCGTCTCTAAACACAATGCTATTAAAAATAGAATCGAAATATCAAATAGGCAAATATATCAATCGAATAAAAACAATCCAAGAGATTAAAGCGATGCAGCCTTGAACAACATCAATGTAGCCGATATATTCACCGAGGCCGGCGGAACATAGGGCTTATCCTTTCGCCGGGAGATCGAAGCCAATGCAGCCCCACGTCAAGTGCCAAGTTTTGCTGGTGATAAATAAAAACCTCAAAAAAGAGGGTAGCAATGCACCGAAAGTTATATTGATCTGAGAGATAGATTACAAAGACCCCGGGTGTTCATATTTATACCCTCAGGCTGATATGAGTCCTAATTAGACATGACACAAATGTTCCTAAAGATAAAAGAAAAAACATAAGTCCTGATCGAACATTAAACACACTTTTCTAAAAATGAAAGAAAACTAATCGACTCTGCCTAATTAATAGATAAATTGCCATGCTGTATCCTCTTCGAACTTGGCATCTTCTGGATAAGCTTTCTTTAATTGATTAATTTTCTTAACCGAATCTACTAAGAATTGAACTGCTGGCGACTGATAATTCCCATCAGCCAATTCCAGGACTTTAAATCCGATACTAACTCTAAGCCGATGACAATTTCGGGGTTTACCAAATTTTGGCGTTAACAGTATCGGAGCTTATCTAATACATATTTGTATCCGAGTATGTATCTGATACTGATACACGAGGTTTGTGACGTATTCATTCCTTCACAGGAAATGAGTTGAGCCATGGGCAAACTTATCTTTAATGGATGTTTCTCTCTCCATTTTCTCTAAAAATAATAAAATAATGCCGTGAGTATCTAGCAGCTAATTACCAGTTTTTTACGGTGTCCTACAACAGATGCGCGTTCTTGCGGTGTCTCCCCAGCTAATTACATGTTTTTTTTATGTCTTATAACAAATTTTGCCATTATGTATTTGTTCTTTGGATGTTGATTGATCTGGGGGCGATGGGGGCTACTTGAAACGCGGTCGGGCTGCTTGAAACGCCGTCTCGATTTGAGCCGATGCATCGAGTCAACTTATATTTTTCATTCCTAAAACCTCAAAAACTGGAACCTTTGATTCTTTCCCATCAATGCCGCTAATGGGGTATCGGTTAGAAAACTGGTATCTATATGAGGTTCCTAACCACAACCCAAATTAACAGTGCTCTGTACAAGTGTCTTCTGATCCATTGGAAACGACTTGCTCTTTCCCAAGGGCGAGGAAACGGTATCGATTAAATTTCTAATCTTGCAATGGAATGAGAAGAAGACCATCATATAATAGGCTTTTGGCATATGAAAATGGCATAGTCAAATTCGTTATAACAAAAGCTTTGGTAATATTACACTTACGTGGATATATGTTTTCTAGATTTTTGCAAAGAATGAAGGTTTAAAGCTATGTTTTCTTTGACACAGAAAAATTGAAAACGACACTTCCTTGTGACCAGAAGGAGCAACTCTTAACACAAGCCTGATCAAGAGAATCAGAAAGAGGTCCAACTAGATCGGACAATGAGGTACTCCTATATATGGTCCATGCTTCCTCAGCTCGTGCCCAGTAATATATATGCGATGTAGCAGCTACTCAGGACCATGCATCTTTGGGTGTTGATTCCTTGGTGGCCACCGCACACTCATATATAGGTAGTTCTAATTAACTACCAAATTAACATAGACAAGAGGAGCCTTCCTCTTCCAAAAAAGAAAGAGAGAGAGAAGAGGAGCCAAACTCAACCACCTCTCTCCTTCATAGAAAGAAATCCCACACTAAATCCTCAAACCTGGGCTGTTTTGAGCTAGATTCCTCCTGGAAGCTGCTTATCAAGGTACAACAATTTATTTTCCTTTTTCTTCAAGATACTACAACTTATTTTCCCTTTTTTCCTTACAAGTCTGATTCGTATTAAATTATTGAAGTACTTGAATAATTATGTTGAAACCCTAGATTTCAGTACAGGCCCCGATCCGCAAGTAGTGAAGATTGCGATGACATATATAAATGTGAGAAGTTAGAGAATTAATGTTGTGTAGGTAATCGATAAACCAAATGCTTGTAGTTCAGCAGCAGGAATGGTAATAATTAGGTTTTACTGCTGATCTATGCATTTCAAAAATTAATTCAAAAGAGCTAAACTGACAAAAATAGAAAGGTTAATGTTGTACCTGTTTGTTCCCTTATTTGAGTTTTGTCCCATGGGTTTTTCTCAATCGAAGGCAACATGTGCAATGCAAAGAACATGAGGTATGTTTTTCCTCCACTAGATATATTTTCCATAAGAAGTTTTTAATAAGGCATGAGCATGGCATTAGCTAAGTATCAAAGGAAAAGTGTATAATATAGGCCTATTAATTGGATCCTTGGTGAGTTCGCGTAGTCACTAATTAAAGGTAAAATTGTATAAACCACCTCAATCGTCATCCCTTTTTAAGATTTCACCCCATAATATATTTTGTTGTTAAAGCCCACTAATCCAACATTGCCAGACCGAAATTGCCCCCTCCATGCACATGAGTAGACCATTCGATCCATTTCTTCCGATGTGGATTTGCAGAGGGCCATATCATCCAGGTCAAGCTCGTCCTCAGGCTATTTCTTGAGTCAAGGTTAGGTGAAAGATTTGTTTGTTGTGAGTTGAAAGCAACACTATTCTTTGGCTGAGAACGAGCTTGAGTTAGACTGAGCACAGAGCCATGCTAGATGAGCCTGGCTGATATGGCCCGTCATAGATTCAAGTCAGAAAAAAGGCCAAATCAACTACTCATCTACGCACGGTGGGGAAAGAGGGGAGGGGTTTACAGCCACAGAGTGTTGGTTGGGTGAGTTTTTTTTAATGAAATGGATTAAAGGGTGAAATCTCAAAACAAGAGTGACATTTAGGATGTTTTATGTAATTTTTCCCTAATTAAAACGGGCGTCAACATGTGTGTGGACCATCGGTGAAATTAAATATAGACTCTACAATATAAGAAATACCAATAGAGATTGACAATGCTGAGTTGGCTACAAGGTTACAGAAAAACTCCCCGGCAAGATCATCGTGGGAAGCGAGGGTGATGGAAGTAAAAGGAGTGATACAATAAATGCAAAATGTGCAAGTGCACAAGATAAGAAGATATGCAAATATGGTAGCTCATGTTCTTGCTAAGCTGGCAATGAATTGGGTACATCAGCAGAGTGAAGGTTATGTGCTCCTGAGATAATCCTCGACTTATTATTGAACCAGGAATGTAACCCTATGTTTAATTATTAGTATAAGGTCTCTTTTTACTTTAAAAAAATACGAATTACCCATTAAACTATTGTGGCGGTATGACCGTATGAATTATCTCTCTCAATTAAAAAATCAGACATTCTTCACCCTTAACTTTTTATACTGGACGAATTACCCCTGATAGACTCCAAAGCGATTTTGGTTCTACATGACGCACACATGGCAGTCCAGTCAGCATAAAGGAATATAAAAAAAGTTAAAGCCCACATGTGGTGACCGAGAGAAGAGGCATACCTGACAGGTGAGTCCCATCATTTTTTATCTTTTTAATGATGATTGGACTGCCACATGTGTGTCATGTAGGACCAATACCGATCCGGAGTCAATCAGAAGATAATTCGTCCGGTATAAAAAATTAAAGGTGAAAAATATATGGTTTTTGAATTAAGGGAGATAATTTATACTGTCACAATAGTCGAAGGGGGATTGGGACTTTTTTCCAATACATAAAGCTTTTTATTGTTGTATACACAATAAAAATATCATCAAAGAGAGACGTCAGGGTGCATGCATCCATCGTCATTTTTTTCCATTTCAGTTCTTTGGTCTGTCGGCAATAGTTGACTATCATCATGTTTTCTTTTAATTAATTCTTTTATTAGGAAAATGAAATTCTGGTTTGGTCTATATTTATCAGCAACTTGACGACTACCATCTGGATCCATTAACTACAACAATTCTAATTCTTGGTGTAAAATATAAACAATTCTGATTCATTTTGGTTGTTTGGACCTACGTTGTTTAATAGAATAACTTTTAATAGGGAAAGCAAAACAGAGAGTATCCAGCAACCCCTTAGGCTTTTTTTCTGGGTTAAATAAGATTGATAAATTCACACATCTTATTGTACATAAACGAGGCTGTGTCTGTGCTTGCATATAGATGTGTACCTAATTGAGATGCTTGTGCTTGAGGTGTACTGTTGATCCGTGGATTAGCTTTCTTTTAAGTTTGGCACTTTGGACAGATCAGTGTAACTAAGAACTTGGAGAGCTATCGTCGGTGGCGTGCATGTATGCATGCATGTGTACAATTCTGATGTAAGCGAGTCAATTACGCGCGCGTATGCGCCGCCAATAATTCCGGACAAACTGAAGTTTGGCAGAGATCGATCCATAGAGACTTCTCGAGTCCCAACAACTAAAACTTCTCTAGTGCAAATTCCCGTTTAAAACAGATTAATCACCACTCACCAGATTATTTATAGTAATATACTCGTGTTCACGGTCCGATGCAATTATATTTAATATTTTAGAGCAATAGTAGACAAGTAGATATTTTTCTAAAAAAATAACATTAACTAGCTAGTACTTCCTCTGTTCCAAAATATAAGAATTTTGGTTGAATGAATCACATCCTACTACTACGAATCTGAACAACTCTCTGTCTAGATTTGTAGTATTAGGATATGTCTCATACAACAAAATCCTTTATATTTTGAGAGTTTAGAATAAATCATCTAAACAATAGTACACTGGAAGAAAGTATTTTGAGAAAATGTATTTTATAAACATAAAACGAATAATTCGTGACAATAATATGGTGAAGTAGCTGAAAAGAATATGAATCCAAAGCCTAATTATAAGCATAGAAGGAAGCTTAATTAGTTTTCTCCTTCAATTATTTTGCTGAATATACATTTCTTTATGCGTGCCCTGCTGGGGAGGGTGCAGAAAAAGTCGTCATTTTGCCATCTCCAGTTTACTTTGTCACGATGGTGAGAGATCATTAGGGAGACGCGCTTGGGCATCTCTCATCTGAGTCCTGACCACGTGATTGATCGAATGATTGATGTACTAGCTTAATTAGCTTAAGCTAGCTGCCGGTTTCCTTTTCTTTTCCCTTTTCTGAAGGCATCTGTCGCATGATGGTGATGGCTAACACTTTGCACTGACCACCGATTAGGGTCTAATTTATGGTCACAGGGGAGGCTGTGTTCTTTTCCACATTTTCTAACTTATCTCTCTTATTTTTCATGCGCACGCTTTTCACACTGCTAAATGGTATATCTTTTGTAAAAATTTTCTAGACAAAAGTTGTTTTAAAAATCATATTAATTTATTTTTTTAAAAAATAACTAATACTTAATTAATTACGTGCTAATAAGTCACTCTGTTTTACGTGCAATAGAAGTTAGTTCCCATCCCTCACTACCAAAATCAGCCTAAGTATTCATAAACACTATTTATGTACAGCTGTTGAATACATATATACACACTCCCTCAGTTTTAAATTAGTTGTTGATCTATGTTTGTTTTCAGTTAAACATTTTAATCTGTAACTATCAATTTTTCATAAACTAATATAATTTAACAATATAAGATTTGTATTTTAATTCATCATAAAAATACTTTTATAATATGTAATTCACATGTTGTTAAACTATCCGAATTTCTAAGAATTGATGGTTCAAGATGTTTGACTCATGACAAACCTAAAACGTCAAATAATTTGAAATGGGGGAGTATTACTTTCTGCCCATGCATGGTAATTACTTTCATTTTGTTTTATAAATTTTAAAATAAAATTTAAGGACTGGGATTTAATCATATTTGGAGCTTTAAAGTAGGTAAGAGTTCTAAGAGGCCGGTAATGCAAGAGACTATTGTTCATTGTTGAGTAGGTATTCTTCAAAAAAAAAAAGAGTGAACAGGGATTTTTTTCAACTGAATGGGATGGAGAAAGGGAAGCTGCACCTTGATTATATACATCATCAGCTGGCCAAATTTGTTAGCCTCTCATATATCTTGCTTACATGAGAACACATATGCAGCCAACCATGGTCCATGCATGGCACAATTAAACACTAGATTAGGCTGCAAGCAAATTAATTAACCACCTAAAAATCCACCTAATCTCCTCGCAAAATAAAAACAAAAACAAAAACCCGCCTAACCACCACAAACACAATTTCAACACATGAAAAATATGAAATTTGGTACATTAAACTGCTGAAGTATTTTCAGTCAGGTGGAGGGGCCAGCTGAGAAAAAGACTCTCTAGACTGCATTTGGTCCTTGGTATTCCGGCAGCGTTGGAAGAAGATCCCAAAAGTTAAGCACTGACATGGTGGCCCCACACAGGAGAAGGGCAGATGAAAGCTACTCCTACGTGTGGAAATAGTATAAGCTGCAATCAGGAAGTTGCTTGGAAGGTTTTTTTTTATTCTCTTCAACAATTCTTGACCATGTTCAGTTTCAAAAAATAATAACAAATAAAAATTCTTGACCATGTTCATATCTCTGCCAGCTTTGCTTGTCTCGACGTGATGATTGGTCCAATTTGACAAGTTGTCGATTAACCGGTGATGGCTATGAGTATTAGATTTTCTTTTTCAGCTCTGACTGCAGACGGTGTGTCGGCGTGCATCGGGATGTAGTAGTACTATTTTTGCGGTGAATATACAAACATGTAGCAGACATACTCCACTTGTTAAAGAATATATTACACTCCAGTACTTTGATGTTTGATTATTGTATGTAGGGTCTTTGAGTTTGAGGTGTGATTTTGATCGCGATTTTATACTATAACAAGCTTAATTTATAAAATTGTGAAGTCATTGTTTTTATGTCCTCGAATCAGGCCTATTAAGATTTAATGAAACTCAAAAGTTTCACAAGTTTGAAAGGATTTTATCTCAAAAGTGATGTACTTATGGACAAAAGTAATATTCTATCCATCCTAAAATATAACAACTTTTAGCCTTCAGAATTTATTCAAAAATATAACTTCTTTATACCAATTACAACTCTCCACCATTTAATTTCTTCACCTACCTTTACTTCTCATTCAATCACAATTTTTTTTTATTTAATTATATCTATTTTCTTAATAACCATGTCCAACTCTAAATATCCTTATATTCTAGAACAGATGTAGTACCAAACAAAGCTCTAACTAAAACCTGTTTGATAGTTTCATCTTTTCGCTTATGTTTACGCTTATAAGCCAAAATTTGAATTTTTAATTTTAAATTTAAAATTAATTTTTGGGTTTTTTCATCATAGTTTATTTTTTAGCCTTTGCTTTTAGATCGCTAAAAACACGTATATAAAAATTTTATTCATAAATTATTTTTTATTTGCAAATATGTCATTTGGCTTATTCTCTAAATAAGCCAAACTATGGCCCCGTGAGTTAGATGGTTGTATGGATCATTGCTGCATATTGGGCCTGTTCGGCTGCACTCATTCAGCTGCGGTGCAGCCAGCCTGAACAGCCTATTGTGTCAGCAACTGCAGCAGCAACGCTGTGTTGCAGCGGCAGCACGTTGCAGCCGAACATGCCTATTGGCGATTTGGTTATAGGAATAAATCAAATATTTTTAAAAATAAATTCAACAGATAGTTTAAAACAAGTGGTCTAATATAGTTGAACAAAAGTCTTTTTTTAGAAAGCTTAGTTTCCAAAGCATCAAGCAAATAACCCACCGAAAAAAATCTGAATAGTATAAAAAAACAGGAATTCTCTGGATGGTGGGTGCTGCCACTTGCTCAAGTGCAGTGCAGAAAAGAACGGAGGTCGTGTGAGTAAAGAAAATGAGGAAAGAGGAGAGAAAATGAAGGTCGTGTGGGAAGAGAAAACGGAGAGAGAGAGAGAAAACAACTTGGAGACGAGAAATTAAGCTCCTCCCATTCGATCTCCATGAGCATGAACCATGCTTGTGCCATGAGGAACACACGAGACGCACATCCTCGTCTTTGTTGATTCCATCCGCTGGCGGCTCATGCATCTCCCATGCTTTTCGAGGGCAACAACCACAACAACAACGTCGACGATCGAGCTGCGCCATGCGCCCTGTGCCACGCATGCAACGGACAGAGCGCGGACACGTTCGTACGCGCTCGCCGGCGTCGGCGTCGTGTGCTCCATGATGGGCAGAGCGGTAACGATAGCACCACCAGCCAGGGTTTCACTTACCGCGGTAAACCGCACGGTAATCGCGGTTACCATGCTTATCCCGGGGGTACGGTAACCCGTACCGCGCGGTACGGTTTAACGAATTTTGATCGAATTCAAAAATTCAAAAAAAATCCAAAAAAATGGTGAAGGTAGTGCTTGATTTGTAGTGTATTATGGTAAAAAAATTTCTCGAAGAAGAGTAATATTTATTCAAATTTCTCTAATTTTTAATTATTTTTTTATTTCGTTCTTCTTTCAACCAAACATCAAGCGGTAACCGCGTCAAACCGCGCGGTTACCGCGGTCCTTACCACGGTTTCTTCAAATTTTGAATTCAAAATTTAAAAGTTAAATTTATCACGGTTTTTGACGGTTACCGCGGTTATCGCGCGGTAACCGCCCTACCGCCGGGTGGCGGTAACCGGACCCCCGGCAGTAAGTGAAACCCTGCCACCAGCCCATCCCCACGGTGCAGGAACGCTGCAAGAACGGATTGAGATGGAGGCTTACTTCTCTCTCTTTAATTTTAATTTTAAGCTTACTGATATGTGTGCTCGTTATCCAAAAGATTTAAATTCAGTGATTCGTATTAAAGAAAAATAAATTAGAAGATCCTTTTCATGTAACGATGGTAATAAGGCTTTTATGGATTTGGATCCGACGCTGTCCTTAATGTTGGCTGTAATATAAGCAGTCAAATTTTGTGCAGTATTGTTCACACTTAGAAAAAGTATGTTGTAGCAGTAGAACGGTAGCATCATGTTTTAACCGTCCACTAAAAAAATGAATGACTGAAATTGCATGCAGTCCTTAGCTTGCAGCGACACTTAGGCTTTGTTTGTTGGAGTGTCCTCCCAAAACCAAACAGTGAGCACGAAAAACGAAGCAGTCAATTAGCACGTAATTAATTAAGTATTAGCTATTTTTTTTTCAAAAATAGATTAATTTGATTTTTTTAAACAACTTTTGTATAGAAACTTTTTACAAAAAAATATACCGTTTAGTAGTTTGAAAAACGTGCGCGTGAAAAAAAGAATGGTTGAGTTGGGAAGACAGAGGAACGAACTCAGCCTAAGACTATGTTCGGTTGCATGGGATGGGAACTGATCCCTCATGCACGTAAAACGGAACGGCTCATTAACGTATGATTAATTAAGTATTAATCTTTTTTGAAAAATAGATTAATATGATTTTTTTAAACAACTTTCGTATAGAAAATTTTTTAAAAACACACACCGTTTTGTAGTTTGAAAAACGTGCATGCGAAAAACGAGAGAGATGAATTGGAAAAGATAAGAGAAGAACACAACCTTAGGACTACATTGGATCTCAATTCGGCTTTCATAGTGCACATATGTGTCCCCACATTATAGATTTCACATCACATCCGCCAGTCATGTTACCCTGTGAAAAACACACATGCCAAATGAGACACTTGTTCTCTGGGCTGATCAAGGGAAAGCGGGCGCGATCGTGTTATGGAGCTCGGAGCCTCGTCACGTCGTGCCTTCATGCTCGTGGTCTTAGGCCACACAGCACTCTGTCGGTTATGTCCTTCCAAAGTTTAGGACCTATGTGACTATTGACGGACTATACACCGATCACGATATTTGTAGAGTATGAGGATCGTTGGAACCATGGTATATGCGAGAATCGATCATGCAGACAAGACACAAAGATTTATACTGGTTCGAACCCTCGAGATGAGTAACAACCCTACTTCATTTATGGATTATGGATTGGAATATCGCTCACAGTACAATGGGAAATAGAACATCTAGTGGAATCCACCGACTAGAGGCTGTTGAGAACAGTCCGACGAGATCTATTCGACGAATTCGGTGCTGACTTCCTCCGGATTGACTATGGCTTGTAATTCGATGCCCTGACCTGAGTGCAGGGACCTATCTTATATAGCAGAGAATATCTTCTTTTTCAGTAGAACTCGAAGAGATAGAACAAAATACGGGCTTAAGGAAACCTTATCTTTTTCGACTAGGACTATGACATCTTTTACTCCGGAAAGATAATTTCCTTCTCTATTAACCGTATTTCCTTAATTAAAGGATACCTTCTCGTATACTATTGGATATATAGTTTTACCGTATTTCATTAACCCGTCTATATGAGGTATGCCTTATCCTTGACACTAACAGTAGCCCCCGACTTCAATGCAAATAATTTAACCGACATCTCTCAACTGTTTTTTCAAGAACAACCGTTCTCGAACTCATCAAACTGTTCTCGGACACTTGAGAAGATATAGAGCAGGCGACAAGGTTGTCCCAAATCCAAGAACTTGACGTAGGCATTAATTTGGATTGAAGTCAGAAACTTTAATGGTTATAAACAAACCAACAAAAATCCCGGCGGTGATCTCTCCGTCTTCCTCAAAATTTGAATCGTCCGACGTGACCTATAAATTGCATTTTGAGATCCATTTGGATTTTATTCGCCCAAACAGAGCCCTAATTTTCTATCCCGCGCCTTCGATCCCCTTTGCCTCAGCTCGCAGAAACCCTAAACCACAGCTTCCCTCAACCCCCTTTTGCTAACTTTCCATGGATCTCTCGGAGTCCAACATCGGCCAGACTGAGATGATGGATTTGCAACGGGACGACGCTCTACCAAGCGCAAAGGTGGTGGCACGCTCAGAAGGAGGTACTGACCCTCTGATTAACCTTGGCCAAATGATCACTCTAGTATCTTTTGTCCAATGTGGTTTTCTGGTTCTCTCTTCCGAGTTTTTGTCTTTACTTCTTGATTTTTACGGGATTCACCTCCTTCATCTCAACCCCAATTCCATTGCCTTCCTAAGCATCTTTACCCATCTATGCAAGGGGTACCTTGGGGTACAGCCTTTTATAGATTTGTTTAGATACTTCTATGAGGTTAGATGGATGTTGGCCTCAAAAATCTCAGGATGCTGTGGCCTCCGTCTTCGAGATGGGGTGAAAGACGAACATATACCTTTTAACGACCCATCTTCGAGAAAAGATTGGCAAAAAAGTTGGTTTTACCTCCACAATGAAGACAGATCTCCTATCCCTGAGACCCCCGACCAAAAACCAACATGCTTAGAGACGCTGACCTCCAAACCTTCAATAACTCCCACCCTAGCGAGCTTTGTAGAGAAAATCCATGATCTCCGAGAATGCGGTCTCACTAGGTACGAAGTCGTTCAAGACTTAGTCCGTCATCGGATTCAACCTCTCTAGGCCCGTTCCTACCCCGCGTACTTGTACTCGGGGGAATAGGACGAGACGTGGCTATCGCATCAGGGTACAATTTATAGTTCTTTTAGTGATATAAAGAACCAAAATTGTCTTCAGTTGATAACCTTGTCACTTTTGTTTCAATTGCAGATCTCTCCGAGGACACTATGGCGGAGCGCGTGAGAAAGGTGGTAATCGACCCATTGTCATCTGTCGTCAACATCCCCGCACCGATATGTGACCTCCCGTCGACGGAGCGGGACGTCATCGTAAATGTAAGCATTTTCGACCACTACTGCTTGTCATTCGTTTCTATGCCTGTAGGACTAGTAATCTTGATTCTTTTAGGCACTGCCTTTAACGGACGTGATTGGCCCACTCGTCGACCATTAGGTGTCTGCCTCTTTGAAGGAGCATGCAATTTCTGAACAAGCTGCCACGGCCCTCGTCCCCAGAGGCAGTGGAACAAAAAGGAAACGCTGACCTATTTTGCCAAAGACCTCTGGGGCAAGGAAATTGGTCCAAACGAGTGGTGCCGAGGTGAGACCCTAATCCCGGGTTCATCTTACAACCGCCATAGTTGTCCTTGTCCTCACCCTTCTTTTTCTGCAGACAACCTCCAGTGCAAAACCGGCCCCCTCGAAGAAGGCGTTGCTTTTGAAGAAACAGAAAACTGGGTAAGCATAACCTTGGCTCACCGATATCTGGCTTGCTCATCAAACATTCCTTGTAGCAATAAAATTCCTTTGAATGCAGCCCCTCCCCCTCGAACGCGGGACAGAGCACTGGGCCCCGAGAAGAAGCGAGCTCCCAATCACCCCCCACAACTGCCGTTCTCCCAACGCCACCTCCATCGACCGGCGCGCTCGTCATCCTAGGGTTGTCTTCCTCTGCCGACAAGCTATTACAAGCTTGTCGGTTGGTTGAAGTGAACGCCTAGGACATCATCACCGAGATCGGGTGGCTTGGGAAAATCATGTCCACTGTCGATGATCGCATCGCCATGTTGGAAGCCCAGCTGAGAGAAGAGTGGGATGACAATGCCAAGTTGCGGGAGTTGGTGGTGGGGAACGAGCAACAGCGCTGGGGCCTCGAGCACAAGCTCGCGGAGTCGAAGGATAATTTGGCCTCCCTCCGACAAGCCTGCATGAGAATTAGGGGTGTCTCAACATCATGGCCAAAGGCTTAGGGAAAAACGTCGACCACCCCGCCTTCCCCGACGAGACAACGGTCATGGGGTCCGTGGGATAGCTCATCACCGTTCTGGAGACCGCCGTCAACAACCACGCCGAGCAGATGGCGGACGAGGTGCAGACTGGGCTCAAGTTTGGTGCATGCCATGTCCTCGTGTGTCTCAAATTCACCTACCTCGAGATCAATCTTGAGGAGGAAATGACCAAGGGGAAAGCCGACGAACGCTGCGATGACGCCATGTCGGAGATGGAGGATCTCGGGGACTTTGTGATCCTGTTTTTTGAAGAGTAATTTTCCGTTTCACCTTTTATTGTAATGAATGCGGACAAGTATTGGGATTGATGTTTAGAAAACATTTCCCTTTTGCTGTATCCCACTCTAAGTTTTTGTTTGCTTGGTATCTCTGTATTATAGATTTCTTGAAGTCGTGAACGAGGACGTTCAGCAAGGTAGACACTCGTCAAACGTAGTTGTCGAACCCAGTACGCCCCAGGGCTCATCGTCGCCGAGTAACGATATTCGTGCCCTGGTTGCCGTTACCTCCGACAACGCCTTGGCTTCTAAAGAGGACCAAGTGATGCTACTATAACATTGTAGCATATCGTCTTTGTACTTAGACCAAAGGTTGCTAATGATGTTATCCTTCTTAGATCTTGTACATTCTCTCACAGAGATGGAAGGGCTAGTCGAATACTGGAAGACAATGTTCGGGAGAGAAGAGCTAGCAAGAAGCGCCGACAACGCTATAAAGGAGCAGAGTACAGAGCTTCTGAGAGGGAGGGAGATATGGATCTCGATACACCTCGAGAACTGCTGCTCCGTACTACAACGGCTATGCAAAGAGTTGCGCATGGACCGTCCTCCTCTTGAGAAGTCGGTCTCCGGATATCTGGGGTGGATGTGGGGTGCATGCAATGCCCTTGCCAGTATAGTTCGGCAGATCGATGACAGCCTGAAGCAGGAATGTCGTTGAGCCAGCCGTTATGCTGGGGGTCACGTACTTGCATGCATTCGCGAATCTCGTTCTCAGATGGACCAAAACTTCCTTCGAGAAGGGTTTACTCGTTCTCGGAAGAATGCCTCCGAGATCGACTAGTTGGCACAATCCCTTCCCTCTGGCTGTGGATATCTTCTCCTTGATGGACCGGCAGTGGCCTTCCTGATAGATTTAGTCATCATACTGCCATGTAAAGCAATCTAGACAAGACATTAGTAGATATTGAAGTTTGATCAATTTTTGTAAAATATTACAACAAGTTTTTTCTGTACCAGTGAAAGAGTACTTCTTGCCTGGGCCGATGTCGACATTATTAAGTTAGGTATCCTTCCTAGCCCCTAGCTAGTTTTATGGAAAGAAAAGTATTTCCAAAAAAGTAGATTAAATTTTCATACTTGACCGTATTGAATCAGCGAATTCTTAGTCCCCAGCTATGAAGTACATGGCTAGTTATATGTTACAGTGGGTACTCTGACATGGTAAAATCTGACATGGCCATTTGACCCTTAATGTCCGACTAGCCCAATCATGTCAGGTGTCCCCGACCAAGGTGCTGAGACCCGGTAACTAGTCAGGCTTAACGTAATAGGTCGATAAGAAACAACTTCAATTTACGGCGTTATGAAGCAAGAGGGGTTCATTGGACAAAATACTATAATATATGAAGCAAATTACATATATGTGTGTGTGTGTGTGTTTGTGTGTATGTATAAATAAACCGATACAATCAACTTATACATAGAATTTCTATAGTTGATCGATGTTCCAAGAATTGAATAACTCGTGGCCTTTGTCATCGGCGATTTTGTACGCACCTGGTCGTAACACTTGTACCACCGTGTATGGTCCTTCCCACTTGGGTGAGAGCTTGTTGCGCCCTGCCTGGTTTTGTACTTGTTGGAGGATGTAATCGTCAATGTCAAGTGTACGAGCTTGAATGCACTTCTCATGGTAGCGACATAAGGCTTGCTAATATACAGCTGCTTGGATGGTAACTTGTTCTCGGTGTTCCTCTAGCAGGTTGATGTTGTCTGCCACCTGTCGTCCTGGTCCTCCTTTGAGTACTCCCGAACTCGTGTTGATCGATAGCGTAGCTCGATAGCGAGCATAGCTTTAGATCCATACACAAGGAAGAACGGGGTCTCTTTGGTTGGTGTAGTCAGAGTGGTATGGATGGCCCAAAGAACAAAAGGGAGCTCCTCAATCCATCATGAGTCGTTGGCCAAAAACCTATCATATACACGTGTTTTGATCCCTTGGAGCATGATCCTGTTTGCCCGCTCAACTTGCCCGTTGCTCTGAGGATGGGACACTTACCCAAAGTAGATTTTGACCCCGTATTCCGAGCAGTAGTCCTGGAAGGCGGCACTCGTGTACTGGGAGCTGTTGTCTGTTAATATCCGGTTTGGAAACCCGTATCGACAAAATATCCCTTTGATAAACTTGATTGCGTGCTTGGCTCTGATTTCTCTTGTCGGCTCCACTTCGATCCACTTAGTGAATTTATCGATAGCCACAAATAAGAATTTGTAGCCGTTTTGTCCTCTTGGAAAGAGTCTGAGGATGTCAAGCCCCCAGCACGAGAACGGACAGGACAAATGGATGCTTTGGAGGGTTTGAGCTGGTAACTTGGTGTGCTTGCTGTGGAACTGACAAGCCTCGCACCGTTGTACCATGTCGGAGGCATCTTGAAGAGCCGATGGCCAGTAAAAACCTTGTCAGAAGGCCTTGGTGACCAACATTCTTGCTCTAGCATGTGATCCACAGATTCCTTTATGGATGTCGAGCAGTAGCTCCTTGTCGTCGTCGGATGCAATGCACTTCAGCAGTACTCTGTTGGCGGCTTTCTTGTATAGATCATTCCAGATCATACAATAGGCCTTGGCTTGTCGGGAGAGTTTCTCTGCTTCCATGTCGTCGTCCGGCAACTTGTCAGCATTGATGAATTTGGTGAGCGGTGTGCGCCAATCCGTAGTAGTCTCGTTGTCTGCGACGGGCTTGTCGTTCTGAGTAGTAGCCCTCGAGCCAATGTCAGTGGTGCTATCGATGTCATCGTTTGACGAGCTTTTGACAAAGGGATTGGTTAGCACTTCAAGGAACGTACTAGGCTCCATTGGTTCTCTTCTGGAAGCTCAGCGAGCGAGGTTGTCAGCATCGACATTATCTTTACGATAGACCATACCTCGAATCCATCGAACTGCGTTTTAGCTTTCTGATTTCGGCGAGATACTTGGACAACTCGGGGGTGGTCCAATCAGCAATGAAATCTGCGAGTACTTGGGACTTGATTGCTATTCATGGGACAAAGTGGACATTGAATTAGCTGAGCTTAACGACCCTTTTGGCAATGCATCCTGCAACTTCTTTGTTTCTGACAACCTCACCAAGGAGGTCCGAGGAGACGACCGTGACCTTGTGGGCCTGGAAGTAGTGACTTAGCTTTCGGGATGTCATGACCACGGCATACAGCAGCTTCTGGATCTGAGGGTATCTGGTCTTGACGTCGTGTAGCATTTCACTGACGTAGTAGATTGGGCGTTGTACCTTCTTGCATGTGACAACGATGATGGTGCTTACAGAGTACGATGTTGCGACGATGTAGAGAAAGAGTTCCTCTTGTGGTTGTGGGGCGATGAGGATAGGTGGATTGGCGAGGTAACGCTTGAATGCGAAGAATGCCTCCTCGGCCTTAGATGTCCACTCGAACTTGTCGTGTTTCTTCAAAAGATTGAAGAAGGGTAGTCCTCGTTCTCCCATCCTTGCCACAAACCGACTGAGGATTACCATACATCCTATAAGCTTCTAGACTTCTTTGAGCCTTGTCAGCGACTTCATGTTCTCGATGGCCTTGATTTTGTCCGGGTTTGCTTCGATACCTTGCCTGGAGACGAGGAAGCCACGCAATTTGCCCGATATTACTCCGAATGTGCACTTCTCTAGATTTAACTTGGTTCGGTGTCGTCAGAGGTTGTTGAATTTTCCCGTAGGTCATCGATGAGGCGGTCCCGCGTCTTTGTTTTGACTACGATGTCGTCAACGTAGGCCTCGACGTTGTTGCCGAGTTAAGATTGAAAAGCCCCCTAAATCTCACGCTGGTACGTAGACCCGTCGCTGATCAAGCCGAAGGGCATCTTGACATAGCAGAATACACCAAAGGGCATAATGAAGGCCGTCTTCTCCTCGTCTTCCTTGGCCATGCTAATTTGATGGTTCCCATAATAGGCATTGAGAAAACTCAACAACTCATATCCGGTGGTAGAGTCTATCAGTTGGTCGATGCGTGAAAGGTGAATGTAGTCTTTCAGGCATGTGTTGTTGAGATAAGTGAAGTCCACACACATCCTCCATTTGCCGTTGGCCTTGTGCACCATGACTGGTTTTGCGAGCCACTCTGAATGAAGGACTTCTCTGATGAGACCAGCTTTGAGTAGTTTGTCGAGTTCCTCTCGTATAGCATCTTTATGGTCTGGAGCGAAACAACACAATTTTTGCGTGACGGGTTTTGCGTTGGGATGAACCATCAGTTTTTGCTCAATCACCTCCCTAGGGACCCTGGACATGTCGGACAGTTGCCAAGCAAACACATCTGCATCGTCGCGGAGGAAGGTGATGAGCTCGAGTTCCTATTTGCTATTGAGTTCGGCCCCAATCTTGACCGTCTTGTCGGGGGTATTACTGGTGTTGACGCAAAAATGTGCCAGAAGTGCGTTGATGCGAAAACACGACGGCCTGGGAGATTTGCTTAACTCCAGTACAGGTCCAACTCTTAGAAAACGGGTTCAGGGCATGCTAGTCGGTTTGATCCTGTAACCAACAAGATATACAATAAAACTGAGTTAGACATACAACAGCCGATTGATCGATAAACCGATGACGTATCGTATAGACCTAGCCGATGCGATTTGACCGAATCGGCTGTGAGGTGTAAGATAAAGAATTCAAAGTAAACCCTAAATATGCTTCATCAGCTCTAGATATATAATCTATTGACAAAGATTAGATTTTAGCCGATGAAATCATAGTTAGGTTAAAAACTGATACCATATCAGCTAATACTCCGATATAGCCTTATACAAGAATGTCAATCTAAATAAATATATTAAGGCAAGCTTGATATATTTAACTAAAGTGATACTTTTGTATAAGGGACAGATATAACATGAAAAACATGATTAAAAGGAATTTAAACACAACTAAGCAGCTATATCAGATAAGATCGGCTGAAACTCCGATGCTACCCCTATTACAAACAAGAGACAGGCTAGGGATCATGATTCTAATTAGGACTAGGGCTGATGCAGCACAAAGTGTAAAAAGATGCATGATATCTAGACGATCAAGTCTTTGAATGCTTTTTGGGGGTGGTAGATACCTTATGTCAATCTAGGCTAATGAGCTGATTTAGCCGATACCGACAAAACCTTAGAAAATGGCGGACCGATACAGCTAAACTAGTCATCAACCCAGATTGGCTAAATTATGTGATAACTTAACAAGCCATACCTCCAGCTGACAAACCCGAAGCACGAACTCGTTGAAAAGCAAAGGAAAATTGTGGCGATGCGCCAAAAGTGTTGATTGAACTATTGTTTTTTACATAGACCTCGGGCTTATATTTATACTCGTACATGCAAATCTTGTCCTTGCCGGACACTACTTACAACTTGCCTAAACAAACAAGTCCTAGGTGAACTCGTACCACAATATTACAAAAAGGAAACTAACTCTTGTTCCTAATTAATAGATATAATTGTCTTATCTGGACTCATTTCCTAGCTAGCAATATCTTTAAGCTCTTCTCCAAAACCAACATGATGCTAAGTTACCCGTATCGGCTTAACCCAGTCCGATTCAAGTTACCCATATCGGCTACCCGAATCCGATTCCATATCGACCGATACGCTGTCTGTTTTAGAAAACTCCTTTATTCCTTCAAATCCACCTCGGATCCAATTTTGATTGCTGGCATATCTTTACCAAATTTTGTTGTTAACAACTAGACAACGGGATTATCTTTATGGCTCCGTTTGGCTTGGGCGCCATATTGGGTTTGGTCACTTTCCGAGGAGGTTCAGTTGGGACGGGCGTGGTGAGAGTTTGTTCGATCATATCGAGACTCCTCTTGTCACATTGCACGACCATATTCACGTTTCCCGGTACCGTGATTATCCCTTTAGGTCCTGGTATCTTGATCAGCTAATAGGCATAGTGCAAAACTGCCATGAACTTGGCAAGTGTTGTTCTTCCAACAATAGTGTTGTAGGCAGTGTCGAACTCGGCCAAGTCGAACGTGAGCTGCTCTGTTCGGAATTTGTCAGCTCTGCCAAAGGTTACCGGCAACGTGATCTCTTCTAGAGGCCTTGACAATGACTCTGGGGTAATGCCGTGGAAGGGCTGTTCTGAAGGGGTGAGCTCGCTTCTCAAGATCCCCATTGCATCGAGAGTGCTGGTGAAAAAGAGATTGATGAAGCTGCTGCCGTCAATGAGAACTTGGGCAACATTAACGTTCTGAATAGTAGGTTCGACTACTATCAAATATTGTCCAGGGGTTGTCGTTAGGGTTGGGTGGTCGGTGTCGGAGAACTCGATCTTCTGATCTGACCACTTCATTTTAGACACCATCCCTTGTGTTGTGGAGCACACCTCGCGTTCTACCTTCTTGTATTCTCTTTTCGAAGAATAAGTGGTTGAGCCACCGAAGATGTGGGCAACATGTTGGTCAAGGAAATATAGTTCGTCATCGAACGAAGGGTTATCATCACCCTTCTCTACCATGCAAACCCTCTTTCTCTTATCTTGGGCTATCTTCCTAGCCATGGCCTTCTGGAATACGTGGCACTTCTCGAACATGTGAGCGCTGGTCTTTTGCATCGGACACCATTGTCTTATTGTGTCGTCGTCTTGAGGAGGATGTCGTTGGGGAGCGTGTTTATCTTGTTCTACGACAAGCACCTCCGACTATGCCTTTCTCTTTTCTCCTTTCTTGCGATTGGGTTTCTGACTTAGTTCTGAGTTGTCTTTTTTAGTCGGTTGCTTCTCTTCCACCGATTTTCCTTTCCGGTCATTCGTTCGAATGGCCTCGTCTGCATGGGCGCACCTGTTAATGATCTCAAATAGCATCATAGCGGATGACACTCACCTTGTCGCTAGTTCTTGAATCGTATAGCAATTTCGGACGCCGGATTTGAAGGCTCGTATCATAGATGCGTCGATGATCTTAGGGATTGTGTTCCGACACTCATTGAAGCGTCGAATAAAGTCTTGGAGGGGTTCACCAGGCTTCTGTCTGAGGGCGTGTAGATCGTCCTCGACTGCATGTCTCTTGTAGATGCTAGAAAGTTCACAACGAATTGCTTCCAAAGATCCGCCCAGGAAGATATTTAATTTCGGGGAAGATGAATGAGCCATGACCGAGCAGATCCCTTCAACGCCGCTGGCAAATAATTTGCGAGTGTGTTATCTTCTGCATCCGTGGCATACAGAATAGTAGAGTAGACATGTAAGAATTCCTTTGGATCCGTGCTCCCATCATACTTCTCTACTGCCACGGGATAGAATTTTGAGGGCCAATTTACTTCTCGAAGGGAAGGCTTAAAGGCTCTACACCCGCCTCCAAGCAGGAAAGATGGTTGGTGACCACGGCGACCACACGAACCATCCATAGATGATGAAAAAGAGGATGACGAAGGATCATCGTAGTCGGGTGTGCGGTCGCGAAGTCACCGATCGTGACTTCGGCCACGTCTTAGGGGTGGAGATCGGGAGTCATCATCTTCATCATGATCATGTCGTGAAGCTTGTTCATTGACACCTTGCGTATTGGAATATCCTGATGACCGCGAGCTCGGTTATGATCATGGTTGTCGTCCGGACAATTGCCCCATATGTTGATGATCTTGGGGTTGTCGGCGTCAGTCGCTATGTTGATCCTGTTATTGTCGCCTTCAGCTGTTTAGTTGTTCACGGAGATCGCGAGCATCTTGTCGAGGAGGCGCCTGTTGAGCTCGTTGTTGTGGCGAGACATTCTCAGGGATGCGAGGTTCACTATTTTGAGGGACGTTAGCTGCGCCAATGTTCTCGACAACCTCGTCAACCTGAGGGGGAACGTCTGGAGGTGGCGGATCAGCTGCCATAGCAAAAGTAGAGTTGAGATTGGTGATAGTAGACTCCATTCGCTTTAACCATGTATTCGCTTCCGGGTAGGTTATTGGATCGAAAGAAGGTTGTTGAAGCATGTTATTGACGACGGTGAAGTGCTCGGTGGGAGTACGGATGGGCTCTTCTTGGGAAGGGGATGCGTCTTGAGATCGAACGAATTCACCCTCCTCTGTAGAACCCCGTGGTGTCCGGTCGTCTACACCACTTTCTTCGATCTCGATGTCGACCATGTTTACATCGCGTGGAGAACTTAAATCAAAGGATTCAACATCATCCAGGCTATGATGAACAGATGGTTCATCAGGATTGATTCCGATGTAGCCCACCATGCGATCTGAAGGGTTGTCATCCACAGATGTTCTATGAGATCGATCTCTACGAGCGTGGATCGGGCAACATGGAACTCAGGTAATTGGTTCTACAAGCTTCAAGAACGTCTTGCAGCTAGTTAGGGGGTCCCTCTTGGACTTATGAATTGGGCACCAACGCCTTGTATGGAGAAACACGCTGAATCCCACGCTCCTCGCAAGCTTCGAGTTCAGCTTTTGCTTGGATTACGACACAACATCCAGCCAATGGATGACTAGAAGTCTAGAAGTCTTGTGGATTGGACACCATGCACTATCCTTGTCGATAGACCTCCTTGTCAACACACGCTTGTCGGCCGAAGCCGAAGATCGGGCTGCTTTAGGCCTTCTGTCGACAGATCGAGATTCCGATGCCTCGTTCTCGGTACGAATCAGAGAGGTGGCCGCTAAAGGAGATGTATTCACCTGTGCCGTTGTCATTGCCTCGCTCTAAGCATGTGCTAAGAGGGTCAAGATCAGGACGGCAGCAAAGACTAGGAAGATGATGGAGCCGACTTGGACCATGGTGAAGGCTGGCTGGGTTGGATCTCCTAGGCCAGGTTGGTCATAGAAGCCCTCGTCAGAGAATCCTACTCTTGAACTCATCTTGTCGTAACCTTGAAGCACTAAGCCTCCTACCTGGCGCGTCACTATCGACGGGCTATACGCCGACCACGGTATTTGTAGAGTATAGAAATCGTTTGAATCAGGGTATATACGAGAATCGATCAAGCAGGCAAGAGACCAAGATTTATACTGGTTCGGGCCCTCGAGATGAGTAACAACCCTACTCCAGTTTATATGGATTATGAATTGGAATATCGCTCAGAGTAAAAGGGGGAATAGAACAACTGGTGGAATCCGTTGACTAGAGGCTATCGAGAACGATCCGATGAGATCTATTCGGCGAATACGGTGATGACTTCCTTTGAATTGCTTCTGGGTATGGCTTTGGCTATGGCTTGTAATTCGATGCCCTGACCTGAACGTAGGGACCTTACTTATATAGCAAAGATTGTCTTCTTCTCCAAGTAGAACTCGAAGAGATAGAACAGAATACAGGCTTAAGGAAATCTTATCTTCCCCGACTAGGACTCTGACACCTTCTACTCCAGGAAGATAATTTTCTTCTCTATTAGCCGTATTTCCTTAATTAAAGGATATTTTCTCGTATACTATCGGATATATGGTTTTACCGTATTTTATTAACCCATGTATAGGAGGTATGCCTTATCCTTGACACTGACAGTGACAACTAAGGTCCAATAAGTATGTGTCCCGCACTGCTACTGCCCTTGGTGACAACACAACCAAATATCCTATCTACTTCAATTTGTACCTAGCTAGCACCTGCCTTGTAAGGGCTGACAGGGGGCTCAAGCTGAATACCCATATTTTTAGTGAATAGCAATCCATCTAGGCATAAACCTCTTGTTGCTTTTTTAAAACGACCAACACCAGACAATGCGATGATTCATTGAATAGAGTAAAAAAATTATAAGGCTAGCACCCTAAAAGGCAGTAGCCAGGAAAAAACCTACCACATGCACCACACACCAATAGCACCTACAGAATCCAGGAGAAGGCTTGCATCAGACTAGCCATCGGCTAGGCCAACAAAGAAGCTACAACCAAAATTGCCCAAAACCAAACCTAACAGCCGAATCGAACACCGCACTCAACTCTATCCACGTCTTTGGGATTGGAGGGGAGAGGGTGAGAGAGAAGAATGGAACCGCTCTCCCCCACAAGGCCCTCCAACATGGCCAGTTTGCATTAGCTAGGGTGCCACCGCAAGAGGACAAACATCTAGAGAGAACATGCACAAGCTGTCTGAGAGTAGTTTTGGCAAGAAGGCCTCATAAACGACGTCTCTAGGGAGAAAAGCAATAATGAGCACCGACGCTGCCGTTCGTCGAGGTCTCGGGAAGAACCAAGACAGGTTTTTCACCCAACGGCCCCAGTAGAGGGAGAGGAATGGCTCGATAGCACCCCCAAGAGAAAAAACAATGCCTGAAGCACCGTCAATGTCGGCCCGGCAAGGCTGAGCTAGGTTTTACACCTGCCGCTTGCCCCTTGTCCACCATCGGCCATCACCCGTCAGAGCGTGGACACCACTATACCTCCCACGCCGTTGGCCAGGCAGGCCTCCCCACTATCGCCCGCACTGAACTCCCGGCGCTAACCGCGTTGGCCTTTCTTAGCCGCCCATGCCACCCTCGTCCTCGTCGACCTTCTGTTGCTGTCAGGGCCACCTGTGTTGTGCCAACCTTTCACCATCGCCGACCACGCCCCGCGTTGCATTGACCTTCCTCCGCCGCAAGCCGCACCCCGCGCCAGCCTCCCTTGCCCCTTCACCACTCGGCGCACGCCTCCTCACCTACTACCCCGCCACTGCTGCCGCTTCCTCTACCCCATGCACCACCGCGACCTCTACACCGCCGTCTCTTCCGTCCCGCCGCCTTTTGGCCACCACTTCCATTGCCGCCTTTAGCCTACTCCCACCTTTGCTGCCGCTTGCCGCGCAAGTCGATGACACTCACCGTCACCCGCAGCTACCCACGTCGACCGCTCGAGCCTCCCGTCACCCCTGCCGCACTAGATGCGACCCCGGCCAACCCATCATGGCGGCGCCAGATCTAACCGCGGGGACGTCGGCTCTAGTCACGATGGCACCAGATTAGCTCCCCGCGCTGGCCCACCATCCGCGCACTAGCCCCATCTTCGGCATCGCTCCGACCGTCCTCCACCTCCGGATCCACCCGTGCCGGATCTAGGGTGGCCTTTGCCACGAGCCCCGCCACCGCCGTCCTAGCAAGCCATCAGCTTTGCCAGCAACTTGCTCATGCAACGGCAAGGCAGAGGAAGGAGATGATGAGGACATCACTGGCTCGAATATAATCATACTTATGTTACACATCAATAAACTAAAGGTCCATATGTTCTATATTAGGTTTACTTATTATATGTTTGAACAAATGTTACTGCACCATGAGTTTTGTATCTTCTCATTTGCAGAAATATTTGTGTGGATGAAAGAAAGGAGAGCGGGTTCACGAAATATTTGGGTGACCAAAGAAGTTGATTGGGGACCAAACCAAAATTTTCCCCAAGTCTACTCCTACATCACCACGTCACTTTTGATCCATAGAAGGCAAGAGATGAAGTTTTGCACGTTTTGGATTCGGATTCGGACCTCTTGGCAGCATCACCTTCAAATGGACCTAACCACTGATTTAGAAAGAATCTTTGGGCTCATACTTGTTGGAAGATTATGGAGTCTACTTTAAGATGGTTTTGGTCCCACGTCATAATTCTTCCTGATCTGCCGGGAATCTGCAAAACAAGCTACGTACCTCATCCAGTCCGAGTCTGATTTGGACCTTGGACCTTATAACTGTGTCGTGGGCTAAGTCCAAGGGGTGGACGCTCTAGGGTTAACCCTAGGGCGTCCCTAATCATATTTATTCAGTAGTCGTCATGGTTTAGAGTTCGGTTTTGCTTAGATTATTCTGTCAATTGTAGTTTTGTCGTTAGTTCGATTTGTAGAACCCCAAATTTGAGTGCTTAATTATGCATATTGAATAGAGTTACAATCTACCTTGTTCTTGCTTGTGTTTTTCGATTTGCATGTAGGGATTAGCCTTTTCAATGAAGTCAAACGGACAACTCACGGTTGATAACCAAAAAAGACATGGTGCTACGATTGCAGGTTTCAGATCGTGTTGATCGGAAGCTAGATCATGTGTGTTAAGTTTTCGCTAAATCTAAAGTTATCAATATTTATCGAAAGATCGAGACATAGTTTCTCATCGAGAGAAGAAGAATGGCGGCGGCGCCGCCTAAGTAGGAGGCAACACGGGCGTCCCCTCGTCCAAACGGGGGCGCGGTAATGCTAAGCGGAAGAAGCTTATGGCAGCCTCAACTCACTAATATGATCGTACTCAAAAGGAACCTTAAGCGGTGGGAAAAAAGCTTTGTATAAACCTTTTGTTGCTTGATTGGCTAGTAGATGATTCACCTATTCAATAAGTGCTAGGTTTGATTCTCATGGCTCTATTTTGTTTTTGCTAATTATTATCTTTTTTATTGCGGGGATTGCTAATTATTATCTTATATGTTCCTCACTTTTTCCTTTACATATTGTAAATTTTTGAATACCCACCATTAATGCCTCTGCTGAGCACGGACGCATTGCTTGGCTTGCCTGCGCTGCGACAATGCTGCTCTTCTTTTCCCATGAGTTCGCGGCCCGCTCATGGAACTCATTTATTATGGTCCATTGGGCCGATAGGCCCAGCAGCTTTGAAGTGATAAACACAACTTGGGTCAGGGTCATTAGCCCATTAATTATCTTATTATTAGTACTTTGTCTCCCCACTCTCTCTCTCCCGTAATCTTTGCATTTTTCCTCTCCACACAACTCCTACAGGCTACAAACGAGTTATCTTCGAGGTTAGTTTCTAGCGGCTTCTCGAAGCTTCCCCTCCAGTTCTGCATCCCGGCCGCTTGGCACCACCCAAGGCATGGGCATGGTTGTGTTCTTGGCTATTGTGCGGATGCGATGTTAGAGTGGATGGTGCGTCCTCAAGGCACGTGTGCTCGCCCACAAGATGTTCGACCAAATGCTGCAATGGCCTTCTCCATTTCCATATGTGCTCTCTCCCTCTGAATCACCGCTTTGTTCCTCTTTATGACGGCTATAGACGCCTGGTTTTAATCTCAGGATGGGATCGATGCGAATGTGCAAGTTCATGGTAGATGGGCAGTTGCTATGAGGGAAGTAGTATTAACATACACAATCGCTATCGTTTCCGAATTCTGAGTAGAAAAAGGAAAACACACAAATCTATATCTATATTTACATTGTGAAGCCTCTGCTGCTGCTGCTACTAATGCTACTCATTGCTTGTAGAAATTGGTGATCACGGAGTTTATGCACGCTGGTTTGTCCTCCAGAGGGATCGATCACCTTGTACAATGGTATGCCTTTCTTTTTCTTTTTACCTGTTATTTTTTTTCTCTTCTGTACATACATACTCTCATTTTGCATTTAACCATTTACATAATTGAGCCCTTTTTTTTGTCTTTGCTCCTGTATGTCCCTTCAGAAAGGGATCCATGCCTGTACATAATTGCAACAAGGAGATTTTACTTATGGTGCTAATGGTGGTGGATACAAATAAATGGCTGTGGCCAAGATTGATGGCGTGTTACTTACCTTGATTAATCCGGTTTCAGTTCCGCAGAAAATAATGTCATTTGCGGTGAACATGCTCGTGATCTTGCTCCCTGCAGATAGCCTCCCTACTTTCTGCTGATTCTCTCTCAACCATATCTGTCAGAAATATAGAAGCAGAAGCATTGTCAGGTTGGCTTAACTTCTGTAATTTTCCAATGATGTAACCTCAAGGCAAAGGTGGTGCCTTTAATAGGGTAACCAAAATTACAAAATAAATTTAGATGACCTGAATGATACTAGGGCTTTTGTCGCAGTTCAGGTAGATGAAATCCTCCACCACTGCCATTGCCTCTACATTTGTTCCCTTCGATATAGCCATCGCCATTGTAGGTTTGCATCGCTTCTTCCAGTCCTGTTTTACCAATATTTATAATTTGTTTTTCCTCAAATCCTTGTAATCTGATTTGTTTCACAGGTTCCAACTTTGATCCTTACCTTTATGGCAGATCCTTCCACTTGAGTACCAGCACAGTACATCCAATCTTTATATACTACAATGGAACTAATGGGTTGTTTCCTAATTCTCCAGCTTCTTGTAGGTGCTCTTATCTCGATCTTTGACCCCGTTGCTATGTCTAATTCCTGTGGATTTTTTTTGTTTCAGATACAGTAGCATGTTCCTAGATATGGTGCTACTACAGCTATCATACCAACAGTACTAACCTGTATACTCAAGTCTGTGCAACCAAGATAAGCTTTGCCATGAGCCACAGCTAGAGATTTGACATGCTTGCTCTTGTAAAATGCCTGGGTGCTTCTTGATGAGTAAGAGAACTGTCGAGGTAACATGAATTCTATTATAAACGTTATTTTATATTTCAAATGTTGGGCAATCACCAAGAACATATAAAGCAAATTGCATACCTTAAGAACGTTGTTCGGTGTAAGTACAATGATTTTGTCATTGTAAATTTCAAATTTCTCCACAGCTTCTCTTATTTGAATTACCTCTATGCATTCGAGCTTGCGTTGTGCCATTTTCCATACCTGCAAAGAGCCTATCATTAGCTATTAACTTATTACAGTTACTTCTTTGTGGTTGAAAACTGGTCCTCGCGTTTCTTACTCTAATTGACTTGTCAGCTGACCCGCTCAAGAGATTTTCCCCAGTGTCTGATAGTGCAAAACATGTAACTGCTCTCTTGTGCTCTTTAACCTCTCTTATGACTACTGCTCTTTGGCCTTTTATATCCCATGCCTGTAGAGGATCACTTGAGAATCAGGAATTGTAATAATTATGCAAGTACACCTTCATGAACTGAAGAAATACCCCTTCTTTTGCATTTTGCTTCCCAACCAACTATTGTTATGTTAAAATATGTGTGCTTATGTTGTGGATTTACTAGTGATTAGAAACTCTAGTGCACATATGCCATGTATCATTACCCTGATGGTGCCACTAGAATAACCAACAAAGAGCTGCCCTCCGAAGAATATTATAGCAGTTGCTGCTCCATTGCCAGGTTGACCGATTTCCAATATCTGTGTATGAACACATGATACACGCTGCACTGACAACTTCAGATAATTAGATTTCGTGTAAAATGATGTTCCAAAAATAAGGACCCTGAGCAACTGATGATAAGTATAATCTTAAATGAACTGATCTACTTTTGTATTTATTTTTTCTATTACTTAACTAAGTTTAGAAGATGTTCATTGTGTTTAAGGGAGGACATGAATGGCAGAGATTTCACATTATTTGCGGTTCAGAAAGGAAGAGAAGAGAAAAGTTGAACGGAGTTGAATTTGAACACTACTCACTGGCGTGCTGGGAAGATAATAATCTGTAACTTGAAGCAACTCTTCAGCCATCCATGTGAATGATGACAGCCTCCTTAGAGATTCTCGTGAACCCTCTGACAAGCCCATCAACTTTTGCTTCCCTGCAGGTACCAAAAAACATTTTTGTAAAAAGATTTATATATTTCTTTGATCCTCCTTTTGTGACACGTTTGAGAAATTGGTCTTGACATTCTAAAATATTCATGGTTTTAGTTGGTCAGTACTCGACCAAACCACTGAACTCGATGGCTATAACTTGGCAGTAATGGAATCTTCTTTACCTTTTCCAGAGGTGTAAGTATACAGTGACATGCATGCTAGAAGCCTTTCATCAAGCTCAAACCCTGGGTGCAAGTGTCTGGCTATGTCATGTAACAAGATCTCGCACGCAGAATATCTCATGTTATTTTCACCGAGAGCAGCCAGCTCGCTTCCAAGCCATGCAGCACATACAAGACAATCATGCGAGGTTCCCTTCGCCTTGCTTTGTATTCCTTTGGCCAAAGCACGAAGAACCGGTACCCCTGTTCCGATAATTGTTCGTGCGGATTTACTGCTCCATGGACCTATTTCTGTGTCCTGCATCATATTTTTCTATGGAGTGTTAACTGCTGTTAAGATAGTATCAGTTACCTTGTCCAAATGAGATAATATTTTCATGCTTCACCTGCAGGCAAGGATCAACCCAGTCAATATTTCTGATCATATTTCTGTGAGATGTTGATGTGAGTCCTGCTTTCTTTGCGAGCCATGCAGCAGTGTATGATTCCCCTGACCAGGAATAAGTCCCTCCTAGGTTACAAAGGAAAGATGCTGCTAATGCCTGCACGGTGCAGTTCTCTTGGGAAGATAGGGAATCCAACAGGACTTCCATTGCTTCATCCCTGAACACACTTTTACCATCTGATTTGTCCTACAAAAGCAGATCATTTTTTGGATAATGTATTAATATGAGATCACTGCAATGCTGTGTTTTCTCAACTGTTGCTAGTATATCTTCATAGGAATGGTTAATAACCAGTGCTTTCATTTTATTCGAGGTGATATTTAAAGTTGTCCTAATGAGCTGCAGACAATCTGGTTATATTTGCAGGGCTGAAAAAGAAAATTCTTCAGAGGAGTATCAGGGATAGCAGACATACCAGCATATCCAATTGGAGGAGAAGATTAGCTGCTAAAACCCTGTGTTCAGGTTCAGTTTGATGGAGGCAGGCCATCAATGTATGCATAATAGCAATGCCTCCTAGCTGCTTTATTTCTTGCAGCAGGGAGTTCGCTGCAGACCTGAAGGTTCACACAATTCAACAAGCTATTCGGGTAATGAATTAACAAAATGGACCTTTTCAAGTTATGGAATGTACCGAGGAATTTGAAGAATCTCATGGAAGTATTCAAGAGCGGCACACTTGGCACGGTGTTCTTTTCGTCTTACAAGGTGAAGGAACGGTTCCACTGGAGTAGCCTGTGACAAGAACTTCTTGCAGTTTCCATTAAGCCGTACACACCTGACAAGAATAGCTGCCAGGGCCACACCTTCTTCCAAGTTGTTATTCTTTGCAACATCAACAAGCTTAGATAGAATATGAGGAGAGCTGATGGCACCCAAGTGGACGTTGTTCGTTACATAGTCGAATGCTGTCACCAAGATCTCAATGAGTGCTATTGATGCTGATGTCGGTGTCAATGGAAGCACCGCAGGCCACTTTTTGGTGTCTGAATTACAGGCAACATGTAGAAGTGAAGGTAACAACTCTAAGTTTTTTATCTGTAAAGGTGAAGGATCCAACAAGTATATCAAAATGGCTGCCTCATGCACATCTCTCTTCAATGCACTGGCTAGATTGGATAAATGGAACTCCTTCCTCTTAATGCCTCTCATTGCATTCCTATCTTCAGATAGCATAAGTAGGAGAACATAGACTGATGCCTTGATCACTTTATCCTTTTTAGATGTCGAAATGCTGTCAAGAAGTTGGTCGAGGATGTCTTGCCGTGCTGATGATTTGTATCTCACCTCAGAAGAACTATTCAGCAAGTGCCATATGGTTGTAACTTCCGAACCTGCATCCAGGTAGCTCTCTAGCCCATCCGAAACCAATAATTTCGATACCGCCTTCTCAAACCTTTCAAGAAAGTCTACCTGGCTTTCCTTCCCCCAGCGTGAGCTGACATCACTCCACTCATCACTCTGTGAGAAAGCCTTGAATTTCCTGCTCATGCTTCCTCGGGAGACTATGTCAGATAGAGCACTTCTCTTCATAAATTTGGTTGAGAAGTTGCTGAAGCATCTGAGATCATGCTTTGGCGTGCATTGTGGAAACATGCCCTCCTTGTTGACATAGTTGGATGTTGAGTATGAGTCTGCTTTACTTATATTTAGGACTGAATTCGATAGACTATTCGCTGAGCGCTGCAATCTGCTCGATTGTAGGTCATTTGGTTTTGTATCACAGTCATCAACTTGGTAGAGTGGAGATTCAGGGGTGTAAATCATTGCATTTTCAGGAGAAGTGCACCATGTCAGATTCTTATTCTGAATTGATCTAACAAATATACCAAAGAAAAAAAAAGTTAGGACAACATGGGAAACAGTAGATCAGATGATGTTGGATATAGTACCTTCCATGGAGTTTAGTTGACAAGAAATCTGTATCAATAGGCATAACCTTTGCTGACCTCCCTTTGTCATGTGTAACCTCCTGCGTTAGATGAATTAAATGTCATAAAAACTCAAAGGCTGTTCAGCTTACATTAGTTTTGCAATTAGAGGTATGTCTTATTCCCCATACATTATTGTTGGAAATTGCATAGTCTGAATAGTCTCTATTTACAAACTTTAGGTGAGAGTTTCTTTTAAATTTGCCGAAAATGAAAGAAGAGGTATGATTATCCTTTTCCTACACAGTCCTGAATCAACTAAAATCTTTGGGCTTCCAAATTGTGTTATGACAATTTGGAAAATTTTCAACAGTGTTAGAATTTGAACATGTATTACCTCATTGTCACTTTCTTCACTAGAATCAAGGTGTGAGTAGAAGGAAACAGGTGAATCTGACTGGTACTCCTCAAGCATTTCATGTAGGCACCTGCTGTCAGAGCTCCCCTTGGTATCTTCTGGAAGGTCTGGATCCTCACAGTTGAGAAAATCCTTCAGCTCAGCGAAGCCTTCATGATCGCCACAGTTGGAGTCGAAGGCTCTGCACTTTCCTTCTTGATCACCTGAGTGGATTGTCCCATCCTGCGCAAATGTCAAATTCACTTGAGCTCTCAAATGCAGGTAACTTCTGAATTCCTCTAGAATACATTGCATCGTATAAACACTTGTACAGAAAGCATAACAACTTACCTCTGAAAACTCCGGCCATTTCGGAATGACAGAGATCACAGATCTTCCAAACTGAATGCACCTGTTCATGGATGAATGTATATATCTTCAGGCAATGGAACAATGCACCCTTTTTTTTCTCTATACCTACAGATAGTAGCAGCAACTAGCAAAGCACTACTTGGGAATCAACTGCACTGAAGCTATCATCAATTCATCTACTGGTTATTGAACTATATAGAGCTGTAGCACTCAAGATGATCTCTCTAGGTGGTGTTAAATTTTGCAGGCATGCAGCTGTGGGTCAGGATGGTTTAGTGTACATGCTTGTCCCAAGCTGCTAGTGGAGAATCTTTGTCCCCAGCTTTGCTTCAAGAATTGGTCAGGAATTTGGAGATTGCATTTGGCATAAAAGGTGTTTCAGTTCCTTTTTTGAATCCCTTTTGGAAAAGATAGTATGCTGATTTCCCTCTTTTTGCCACATCAGAGAGAAAATGGTAGAAAGTGCAGATTTGTGCCCATGACCTCCATAAATGTGCTCCCGTGGGTTCTACAGGGAAAGAAAGCTCAAGGCAAAGGGAACGTGAGAGAAGCTCAAAGCATCCTTTTCACAAATCACAAGGTGGTGTCCTACATCAAAATCACTCAAATTAAAAGGTATTCACCTTGTATTTTGCAAGAATTTAATGTTGATTTGATGCCTATGGTTTGCAATCCTGGAACTCCATGAAGTGATGGAGGTATCAAGTATGCAACTTAGGAGGGTGTGTTTGAGAGGAGAGAAAAAAAAATTGAGAAAATACGCAAAATGAGATAAGTCATTAGCATATGATTAATTGTGTATTGATTATTTTAAACTTAAAAAATAGATTGATATGATTTTTTAAAACAACTTTTATATAAAATTTTTTTTTTGCAAAAAACGCACGGAAAACGTGCGCGCGGAGAACGAGAGAAATCTTCTCTCTTTGTGCAACTCTCAAACACAGCCTTAAACACCAAAAGATTTGCAACTCTCATTTATCTTTCAAAAAAGTTGGAAAATGCAAAAGAAATAGAGAAAAAGAGAAATTAGCAATTAAAAGGATAAGGGGAAAAAAGTTGAAAGGGACATTTGACAAAAAGGCATTCAAATCCCAATACCGAAATCTTTTCCAAGAAAAATTAAAATTGTACTAGCATTACTTGGCCACATCATAGCCCTATCACGAAAAAGTTTTCACTTTTCACTTTTTGGTCTCTTCAGCAGTACTGTCAGCGTATGTATATACGTACACCGGCTAGGTATACGCAGTACGCACGTATGGTATACGTATGCCAGTTACCGTTATAACTGCCGCGGTAAATCAAAATGTCCCTCGTCCGTGATGAATTAACTCACCCGCCGCCGCGGCCGCCGCTCGCCGGCGCGCCGGCGACCACCTTGTAGTACATGAGCCAGTCCTTGTACCGCCTCGCCGCCCGTCGCGCCGCGTCCTCCTCGCTGGCGCCGCCGGCGCGCGCCAGGACGGTGTCGTCGAACAGCCCGTCCCAGAGCGCGCGGGGCGCGAGGCCGCCGCCGGCCACCGCGGTGGGGGACACGACGACGGCCTGGAGGAAGTGCATGGCCATCTGCCACGCGTCCCCCTGCGCCGCGCGCACCAGGGCGAGGTAGAAGTAGGCGCACGCCGCGACGCGCCGGTTGTCCAGCCCGCCCGTCTCGCCCTCCTCCGGCAGCAGCGCAGGCCCCTGCAGCGCCGCCTCCGCGCCGTCGAGCCCGTCCGCGTCGACGACGGCGCCGGCGCCGGCGCCGGTGAGCGCGTCNGGCGTGGCGGAGCGCGGCGAGGACGTCGCCGTCGTCGCCGCCCCGGCCGCCTTCCGGCGGCTCGAGCAAGCCCAGGCACCGGGCGCGCGCGGCGAGGAGCGCGTCCCGGTCGGCGAGGAGCGCGCGGATGTGGTGGTGAAGGAAGGCGATGAGCGAGCAGATGGAGGAGTGCGGCGGCACCGCCATTGCCGTCGGCATCGCCGAGCAGCGTTTTCTTGGCACTTGCTAGGGCATATGAGCTATGAACAATGCCCTCTTGACACCTCCCTTTGCTGGTGAGAGGAGATTAGTTAGTTACCAGTGTACATACATGTGTGAGCTTGAGCTAAATGACAGAGCGATTGAGAGTGAGTAATACGCAGCTCTTCTAAATGTAGAGAAAAAAAAATGTGAGGTAAGAAATATTGTCCTTGCACGAACAGTTAGGCAATCTTGTTAGGTATGGGAAAGCTGCTGGTCCTTCCTCTGGGTCCTGTGGATAAGCTAAGATTACAGCAGAGATTGGCACAAGAAAAAAAAATTTCCAACCTAGCTTCATGTGAATTGAACTGTTTATTGTGAATATGCAGTTCTGCCATGTAAAGAGGATCAATTCAATGGTATATGACTATATTCCAAGCAGAGATGGACCCAAAAACAAATATAGGAAAGGCAAATTTAACTAGATATCTATATTACTGTAAAAGAGTGGTTCAAAATTATTTTTACTCTTTTACAAATTAGTCCCTAACATGTTCTGATATTATGCAATAGTTTAATATTTGATTCATTGTTTGAATCAAGTGAATACCAAAATAAGCAAACAAGTAATACCAGCATATTTGATAAAAAAAATTATCCACGATATCTCACAAAACATGGGCATTTTGCTATTTACCTTAAAAAACGCGACGATCAATGATAACACTGAAATTGTGTTGTGATCTCTGACGAGCCAGGTCGGCCACTAAAGGTCGTCGGGTATTGGATCCGCCTTGTTACTTGCTCTATTGGATTATTATCATGTGAATTGAAACAGTAGTGCAGTGAGTAGTAAAGAGTTTGAGGGGGGAACATATCTTGATCAACTAGTTCAGAGATGTGGGGTTAACTGAACTTAGCTAGAGGCTCAGTAACTGCATTGTCAATTTGTCATCACACACTTTGGCATTGCATTGGTTCAGTTCTAAAACGGACACTAAGCCGTAAAATACATTTTCTTTCGATAATGGAAATCGCGTGGTACCAAGGCCGTACAGTGACATGTGTGAGGTGTGCGTTAATTAGAGGGAGTACTAGTATATTTAATTTAATTAGTGGCATAATTAGAATGCTAAAGTCCAGAAAGGCAGAACTAAGGTCAAAAACTAAAAGTAAAATGACACAACTGACCTAATATCTAAAGTTAAATCGATTAGAACTAAAATGTAATACATTCTACAAATCATTGTGATCGACCGTCTGTCTATCTTCTGCCGTTTTAGAAGCCATATCAGTCGATCGTGATGACAAGATCGTAGGGTATTGACGGTTAAATTAATTTCAAGGTCCCACTATACATTTTATGCTAGGGTCTCTTAACTCCAAGCTACGGCTCTTTGTGGTACATTTCTAATACACCCATTTACATAGGAACGGATCCGAGGCCCAACAAAGCCGAGGCAGTCGTCCGGGCTTGTCGACGGATCACACCATTAGGATAGCTAATGTTTCTATTGTTCAAAGACATCAAAAATCTTTTATACATGTGTCTACATTCATGCTTTAGATCCGTCACTATATTTAAAAAATATATATAGTGCAAAACACATATATATATATATATATATAGTAAAAACACGAAAACTATTGCTAAATAAAAAAATGGACGCATGAGATTTGTCCATATCATGAGAGTAAATTTTTTTCTCTCGATGACATGAACAAATCTTGGATGTTCATTTTGATTTGACGGTAATTTATGGTTTTCAACTACATATTTTCTCCTATATTTACGTACACCCACGTGTTATGAACTGACTATGAATGTCCGCGTGACGACTGTAAAAACGTCACGCAGGTAGCGCAGGGGTTAGTTAAAAACACACATACGCATGAGCATGAGCATCATGGCGATTATACCGGTGGGTAGCCATCAGCTGTGCTGTACTGTAGGTGCGTGCGTCCCTGCTCTGCTCTGCTGCCATGGCGTATCTGGTTGAGACATGGCCCTCCATCACTCGTACCTAGCTATGTCCTGCCAAAGCAATCATGGAGATGCAATATTGCAATGCAATGCAATCCAACCAGGGAGAAAGGTTGGTCAGTTCACGGGAGGAGGAAGACGACCTCCCTGCCCTCCTGTGGCCCACACGGCTTAATTAATTGGGTCTTCCCCGGATAGTCATATAGCAAATGAAACAATTATCTCTCTCTTATTATCTCCGTCTCAACAAAGACTGTTGTCGAAACAAAGTCTTTTTAGGACGAAAGTAGTAGTAGTAGAAAAAAGTTTTTCTTTTTTTTTTTTGCTTTTTTGATGGAATATGAGCGATGCCAGCGTTATGGATGACCACATATTAATCTAGCCGGAAAAAAACATAAATGACAAAATTATCCCTAATCATTATATTAGTAAATTACTGATATACCTTTAACAACGAACGGTTCAGATCATTTTTACTGGTAGTACAATACTATCAGTAAAAAGCACCGCAACATCGCTCTAGAATTTTTTTTTCCTTGTGTGATCTTTCGGGGACAAGTGGATGAACTCTCGGGAATTCAGTGAAATTTCTATGGGATGGCTTAGTTGAACTTTAAAACATTCTGAAAAATTTCCCTGTCAATCGTACTTTTTCTACATAGCATTACAGCTTGATTGAGTATGTAATTCTTCTAACATTTCTTCTTGGGCATGCCATAACAATTTTATATGTGTTTCTTTTAGGATTAATTGGATCCTACCATTACAAATTCGTTGTATTGAAATAATGCAATTATTATCCTGGCGAGCGCCTATTCAAAGAGAGATGGAGGATGGCGAAGGGAGAGAATATTGGGGAAGAAGAATGACTAGGGGTACTTTAGTCCGTGCGACAATACAATATGAAAAAACAGGTCCAAGGACACCTCAAACGTACATAATGACATGGTTTGAATTTTATAAAATATCAATGGCATTGAAACGGTTTGATGAATAGTATAATTGTATTTTTTTCAATACGGTGAATTTGTAAGGGGATAATCCAATTAATAACCCTTTCGTTTATCTTTCTACTACCTCCGTCAAAAAAATATAAGAATACTTTAAAACAAAGGTAATATTTTATGTATTCCTCTCTTGTTCTAAAGGTATACTCAAAATTGTTTTACAACTAGAGATCATCAGTAAAAATCCTCATCATGTCTAGTACGTTATACTTCCTCCATCCCAGTTTGATCATTCCCAAGTAAAAAAATATCAAGACCAAAGACACTAAAATTCATCATTCTCAAATTAATCCTCACCGATTAAGGTGCTCCATTGTTTCGTATCCCATAGATTACTCTTGTTTTAAATATTGCATAGCATTGCATCAATAGAAATTAAAATCTTGATTGGTTGCATGCATCACATTCAAGGATACATATTTACTCTTTGCACAAATAAAAAAAAGACAGTTGTTAGATGATGATTATTTTAGAAATATTTTAAAAATTTTAGGGAATGATCAAAAATAGAATAAAGGAAGTATTGTTTTATCTCTCCAAAGTATATTTACGAATGAAATACCTTCATAATTTATTGTCTCAACCCACACGTATCAATGCCCTACTCATGATAATATTAAATGCTTTCTGTGACACCGGACAACAATGCTAGCTAACCCACCATGAATTTCAACGTTGCCATAAATTGTAGTACCAGGCTCTATTATGATTATTCGTGTACAGTAGTAGTACTCATGTATACTTCAGTACTTCTTGAATAACAAGCCGTTTTTTCATAATTTTTATTTGGAGCAAGCTTGGTTTTGTTAAGCATAAATCTACTTACAAGTTGCAACAACGGTTTGCTAGTGCTTCCATTAATCCATTTAACACTACTACTCAAACTTTTTTTGCAACGTTAAAATAGAGGTAAACAATTAAGCATCACAGTTAAGTATAATCTTGATGTAATCTACAAGACTCTAAAACACCAGAGAACCAAACAGACATCTTACTTGGAACAGAGGGAGTATTCATTAAAAATTAATACTATACACATTTTATACTCTTTCCGTCATAAAACTAACTTCTAACTATGAATCTAGATCATATTTGAAAAATAGGTTTTGGATATGATTTTATTATATTGGGAAAGATTTCCCACGTCTTGAAGGATAAGCTTCAATCTTAATCATCCATTCTTCTCATCTCATTTTATCCTATCCCTCTCCATTCATTTTTATTTTTTAATCTCATCTCTCTCGACCCATTTTTCAAACATACCCCTGGAGGAAGGGTGTACGTATCATTGTATAAAAAACCATGGTCAAAATCTGACACTGACGACCACACACAAAAAAGAAAAAAGAACAGTTACAATCTGTCATTCATTCTGTCGAGATAAACAACACTGCAACTGTGTACTTTGCAGCCTATACCTCGGTTTAATTCTCGTGTACTGTACTTGCTCATGCCAAAGTACATTTAATTACCAGCAACCAGCTAGCTAGACAGAGTGTAGCCTTCTCTCTCGATTAAAAGAAACCAATCATTAGATCAAAACCTGTTGCCTGCGGCCATCCAGTTCAGATGGGGTCAAGACACAGGACAGACAACTATCTCAAGCAGATCTTAACAACCACGCAGTTTTTTTTATAACCTCGTGGTTAATCCTTGACTAATTGACACCTTATCTTGCCAGAGTTTTATCGAGTTGATGAGCTTTGCATTTTGGATGTAATTTAGGTCCTGTTTAAATCCCACGTCAAATTTTTACATCTTATCACATCGAACATTTGAACGTCTGCATGAAGTATTAAATGTGGGTGAAAAAATAACTAATTGCACAGTTTGCGACTAATTTGTGAGACGAATCTTTTGAGCCTAGTTTTGCAATGATTTGACAATGTGATGCTACAGTAAACATTTGCTAATGATGAATTAATTAGGCTTAATAAATTCGTCTCGCGGTTTACAAACGGATTCTGTAATTAGTTTTTATATTAGTGCCCAAATAATCCATGAAACATCCTGTATAATATCCGATGTGACACGTCAAATTTTTACACCCCTAGATCTAAACGCCCTCTTAGTTGGAGTAATTGTCCTTGCAGTTTGGTCATGGTACACGTGAATGTCTGCGTCGTTTGCGTTATCGGATCAGAGATGCAGACGCAGCTTAGCTAGCGCATCGTGAGAGGGACACGCCACAAGGAGACAATCCTGTCCGTTAAAATTTTTCTTCTGTCTAAGATCGATAAACTCCATGCATAAAACCCGCGTTTTCTTAACCGGTTCTGCAGAAATTTCTGGCAAGTGGATGTGTTCTTTCTGATTAGCAAGTACCTTTCTAGAGTAAGAGAACAAAAATTGCCAAGAAGAAAAGATTTTTTTTATAGGCAACATCTTAATCACACTTGTGGCTTTTGAGTGGTGTTACCATGTGATAAGATCTGCACATAAAGTCGAACGAATTCTTGCTAGCTCCTTGATATCAGTTTTTATTTGAAAACCTTGGAATACTGAGAAGCAATTGACGGATATGTATCTAGTTGGTGATAATCTAGATAAGTTGGAGTTGCCCAGCTACTAAATTTCATAATTTGGAGAGAGGATTCTTATAGTACAGTTACAATAGCTAGAAGCTCTCCAAACTAAGACACAATTAACTCATAATTACATTTTAACAAATATCAAATATTTTTGTCAAAATTGTTAAACCCATCGCATTTCCATAGGTTGCATAATTAAGTGGGTAAATGCCAGATTTTATTATGAGACCTTTCGTTAATATAATTTCTAAAACAAATTTTACAGTAAATTTTCTTTTAAAACAAATTATTTTGGTATATATGGTCAATGGCATGACAAGCTCTTAGCCATGTCCAGGAATCTTTTTTATTTTTTGATTTTTTTGTTTTTTAATTTTAAAAATAAACCCTTTCAAAACTTATTTTCAGAATCTGAACCTTTTAACAATGTCAGCCCATTTGACGTGACAAAACAACACTAACACACCACATGTAGCGGGCGTGACAATTTTGCCCTGCCACGCCAGCGAGGGTGGCATGGCTAAATAACGTTGTCACGTCAGCCAGACCGACGTGATCAAATAACGCTGTCACGCCAACGAGACCAGTGTGGCAGTGTTATTTTGCCACGCCAATCTGACTGACATGACCAAAAGGTTTAAATCTTAAAAATAAGTTTTGAAAGGGTTTATTTTTAAAATTAAAAATTAAAAAAGTTCAAAAAATAAAAAAATTCCATGTCTAGCGTCGTAGCCAAAACCCTTCAATTCGTTGGCATATAGCTAATTACAATGTAAAATATGTAGTGCAAATCACATATGTAGTGAAAATTTAAAAACTACCATTGGATCGAAAAATGAATGCATGAGATTTGTTCACGTCATCAAAAATAAAAATTTTACTGTGGCTAAATCTGATAGTAAAACTTTTACTCTTTTTACTCTTGGTAACGTGGACAAATCTTAAGCGTTCATTTTTTATCCAATGGTAGCTTCGAAGTTTACATTACATATGTGATTTGAACTACATATTTTTTCAAATTACAATGCTAAAAACGTTTATGTATTAAAATAAGTTAATGATGGGGATCTTCACATTTTTTTATAACAAGTTTAAAAAATAAGAAATGGTCATTCATACCAGGACAACTCTGAAAAAGACCAGATAGCATTGAACAATTCTTATTGGATTCAATCAGGTCCCAGGGTCTCCCTAGTTCCCCAAACAAAAGGATCATAAATATTACTAGGTCTTATCATTCCACACCCGTGTATGTGTATCTACAATATATGACTTGAAGTGTAGAGAAATAAATTATCAATTAAGGACACTAGGAATATATGGTCTTTTTTCTTTGGCATGTTCACCTTGTTGAGGTGTCTTGGTCTACCTTGTCTAGTGTCTACAAAGAGGGGAAAAAAGGTGGTTCACAACCTGGCCAACCTCGCCCCAATCTTGGATGCATGCAGTAGGGAAGAGGAGGGGGGCTCAACCATAGAATTATTGGGATTGTATGTCTCATTGCACCCTCTTTGCAAGGTCCAAAGCCACACAAAATGGTTTGTTAAACCTAACATAGCTACTGTGTGCTGATGGGGATGCACATATGAGCACACCATCAATCCTTTATGTGCCAAGATCTTCCAAGGCCACTCACTCTGGCTACTGGCATGGGATATCTTGGCAGCCACGGATACATGGTCATGGACCATATATTTTCTAATCAAGAAGCCATTATATGTGCATTTAATTTAAATATATTGTGTTAAAGTATATGATGCGTGATTTTTTTTGTACGACACTAATAATTCTTGCACAATTATTTTGGTGGATTCAGCCTCACAAAATGGAAACATGGAATCGCATGCAACCATTGTCAACCCAAAGGCTCAACACCCCAGGGCCCAAGCAGCTGTGCCCGGGCTCACCAGTGAGCCAACAACACAGTATGTGCATTGAGATCTTAGCAACCAATAACATCTATTGTTATCTAAGGTTTCGGGAAATTCCTAGGTCTAACACTACATGTTAGAGTTTACTATAAACATTCAATACCATATAATGAATTCAACCATTGCTAACATTATGCTAAAAGGAAAAATATATTATTTCTTCCAAAAGAATTAGATGCACATCAACTTGGTACATCTAGAGATAGGGAAAAAGAAAAAGAGAGGACAAAAATCAAAAAGCAAAAAAGAAGCAGCACTCCATGTGACAAACAGTACTATGTAGTGTACACACATATGTACTACTAGAAACAAATGGCGGTAGAAAATCAAGCGAAAACGGCAGGCCACCATGCATCTCTTGTCCCGGCTCTGCATGGATCACGAGACTGCTTCCATCTAACAACAGCAACAACGGCCAAAATAAAAACGGCTTCATTTTAGTAGTTTACATGCCATAACATTCCAAAAGGGTCACAAGATTCCTCTGCTAGTAGCTCAGAAGCATCACGGAGAGGAGAAAAAAAAAAGCAGGTCAGGGACAGGAAGAAAGGTGAGATCAGTCAAGCAGTAGTACTGCCGCAAAGTATACTGCTTCTGAAACACACAACAGTTCACTACATGTTCCATCCACAAAAGACCATTTCTTTTGCATGGCTACATGTAAGTAAAGCTGGGAGGGTGAAAGAACACTGAACAATTTCATGCAGCTAAAGCTGAACTGCAACTTGAAAAGTTTGCAGACAAGTTTGCCACATTCCTCACATCACATGCCCAACTTTCAGAACTCTGAGCTGCAGCTCTGGCTTTCCTGTATGCAGAGTAAATGGAGGTTCTGAATAGGTGCTGCATATTGCTACATCCTCTATGTCTCTCTTTCTCTTCTCACCTGCATTATTATCGTTGTCCAGTAGAAAAGACAATGTTTTTGTTGGTGGCAACAAGGCATTGCACACATTAACTGTGCTTCATAGGGAAGGGCATCATGTATAGTGGTATAGGACTTGGTATTTACACTGTGATCAGCAGGAAATACGCAGCAGTATGTCAGTATGTAGAGAGGTGTGAAGACAGGGTGACAATGTGTGGCAGCCCAGTACAATTGCTGACTGACAGTCAAATCTGCATCATATTCAATTTGGTTAAAAAGTACTCATCATTATTGTGGTTTGATTGAGAGATCAGAGGCATATAATTGATGCATTGATGGGGGGATTGTACTGCATTGTGGATTAATCTCCAAGGCTCCTCCAAATGGCCAACCTGGAGACACTGAAGATCAATAGTTACACCAATTGTTTGGAACACATGGATTTTCTAGGAAGGTTAAGAGGACTCAGCGGCTCACCCTATTGTTTCTTGCAAAATTTCTGCATTCCAAAATATGTCATGTCAAGCACACTTGTGTCGTGACAAAACAACTTTATGGAAGCATTGTGCAGTGAAAAGGGCAGGCAGCATACAACATGAGAAAACAATCACAAACCAACATGGAGAATTGAGACAAGGAGAGCAGAACAAAGCAATGAAAAGAACTGCAGAATTGGGAATGAACAGAGGCAATATAGGAGGGATCAAAAGTACAGCAATTTGGTGACATATGGGGGCCATAATGCTATTGAGACCTTCCAATCCGTGCCATGTTGCCAGGTAGGCAACAAAGCTGGGACATGCTGTTTCTTGAAATTTTGTTTAGCTTCTCTTAAAGCTCCAAAGGCATGAGTTCCCTGGTTGTCAGGGCAGCACTGCAAAAATCCAATGTTAGCAAAAGGAAGAGGTCATTTAACAGTTCAATCTTCAGACAACCAATTACACTGCAGAGCTCACCAGCTATAAATCATTCAAGATGTTCATGTCCTTGTTTGTCGAGAACTCTTCAAGGATGCATTCCTGACCTTAAATCCAGCACCCAAAACATCCTACGAGAACGCTAAGGAGCTATTCCTCAACAATACTTATTAGGTACCAGGGCAACCCACAGTACAGAATGATGAGGGATCTAAAATACATGACAGATATATAGCTAGGAGACTAATCCCAGATGGATACAAAAACTTGTCCTTTGGATAGGAGCACTTACAATGAGGGAACTGCATGCCAATCCTTTACATCATTTCAAAGTTCAAATCAAACAAATCGCTTCTCATCTCTCAGCGTGATTGTTGTAAGACAAGAACAATGATGAACCACAACAGCGCAACAGTCTAAACTTGTAAGTTCTCCAAAATTGCATATCAAAACATCTAAAGAGTTGTGTTATGGTTTTTTACGCGTAACTTACAATCGCTAAAGTTGTTCTGGATAGTGCAAAAAAAAAACAAAAAGGTGCTAATCTGACCAATAAAAGAAACACAATTGCTGTAATTATAAGGCCAGCCACTAATATGACAGACAGGATGATAAGAGCTGATTTATTAACTAGACCAAATATGTTAAGCTTGTGATGCTTGTACAACAACTGCTCCTTATCTCTATTTCAACTTAGACAGGATTTCCTCAGAAGGAACCTCCAATGTAGCTCCAGCATGTTCCTTCTCAGGCTTCACAACTGTGACACCAAATGTTTAGCCAATTGTCAGACTTCTAAACATTAGTAAATCAACAAGACAACTTAACAAGATAAAAAATATAGTGGTAATAATATTGTTCGCATCAATGACAGGTATGTTTCAAGAAAATACCTAGGTAAACATAAGGTTTGAAATCATATATTATCTTAATGAAGTCACAAGCTATATGGCCAGTGAAGCCAATATACTGTCTGGAAATACCATTGCACAGCACAGCTCTGGTGGTGGGCACGATATATAGGGACCAGTACTGTATTGCTAAAACCAAAAGGAGGCCAAGGAATAAATCATCCTAACAACAGATCCCTTTTATAATCTCCATGGAAATTTTACTGTTCACCATTGAAGCTTCAAAGTCAATTTAGGACAGCAATGCATAAGTTTGGGAATCTGACACACTTCGCCGTCACACTGTAATCAACAGTATAGATGATATTATGGAGTGCCAGTGTGCCACTGTCGTGTGTTTCACTCAAGGGTGGTCAGAAGAATGGAGGCAGTAGTTGTGGTTGACGGGGGGACGAAGGTGAGTAGGCCCGCATCGTCCTAGCACTGTAGAGGGGGAGAGAGAGAGAGAGAGATTGATTCTTTTTTAGCTTGATGGCAAATAACAAACCCAAAGTCCTTCTATAGGAGAGGCATGCCTAACAAAGGATCCTAAGCTCAATAGAAATAGATTGATAACTTGCTAAAGTAACTAAAGGAGGACTGGAGGGGAGAGAGAAACAGAGAGTCATATCTCTAGGCCCAGATCTCCTGATCGCACACATCTGCCTAGTAGCCTGCCTCTTGGCCATGCGCTGCCTGCCTGCCCACACTTGGGTTGCCTTGGTCTGTCTACTATAAGTGTGGTCCCACATGACAGACATCCTTTTGTTACAAAACTAAAATAAAATGACTTCTTGAACAAAAGGCATGTGGTTTGGTTGTACATGCTATGCTATATTAATTATCAAAAAACACCAATAAATTTGGACCAAACGATATAAATCATAAATACAGATGGATTTAGGAATAAAATAAATGGGAGACGAGGAAAGTGAAAATTTTGGTTAAAGGGGGTACAGAGTGAAGTTTTACTATTGTTTTGATCTCATCAATGGCAGTTTGTTCAAAAGTGAGGCCTGTATTTGCAGCCAAAACTTGTTGAGGATAGGAAAATATATTGAGTACAATCTTGATCTCGAGAAATTATATCTTAAAAAGCCATTGTTATACAGCATGGCTTTGTCTCAAGGAAATAGCATGGGTTTATTCATGCTAATGCCCATCATGTGAACAAATACGATAATGGAACTGAGGCGACACTACTGTCTTCAGCTTCGAACTGAATGTCTCTCCAAAAGAAGGTACTTCATAACATTTGCCAATTGCCATAAAATTCATTACTTATTCAGCCTATCAATTTTTTTAAGATTACTCTTCTAAAAAACATGGCTATATACCAGCTTTCACTATTTAACTGCCCAAAAGTCCCACAAATAAGAGCAAAAATATTCAATATGAGAATGATCCATGACGAAACACCTCAACAATTAACAAATCATTGGAAACCATACTGCAGAATGATTTATCTACACACTCTCCATGAACAGCAGCTGCTTATATGGCAGTTCTAGGGCAAGCATCACTTTAGATTTTTAGCTGGCTCATGTCCTGCCATGTACATGCAAAGCACACTTGTTCTCCCACCACATCAGCTCCTTCCATGGCACTCTGGCAAGCTTTGCAACTACTGAATCACTGGTTTCAGTTAAGACGATTCTAGGTTGATCAAATTGCCCTTGATGGAGGGAGATTGCAAAGGATGAAAGGACTAACAAAAAAGAGTTTGTTAGTTTGAGTTTACCTGAATCACCTGGGGTGGAAGTTTGAGTTTATGGGTTAGACAAGTGGGTATATGGGATGATGAAGGCATAACAAAAAAGAGTTGGTGGGAGATAACTTAAGGATTTTTAAAAGGCATAGTATAATATATAACTACGTAAATGAATTTCTTAAATATGGTGTTGGTGGCAACTGACAAATCCATTCTTCGGTGTACTTAATCAAATCAAATCGTAGGTGTAGAACCAGGGTGAACCACGATGCAGAGGTTTTGCCCCCTCATTTATTTACTTTTGCCAGGTAGCATAAGTTAAATCTATTACAAAAGCATCGTCAAGTCCAATATTGGCCGTTACGTTTACGTCTTCAGTTATCTAATTATCTAATTTAGATATTGCTTTACTGACTGTGCTCCTTGTGGCGGCAAGCTACCCCACTTTTATCTGCTCTGAAACTTTCAATTTATAATAATAGTCGTTATGCATTTGTCTGGCACCCTTTAGTTCAACAAGGAACAAATTATAACTGAAGTGAGCATCCTAGGTCTAATTCCCAACTTTTCTCCTTGCATATCTACCTCAATCTCAAGCTAGCCCAAAGCCCTATAGCTTAGACATTTCAAAGCAAAACTATAGCTTCTAATATGAACACACAATGAGAAAACTCTCGAAACCCTGGAGATCCCAAGCAGAAAGAAAGTGGGGGGGCGTCGCGATTCGAGCACGTGTGTGAGTGTGGCTCGGTGGCTGTGATAGGGTAGAGGTGAAAGGGAAAGGGGAAGTACCGAAGGATCCGGAGGGGGCGCGCTGGGCCTGGACGATCATGTGGGTGATGAAGTGCGCGGCCTCGCGGGCGTCGGAGAGGGCGCGGGTGGCCTCGTCGGAGCCCGGCGCGAGGCCCCGGTGCTCCTCGAAGCGGCGCCGGATCTCCACGGCGGACTCCGTCAGCATCAGCCTGTCGCCGGCGAACGTCCGCCGCGCCGCCCGCAGCACCGCCCTGTACGCCGCCAGGCCCTCCGCTGCCGCCATTTCCCAGAGGTGAGGTGTGTGCGTGTTACGCCGACTAATAACACACACAAAAAAAAAACAGCTCAAGGTTTATTAAGACACAGAAAAACCTAGCTTCCAGATCTAGGAAGAGAATATAGCGCAAATTCGAAAGGAAGAGGTTGTGCTCACCGGAGGCGGAAGCAGAAGGATGCCGGCAGCCGCTGCTCCCTCGCAGCCGCAGGTGATGGAGATCGGCGACGGCGACGCGACGGCGCACGCAGGAAACGGATGGATGGGTGTCGACGACGGGGGAGATCGATCGATCGACTGGGCCACGAGCGAAAGGAGGAGTCAAGAGGCCCATTAAGATTTTCATGCTGTTAGAGGCTCATTAAGGCTGAGTCGTTTACGTTAAAATTTTTCATGGCACACGAAACGAGATGAATAAGTAACATGTAATTAATTGAGTATTAACTATTATTACAAATTTAAAATAATGAATAACTTATTTGATTTGTTTAATAAAATTCTATATACAAAATATTTTTTAACCAAATGTATCATGTAGCGTTTTAGAAAGCCTGCTCATGAAGAATGAGAAAGTTGTTTGTTCTAACAAGCTAAACCTAACTCCGCTCCGACTGTAATAAACCTAAGTAAGTTACACGATATACCATCTGTGTTTTTTCATAGATGGCGTTGTTAACTTTGGTAATAATGTTTAACCATTCGTCTTATTAAAATAATCAGTGTATATATGAAATAGAATTCATACTTAAACTTTCTTTAATGGTAAAACATGTCATAACAAAATAAATAGTATTTATATAAATTTTTTGAACATGACAAATAATCAAACATCTTCTAAAAATCAACAACGTCATCTATTAAAAAACAGAGAGAAAGCAGCACGATATTTGACTAGCACTCTTGTAGACGAACCTTCTAAAATAACTCAATTACTAAGTTGTTTTTCAATTTAAGTTTTGTTGGTTTTGGAGCCAACTTTCGTCTGCCAATGTGGAATTTGTGTTATTGTAGGCAAAAATTGGTAGCAATCTAAACATCTACGTGATACTATTAAAGTTTATAGGGTACAAGTTGTCTTCGATCTGAATAAGCCCTTAATTTAAATTGAGAAACTTATTAATCAAATGTGTGAATAAACTACAAAGGACAGCGAATATACTAAAAAAGTATTTGGCGATAGTCACATGTTGTGCATGCGATGTACGAAACCTATCATTGCGCGCTACACATTCATTTATTATGTAATTACCAATACCAGTACTATATAATTATTGATTGAAATTTTGAATTGTTAATACCAGTTTCATTACGTCCTTATAGTGTGTGAAATTAAATTATTGGCCTATTCTTTTTCTTTTTTTCACTCTTCTCTGTTTTTGATAAAATAATGTCAGATCTAGCATCAACGCTTGCAACTAAGCTATAGTAACTAGATCATGTGATCGAACTCTCCAACTATCATAATATATATATTAGTAGAAAATAAGTGTGCCAAAGTCAATTGGAGCGCTCTCTAGTTATTAGTTAACCTGTGTATATTATAATTTTATTCTCTCTGTTTTAAAATATAGCAATTTTTAACGTGAAAAATTTGTTTTAGAATATAGCAACTTCTTAACATACTCTCTAGCCTCTCTCTCTCTTAAACCAGCAGGAGCTCTACTATTTCGTTGAGAGAGGAGAGAGAAAAAAAACACCATTCTTCTTGAGTTTAGGTGAAACAAAGCGGGTTCGCAGATATTTACATCAGGGACCTCTTCTTAAGCGATGGGGAGGCTATCCAGGAAGAAGTTTTACGTATATGTGATCGCTAACTCCCGTTGAGCAACGTCCTCCTTCATTCGGTAGAAAACATCATCGGCGCTGAAATCTTCATTCTTGATTTTTCCTAAATTGTTGGAGATCCCTTTCCACCAAACGTTGATGGCACCAATGATACTCCCTTACATGTCATGTTAAGGTGGAGGTTATTTGTCCATGTCGAATTTCAATCAATCATAACATCTTTCATTTAATTTATTCCCGTGCTTTCTCATCTCAACCGATCGTAACAATTTGTATTTAATTCCATCCCTCTCTTTAACTCTCATGAAAAACTGAGTATAATTTTGAGAAATAAATCAAAGCATGTTAGTATAAAAATATTTTTTAATTTAGTACAATATTGTTTAACTTTAACGAACGAATGAATACAGTGTTAACTACTATATGAAAGACTATCATTCTATTTTTTAAAAAAATTGTTTTTTTTAAAAACTTGGCATCACCATCATCTCTCACAGGTACTCCCTCCGTAAAAAAAAAAACTCGACCTAGAAGGGGAAGGGGATGTGACCCCTTCTTCAGATTCGTCGTACTATGAGGGGTGTTGAGTTTTTTTGGACAGAGAGAGTACGCCTCATCGCGCGTCCCAATGCAAAGTGGAGGTGCGAATGCTGAAACACGGCTGGTCGCGCGCCCGCCCACCCCCCCTCGGGCGGCGCAGACACGTGGTGACGGTTTTTCCCTTTTGTTGGTTTTCTTTCTTTTTTTCTTTTTTTGTTTTTCTAATATATACATATACAAACTTTTCATACACGTATATACATACGCAAACTTTGCATACACGTATACAAAGTTTGTATGCATTTTTTTTTTGTTTTTTTATACATAAATATACAAACTTTATATATATACATATACAAAGTTGGTTTCAGTTTTTTTAATATGTATGAATACAAACTTTATGTACACATATACAAAGTTTGTATATGTGTATTTTTTGTTCTTATACATACGTATATAAACTTTATATATATACATATACAAAGTTGGTATATTTTATACTTACATATGTACATATACAAACTTTGTATATGTACTCCCGATCTTTATGAGGCAAACCTTAGATAGACAGGTCCGACTCAGACTAGGGTTTTGGTTGGGTTGGTATATGTGTCGGACTCCGCAGAAATTGGGCCTGGCTCAACCTGTTGCTGAAAATGAATTTCCTTCTTCACACCCATTCGTTTTCTTTTGGAATAAGTTCACTTTAGGTCCCTCAATTTGTCCCCAAGTCTGAAATTCATCCCTTGACCACAAAACCGGATACAATGCATCCCTCAACTTAAACGAGATCCCTCGACAGTATTGTTCATGGTTTTGGCTAACGTGGCACCTACATGGCTCTTTGACTAGGTCTTCGTGTCACATGGCATTGACCTGACGCTAACGTGGCAATTTGATCCCGAAAAAATAATAAAAACCATGAGGCCCACATGTTAGATACACACACAAAATAATAAAAATGGCTAGGCCCATGTGGCCCTGCATGTCATCCTCACTCTTCCCACTTCTCTCTATCATCTCTCTCTCCCCTGCCAGGAGAAGGGCGGAGCGGCTGTGGGCGGAGCTGGCCGACGGAGCAGAGTGGGCGGCGGGCGGAGCAGGGGGTAGCAACAGCGGAGGTGGCCGGAGGAGGAGCGGAGCGGCGGCGGGCGGAAGATTCTGCCAAGGTGCCGATGCCTCTGGCGTACGTCTCTGCCATCCTGACGCTGAAGAGGGAGCCACTGCCGAGCGCCGAGTACCTGGAGCGTCTCTCGCCGGAGAAGCGCGAGGAGGAACTGGAGTACGCTGCCCAGCGCAAGGAGTTGGACGACGAGTTGGAGGCTTTCCAGGCTCAGATCCGCCAAGGCGTCGAGAATAATGGCTACTTTCTGGTGGATGAGAGTTACCTCAAGGAGACAGCCGCATACCAGGCTATGGTCGATGAAGAATTGGCCAAGCTCGACCTCAGCCGTGTCGTCTTTGGGGACTGGGACTACGACGAACTTGAGTTCCTGTGATCAATTAGCTGCTGCTGCTGATTGCAGGATCAAATGACATGGTGGACAAGACCGGCCTTTACCTATGTATCTATTTATCTCTATCATTCAGTTAGTAGTATCAGTTAATATGACTATGTATGCCTCTCTGTGACCCATCTCGCAGTAGCACTTATGTATCTATTTATCTCTATCAGTCAGTATCTTCTCTGTTTAGTTGCTGATGTTTGTTAGTCAATGCCTATCTATACTGATCATTTCCTATCTGGTACTCTACCAAAACTATGTGATATTTGTTATGAATGAACTGTACAAAGGGATGAATGCTGAGAAGCTCTCTCCTGTGTTTTATGGCTTCCTCCATTTGTACTTTTACAAATGGATGAATGCTGACAATCTCGCCCCTGGGTTTACATCGTTTGTTGTCAAATTCGTCGTTTGTGTCATTTCTGTTGCTTATCCAAGACTGTTGTTTGTGTATATGTAGTCCTCAGAATTGCACTCCTAATTTGGCAAAGTTATCGTCTGATGGCGTAATGTTGCATAACATATCTTAGTTCAACTCTGGAGTTTTGACCTCTTATACCCTGGATAAAGAGAACCAAGCTGATCTGCTGTTTTGGACACTAAAAGAAGTAGAGAAACAGACTCACTATTTTCTTTTCTGAAAATATTACTCTTTTCAACTAAATCATAAAGGTAGCTACTAAGAATCTAGTACCTAACCTAGCTTTAAAATACACTGACCAATTGGCAGTTTGACATGATGGGTTAATTTCACAATGCTTGCTGAGGTTGTTTGCCTTGCTGGCAACATGCAAAATGCTCAGATTCCCAGATATTAGACATTTTTGGTGTTCAACATTGTTTTGCAACGCCCTAATTAATATTCTGAAGTTATAAGCATGTGTTGTTGATTTGAGAATTAAATTTGTCTTTCGAAAGCGTCTTTTGTTAATGCAAGAACAGTTTTACTTGTTCTGTCTTGTTTTGCCAGGTAATTTGATGCAACTGTTAATGCTTATCCTCAAAATGGTTGGCCTAGCTGGAGTTTTGATCTGTCTTGTTTTGCCAGGTAATTTGATGCAACTGTTAATGCTTATCCTCAAAATGGTTGGCCTGGCTGGAGTTTTGATCGGAGCAAGCTAGCATATGAAGTGAAGTACTTATCTACGATTTATAATGTTGCAGTTCAGACTAAGTAACGAATTTCTTGCACCATCATATTTATTTATGTCCACTTGATTAACCTCCCAGAACAGCTATGGTTAAAAGTTGAAATGTGGGTGTTGATCACCGAAATGGATAGTAGTAAGATGATTTTTTAAAGGTTTTATCCTAAAGTGTGTTCCTGTTTTTATGTGAATGAAAAACAAAATCAATTAGTCAATTGTTTCCTGGAATATCAGGTATATTTGGCAGGAAGCCAGGAACCAAAATTCATAGCTCCAAATCGTGATGGTAATGAGACTGGAATATGGTATGAATTTTCTATTGAGGTCTTTTGTTTTGAACGAAGGTCATCCAGCTCAGCTTTTATAGAAAGCTCAAAATATTAGCTTGCTGGGGTTGCCACATGCAGATCAGGTATATGGCTCACATTGAGCTCCCAACAGCAGATTAACAGGAGTTCACAACTCTCTGCCAAGAGCCCAGCTAACCTCATAACATCCAAGTTCCAAAGCTTGTAGAACTCTTTCTCTAACAACTATTACATCAGTCATAAAGGAGTTCTAAATAAAAACTACCCAACTCCAATTCTTGTATGTCGTAGTCCGTTCATCGCTTCCTGAAGGCCTAGTGGTTGCAGTGACCTGAGTAGCACCCCAAAGTCTTGAATTTAAATCTCCATAGGAGCGGATTTCAGATTGAGTTGTTTGAGGGGCTAAGTTCCCAATTTAAGAGGCTGCATATATCCGGTTGGATGTAGAGACCGACTAAAAAATACCCTTCTCTAAAAAAAACACATTCTAGCGAAAGACTGCTATTCTAGCAAATGTTTTCTACGAACTGGATTTTGGTTCCCCTGATGTTCCTTAGGTTTTATCTTGATGAATGATGAGGATTGCAAACAGTCTAATATGTTTGAATAAAGTGGCATTAGGCCTGTCCTCAGAAAAAAGAGGAAGAAAGCAAATGCAAAACTGCTGGATAGATGCCACACACACTATATTCCCTCTATGATGTCGAGGAAGAAGAGAAAGGATCAGTGGTGTTTCAACACAGCGAGTGGCCTTTGGTTTGGACTTATTTGCATACCACCTGGTATACCTGGATCATGAAGAACTTGAGAATATGCATGAGTCACCGAGCTTTGAAGTTCATATCTGCTATTGTTCGTAGGGAGATAATTGTGAGGGACAATAATAAGTTGCGTCACTTCAAAATTATCAATGCTCGTGTGGGGATTATTAGTAAAACTTCAATCCATCAGCCTGTTGATTCATATTATGATTTTGGTATCTCAAAACAACTTCTGCAGAGATAAAGGAGAAGGATGTAACTTTAGTTACTTTGCAATAGTTATATGAGCATAGTTTTTATCTGACTGTTTTTAGCATCTGGATTAGTTGGAAGTTGAAGTCTTTGGTTGAGCTTTCTAATGGGTAAGTTTTTATTTGACAGGCGTAGTTACATATGAGAAATGAAATGAATTAAAGAAAAGAAGTATACTAAACCTAACGTGTCTGTTGGAATCTACGATACTAGGGAAGGCTCATGGGCCAGGTGCAGGGAAAAGATCCTCCTTCCCTATGGCCTTGTACAAGCATCGCAGCTTGGCACAAAGGCCACGATGGAGGGAAGCAAGGTCAACCTTGAGCTCGGCGAGTTCAACCTGTCCCTCTGCCATGGTGTCCTTAAGCCTTCTGATCTCAGCGCGCAGCTGAGCACCGGTGGAGGCTAGGCCCACCATAGGCTCACGTGGAGATTTCTCTCCATCACTCTCGAACTCCCCCGCCAACCACTTGATCGGAGGTGGAGAGATGCGGCGTCTGATCGGCGGGGAGTCCTGAGAGGCCTTCATCTTCAGCTTCTCGTTGGGTGTCAAAGCTGTCTTTAACACCTTCCCGTGTCCAAAAGGTGTACCCAAAAAGCAGACGCGGGGCTTCTATGGAGGACTTGCCGGTGAATAGGATGCCTCGTCCTTACTAAGCCGACGACTGCTCCCATCTTTGGAGTCGGTGATAGCTGCAGCAACAGGGCGTTCACCACTCCTATGGCATTGCATTGGTGTGTCATCCCCCTAGAACAACCGGATGTTGATCGGCTTTTTAAGGGCCCATCTTGCCCGTTGTCAGCCTCTGGTAGGGACTGGATGACCGGACCTGGCCCCTCTGTGCCTCAGCCCAAACTGGCAACTTCTTTGATATCTTGAGGGGGAAGAGGTGTGTCTCATGTAGACCCAGTTCTGGCATCATTCCTCCCATTTCTCCTTTGTCTACATGGGGAGAAATTCCATGCTGGGACACACGTGGAAGAAGACGCATCCCACGAGTTCCGTAGGTCCATTGTCTTGTTCTTCGGGGCAAGCCACACGGTGAAGAAGCGACGGAACAAATCCACCGATGGTAGAATCCCAACGAACATTTCACACAAGTGCGCGAAGATGCCCAACAAAATTACGGCGTTGGGGGTCAAGTGCAACATCTAAAGCCGGTATACCTTGAGAATCTGTGGAAAAAATTCGATGAAGGGGGGAACCAGGCCACCGTGGCAAAAGCGGTGTAGTACACCACTTCCTTTGGCTCTTTGGGCACCGGGCGTTGCTCCCCTTTTTGTACCACGATCTTCTTCTGCCGTGGATTGGACACCAACATCAACTTCTTCGCCCTCTCCCGCCCAACTTTGTTGTTCAGCCGGGAAGGGGGAAAAGCGCTCCCCTCTAGGGGACGAACGATGTGGTTGGCTTGCGGCATGTTTGCGGTGGCGAAAGGCAACGACGTGTTTAGGAGGGTGAAGAAGGCGACGGACTGCTTAAAGGAGAAGGAGTTGGCTTCGGCGTTTTGAAGGAAAGGAAAGGGGTAGAAAGCGAAACGACGGGGAGATGAGGCATTATAAAAGGCCTTGCCACGCCGGTTTGCCTCCCTTCCATGATGTACCTAGTCGTGGAGTGGCGATGGGAAGTTATGGCCACGCGTAATCATGGCCTGGTTCCTCGGAAACCGCTCCTGGTTGTAGACATGATAGGTGGGACAACGTCCCATCGCATTCTCCACTGAATAAGTGGGCCCACCTCGTACATTGGACCAATGGCTTCGAGAGAAAGCCCCGTCCCTGGTCACAGCAGGATGCCAGCCTAGGCTCAGGGCTGGGGGCTACTGTTGGAGGAACGGGGATGGGGGTCCTTGGCCCTCCGAGATCTTCGGGGCAACAGAGGTGTTTTTCTTCTTCAAGAGACGTACAAGATCTACATCTTCAAGAGACCTACGAGATTTACATCTCCATGGTGTCAACAGGAAAGCCGAGACATACAAGATCTATATCTTCAAGGTATTGAGGAGACAGCTGGCAACTTGGTGCATCCCCCATGGGCGATGTACATCAAGAACTTGTTCATCAATGACATCTTTGAGAAGCTTGTCCAAAAGTAACGAGAAAAACTATAAATTGGCAAAGGGAGCGGTCTCCGCTACCCGGGCCAACTCGGTGCCCCGGACACACATTGAGCCCCGAGAGTACGCAGGCTGTCCTGGAGTACGACACAGGGGTCTCGAGGCTGCAGCATGGGGCCTGAGCATGCCCCTGCCCTAGGATCGCCTTGGCTTCCTCCACCTGTCTAGGTGGGCCCGGAGATTTGGATCCAACCAACATCATGATTTTTGTTGCACGATAAAACTGTTTCAAGAACAACTCATCCGCATTTACCTCAAGGACGTGGCGTCGCATGCAGCCTCGTAACGTCCACGTCAACCAAAGCAATAGAAGGGACGTGGCATCAACTCCCGCACAGCTCATCTTGCCACGTCGCAAGGACTGACTGGTCGGCCCTACGGTGATTGGGCGGAGACTTCCTTGCCCCCAACGTCACTTGTCAGCTGGTAGGTGAAACTATCACATCCGGTCGGATTGTTGTTGGGGGACATCGACAAGACTAGGCATACCAAACTCATTGGAGCGGGTCCCGCTTCTACATGCATGCATTGGCACCGTGGACATCCCTTTGCCTATAAAAGGATGATCCAGGCCAACGGATAGAGGGTTCGATTTCTTAGCAATTAGAGCTCACACAAGTCTCATATCTCATTGTAACACTTGTTCCTCATCCATAGTTCACATACACACTGGAGTAGCGTGTTGCACATCCGTGCGGCCCGAAACTGTATAATTCATTGTGTTCATTTGCTCCCTGAGGGTGACCCGGACTCGATTCGCCCCTTGGCCGGATCTTCAAAGGGGGAGCGCTCGCTTCCCCATCGGAGGAGTTCCATACTCCGACACATATGCTTGGAAATGATTAGCAATGGGTTACCATAATGTAACTCAAAGTATGTTGTATTGTAAGAGAAATTTGCTAGTTGAACTAAAAAGAATGGACTATTGCTGAAAAGTGAACTGAGCATAGCTCAACTGGTTAGGTCCTATATGGTGGAACCTTCTCACTCAAGTTCAACTCCTATACTTGACATAATTGCTCACATTTATGTTTAATACGGTACCTTTGTAACACAGGAATAGGAAAAAAATAATATGATGTCACATACCATTAAACCCTATACATGAAGTGAATCCCCAGAAATTCACAAAAACTGTTACTAGTATTTAGTAGCACTATTGGAAAAAAACATAGCAATTTTGAGAGAGAAAAGAAATACTATCGCTAAAAAGAAAATGAATAAGTTCATTTGAGGTCCCTTAATTTGACATTGAATCCGATTTTTGTCCTTGAACCAAAAACCAGATACAATGGGTCCTCCAACTTACAAAACCAGCGTAGACAAGGTCCCTCGGTAGTATTGTCCTCGGTTTTGGCTGACGTGGCGCCTACGTGGCTCCTTTGACAAAGTCTTCGTCCCGCGTGGCAATGACATGACGCTTACGTGGTAGTTTGATAGAAAAAAAATAAAAGAGCAAAATTGAAAACTAAAAAAATTAAAACCAAATATGCTAGGCCCATATGTCGGTCAAACCAAAAAATAAAAAATAGTAGGACCCACATGTCAGTGGGTCCCACTTCGTCCACCTCACCCCTGTGTACCTCTATATCCTTGAGCGAGGATTTGAGGCACGCGGTGAGCACTGCCTTCGTTCCTTAGTGGTGGCGAGCGTGACGGAGAGGCTCCAGATGTGTGCGAGCTCCTGCTGCAAGTCCTCCCAGTCAATGACCTTGGGTGCATCGGCTCCCAAGACCTTATTGGCCGACATGAGCACCCACCCCCTTCCTCCTCCTCGTCTTCCTCCGGCGACAGCGGGGGGTCCCTGCAGGGAAACAACGACAAAGGCCTCGGCTCCATCGGCGACCGCTGCGGTCATGCCAAATTTGTGCTAAGAAGGGGTCCTCGTTATTGCCGCCGTCTTGCCACCCACCACCGCTGTGCCCTTCTTCGGCTGGTGCCACTTCTTTAGTGGCACTTGCGACCTCGATGGCAACCTCTTCCTCGAGAGGATCGGCGCGACGTCGGAGTCATCGGAGTCGCCGTCGCCGCCGTCGTCATCGTCCGAGCTGCTCCCACCGTCGTCGTCATCCGAGCTGCTCTCGCCGGAGTATGACGAGCCCCACCTCCCTCGCTGCTGCGACGACCACACCGTTGGGCTGAAGATGACCCCCATGCCCGGTGCCCTTCCTTGCCACTGTCGCCGGCCTCCCCGTCCCCCTTGCCGTCCTCCTCTACCCACCTCCGCTCCGCTCCTCCTTCGGCCACCTCCGTTATTGCTACCCTCCTGCCACCCACCACCGCTACGCCCTTCTCCGGCTGGTGCCGCTTCTTGAGTGGCACTTGCGACCCCGATGGCAGCCTCTTCCTCGAGAGGGTCAGCGCAATGTCAGAGTCATCGGAGTCGCTGCCGCCACCGCCGTCATCGTCTGAGCTGCTCCCGCCGTCGTCGTCGTCCGAGCTTCTCCCGCCGGAGTACGATGAGCCCCGCCTCCCCCGCTACTGCGACGACCACACCACTAAGCTGACGACGACCCCTATGCCTGGTGCCTTCCTTGCCCCTGTCGCCGGCCTCCCCGTCCCCCTCGCCGTCCCCCTCGCCGTCCTCCTCCACCCACCTCCGCTCCGCTCCTCCTTCGGCCACCTCCGTCGTTGCTGCCCCCCTCCTCCGCCCGCCACTCCCTCCGCTCCGCCTACGACCGCTCCGCCCTTCTCCTAGCAGAGGAGAGAGAGAGGATAAAGAGAAAAGGGAGGAGTGAGGATGACATGCGGGGCCACATGGGCCTGACCATTTTTATTATTTTGTGTGTGTAGCTGACATGTGGGCCCCATGGTTTTTATTATTTTTCTGGGATCGAATTGCTACGTAAGCACCACGTCAATGACACGTGGGACAAAAACCTAATCAAAGGAGGCACGTAGGCGTTACGTCAGCCAAAACCGGGGACAATACTACCGAGGGATCTCGTTTAAGTTGAAGGATACGTTGTACCCAGTTTTGTGGTCAAGGGACGAATTTTGGACTCGACAACAAATGGAGGGACCTAAAGTGAACTTATTCCAAAAGAAAACGAATGGGTGTGGAGAAGGAAATTCGTTTTCGGGAACAGGTTGGGCCAGGCCCAATTTGTGCGGAGTCCAACACATCTACCAACCCAACCAAAACCCTAGTGAACTCGACATCAACAGGAACAGGAAGACGGAGGAGAGAGGCGACTGGCTCCGCGGGCGGTGGCTACCGCAGCTCAAGTTGTCGCCGGAGGAGCCAACCCTGCTGATGCTACGGCTGCTGCGACCTCCGCAGGTGGAGATGGCCATGAGCAGGGGCATTCTGCCAAGGTGCCGATGCCTCAGGCGTACGTCTCTGCCGTCCTGTCGCTGAAGAGGGAGCCACCGCCGAGCGCTGAGTACCTGGAGCGTCTCTCGCCGGAGAAGCGCGAGGAGGAACTGGAGTACACTGCCCAACGCAAGGAGTTGGACGACGAGTTGGAGGCTTTCCAGGCTCAGATCCGCCAAGGCGTCGAGAATAATGGCTAATTTCTGGTGGATGAGAGTTACCTCGAGGAGACATCCGCATACCAGGCTATGATCGATGAAGAATTGGCCAAGCTCGACCTCAGCCGTGTCGTCTTTGGGGACTGGGACTACGACGAACTTGAGTTCCTGTGATCAATTAGCTGCTGCTGCTGATTGCAGGATCAAATGACATGGTGGACAAGACTGACCGGCCTTTACCAGGATTCAGCTGGCCTTACCTATCAATCTGTTTATATCTATCAGTTAGCTTCAATCCAATCCGACAATCAGTTAGTTTCAATCAGTTATATCTACCTGTTTTGTCGATGACGTTTGTCATGTAATGCCCATCTATGGAGATATTGTGATATATGATATGAATGAATTGCATATGGTAGCAACAAAGCTGTTACTAAATCTATGTGGTTCTAACGAATTGCATATGTTAGGCTTTGATGTGGTTCTAATGATTGGTTCTGGAGTTGCTGTTGATTACTATTGTTGTCGTTATCGTGAGGATATGATTTTAGGCGAATGCCTGATCAAGCATGATGTTAGAGTTCATTTAAATGGTTGGTTCGTTCATGTTCGAATATGTTCAACTGTCCATGGTTACCTTGTTCCTGCGAATTACTCAATTATGGTCGGCTGTTAGTTCATTTAAATGGTTTGTTTTTGAACTGCACACGTCTATGATTCGTTTGCGACCATAGCTTCCAGATTAAGTCTTGAAAATGTGCCGCTGTCCAACTTGGTGCATGATTACTTTCTCTGTTCCTGTCAGTTCTGGTTGGTTATTAGTTGATTTATATGGTTTGTTTTTGAACTGCATGCCTATGATTCATTTGTGATCATAGCTTCCAGATTTTGCTGTTCCAATATGTGCTTTACGAAGAACTTGGTGATCATAGATTCATTTTTTATTATAGTTTCCAATATTTTGTTGTTCATTGAAGAATGAAGATGTGTAAAATACTCCCTCCAGTTTTGTTCTTGAACTAGCCAGCGTCATACATATACGGATGTAGGTAGTATATAGTTATATAATTCGCTGAATTGAAAGATGGATTGATCTTTAATCAGTAAATAGATTTTGGCAAACTATGTCGATTCCAGCTTATCTTATGCCTCTTTGTGACCTTATCTTGCAATTGCAGCAATTATGCATGTTTATCTATGTTAACTGATCTTTATCTGTTAAGCAATTATGCATATGTCTATCTATGTTAACTGATCCTTATATGTTAAGATGGTACTGCATGGAGACTATGATAGACTTTTATACTGGTAATTGTGCACGTGCAATGCACGTTCTATACATTACTTCTTGCTTCAACCTAATATTTAGCAGTGCACACTCAATTTGTATGCATTACATTTATCTTCAACGTAATATTTGACAATACACACTCAATACGATATGTATCCAAGACGGTCCATTTCAGTTTTAGAGATAAAATAAAGAAATTTGGAAGCTTCATTGTAATTTCCACTCAGGTTGAAAATGAAAAATAAACACAACACTTTAAAAGTTCAGAGAATTCAACCGTACAATAATATACATATGGATTCCATGTCTGTAAGAATAAATCATTGGGACAGAGAAGACACCACGCCTCATTTTTATTTCCATAGTAAAATGAAGAAAATTCAGAAATTCATCGAGTAACCACACAGCACACCAGTGCACATGGAATATTTATGTAGCAAAGAAATAAAGAAAAATGCAACCTTTACTGTCATATCCATTTTGAAAGACTGCTAAGTTTTGGAACTAATAAAAATGTATAATTATAAATATGCAATTATTCTATACATCTCCAAACTGAAGCAGGATCATCTATCAAGTAACGAAGGGATCTATTATCATCCTCTGCTTCAAAAAAAATCATCCATATTGCTACACACTCCATCAAGAATTACCTGTCCATAACAAGACAAGACAACATACTCATTGGGCATGTGAAAGCTGCCGAGCAAAGATACTCTTCAAGGTTGGGGCCTACCAACATGGAGAAAAACAGCATGCAGTCAGTAACAACTCCCAGGTTGTTTGCAAAATAAATTATTACACACACTAAATCATGTTCAACTCCATTATTGAAATAAAATAGAGAGTTCAGCTTCCCTGCTTCTTCCAGCATAACAAATTCACCAATTAAAGAATAACCCACACTGTAAAATTCTACAAAACAATAGGTAATTTTACTTGACTTGACTGTTCTAAAGTTTAAATCCTACAAACAGCCTAGCCATATCGAACATCACAAATCAATGCTTCCCGTCAGGCATGAGACCTCGTCCCAAACACTGAATGTGCCGTTGTTCTGAATATTGTTCGTGGACATCCCCTTCGGGTCCTCCTACCCATCACACACAAGGCACGGATGCGGTGCTGGCTTGGGAGCTGCCACTGCCACGGCAACAGATACGGATGAGGATTCAGGCTTTGGCGGCGGGAGGAGGACACCAACGCGCCATCAAGGCGGGAGGCTGTGAAGGTGTGGAGCATAATCTCTAAATATTTTTTTCATTTACAACTACAATGAATCAGTGAGATTTAATTTAGTGATTATGGCTTGCACTCATTGTATGCATAGTTTAGCGACTCCATGTGTATTTATTTGGGTCCTCTTTGTTTAAACTTATAAGCCAACTTATGAGCTAAAAAGTCTAAACAAACAAATAACTTTTTCATTTGGCTTTTTTAAAGCCATAAGCTACTATTACACTATTAAGCTAAAAGCTAGGTTGAAGAAGCTTTTTTTTTTGGCTTATGTGAGATAGAGGTATGACTCTACCCTTGAACTTAGGGCTTTAAATCCACTGGTTTATGAATCATATAAGCCAAAAAAAAAGCTGACTTAAAAGGCTAAGCGAATAAACCTGCACCTAAACAAAGAGGCCCTTAGTCTAATGCACAACAATGCTTTTGTAAACTATATTCTTGTTGAACAAAAGAGCTAGGTTAATAAGCATAAGTGCAGTTTCGCATGAGCATTAAGCAAGCAGTTTAAATTTCTCTAGGGTAACCCAACAATGTGATTCTCCAGAAACAAGCCAGCACGACAAGATGAGAAGTGCTCCTTAATTTGTAGAAACATGCGAAATGACATATAAGCTAAGAGAACTATAATTAGATTGATATTGATTAAATGTCATAGCAAGAAATCCTTTTGGTTCAATAGAAGAGGTAAGATAGCTGCAGGATGCTTTCTTTCCAGATCCTTACCAGCTGAAATACATACATCGATCATGTCATCATGATCAAGGTCTCACCTACTATATTAAGGAAATTATTTGGTTTGCACAAAATTTGCATTCCAATAAAATTTCAGTTTCCACAAATATGACAAGCATCTTGTTAATTTTAATAATGGTGGACTGACCATATCAAGGCTAACATGGAAATGAAGCACATCAGTTGAACTTCAGATTCAGTCGTGGAAGAAAAGGAGCACAGTTAACCATATTAAATAGGAGTAATTTTTTTTTATCGGGAAGAAACTTTCACTTCATAGAGCAATAAACAAGTAATTCCTCTTCATATAGCCAGAAAATACCAGAGGAGCTTGATGAAATACCTGTGCGGCGCTGATTAGAAATAGCAGGATGATGCTTGATGATAATTCATCCAGATAATGCTGTGCTATATGCAGCAGTCTGTGATTCACATGAATTTATCAATAAAAAGGAGGAAGATAACAGTAATAAGGTAATACCGGGAAGGGCATGTCATCGATCCTTGTCTACATTTGATAGGATGGGCTCAGCAAGTTTTTAATGGTCCATCTGTTACATCTCACGAACTATAAGGATGGGCTTAAATGCAATATTCTAAACAATGGACTTCCGAATCAGTTGCAGCTGAACAATAAAAGGGACATATCTAAAAATAAATAAATCTCAAAAGGAGTTTAAAATATATTCTGCAACTTAATGTTTATATGCAACTAAAGATTAAAAAATAGATATACTGTACCTGAGTCCACATGTATATACCTTGAAACAACATCCATGCCTGCTGATCGACTATAGTTTGATCTGCACACTTTGGCTGCTGTACAAACAAGAGAAAATAAATCTCAGTCAACAAACAAAGCTAATGTGTTGGGAATATCAGGTGAAATTGGACAGGTTAGCATATTTATGTCACTGTTGACATGTTGACTGGATTCCATAGTCATTAAAAAGTGCAGAGTCTCGTAGTAAAATTTTTACACTGAAATAATAGTGTGTTTTTCCCTGCAAAAAATGAAAATTTTACATGCACCACATTAAGTATTCGAGACCAAGGAATAATTCAGCTATAATTTACACAGGCAAAGATTAAAATCACAACATACAGTTCGAAATTAAGTAAATATATGAGATAAGATTAAGAATTCTAACAGTAACAAGAGTGCACCTCAACCATGCATTTCATCAAACAGTTGGTGTGCTGCCCACGCCCCAGGGGCACGCCAGGGAACTACTGTAACAGCTCACCATGAAGTCCTCCTCGCCGGGAAGGGCACCATCAGCAGCACGCAGTAGCCGCCGCCGCTGAAGAGGTGCAGACATTGAGGCCTGCCTCGGCGGCTTCGGTGATGGCGGCGTGGAATTTAACAGATGTATGGAACACATCATTTAAAACAATCTGTGCACTTATATAGTCGCTCGAACATCATGTAGAACAGTTTATGATAACACAATGAAACATAACATAGAATCTTACCAGACCGTTGAGTTCAGGTTATTCTTCACCTGGGGAATAGAGATTTTCAGCTCCTACACTTTTGGCTGAGTTCTTTGCTCAGCTTTCCCAACTCACATTTCTTTTTTTTCGTGCGCACGCTTTTCAAACTGCTAAACGGTGGGTTTTTTGTAAAAAGTTTTTATACGAAAGTTGTTTTAAAATTTCATATTAATTCATTTTTTAAAAAAAATTAGTAAATACTTAATTAATCATGTGCTAATGAGTCGTTTCGTTCTGCGTACAGAGAAAATATTTTTCCTAATCTAACAAACAAACACAGCCTTTGAATCTTTCATCATATGTACTTTGAGCTTGGCCTGGGTGCCTCTCTCTCTCTGCGATCAATACCTCAACCACTAGCTCCTGAAAGATACAAAATGTTCAGATTTGTTTTTTCAACGAACACAAAAAATGTTCAGGTTTCAGAATGGTAGATTGTGAAATGACAATGACATGCAGAGAAGCTAAATAAAGCATCAATCGCCAGTAACAGAGTGTCCAGGCAATCACAGAGATGTGATGCAGATGCTGAATTTGAATTTGTGGTTCATTTGAAACAAATTTTGCTAAAATTTGGGTGTATAAACAATGGAGACATTTTGGTGGGTCAAAATGTGCAAGCAGAGCATGCGAATTTGTTCTTCTTTCTGCTCGATTTCAGATTATGCGAAGGATCCGCGCTCGGCTGATGGTGCTAGATCTGTGTTGGCGTGAACCAAGTCGACGAACACATGAAGGCCTAAAAGATCTGATTAGCTCCAGTGCAGGTCTTAAAATTAATAACATGCGAACATGTCAATCAGTTTGATCCTGCAACTGACAAGATATATAAACAATACATCAAAGAGCTGATCGGCTGACAAGCCGATGGAGTAATTCCAGCCGATGCCTATACTAGTTGATGTCGATAGGGTTTTGAACAATCGGCTATATATCCAATATAGATTCTGACACTTGATGTAAATAACGATATAAAGACAATCGGCTGACGATAATGTAATAAAACAATAATATAACCTAATAGAAACCAATCGGTCAATAATGATATGATAGAATAAATGTTGATCTGAAGGTTAAAACATACATCGGCTGGAGGTCCGATGTCATTAAATCCAAACGATTAGATGATCAATGAAATCTTTGTTGTCATCAGCTAAATCCAACTTGTATATAATCCTTGTGAACCGATGCAACGTCCAGATAACTCATCGACTGAAACCCCGATGAAACCCTTATTGGCAATCAAAAAGTAGGCTAGAGATTATGGTTTTACGCATGACTAGGGCTGATGCAGCGCAAAGTATGAAAAGAAACATAATATCTAAACAATCAAGCCTTCGACTGATTTTCAGGATGGTAGATACCTTAGCTAATCTAGATCAATAAAACAATTTAGCTGATACCGACAAACCCTAGAAAAGATCTGACCGATACAAGTAAATTGAATAATTGACTTAGATTAACTAAGATATATGATAAATAGGTAGGCAAATATATCAACCGAACCAGAGTGATCCAAGAGGTCGAAGTGATGCAACCTTGAACAATACTAATGTAGCCGATACAATTGTCAGGGCTAGTAGAACGTAGGACTTACCCCTTCGCCGGAGATCGAAAGCCGATGCAGCCCCGCGTTAGGTGCTAACATAAATGAAAACCTCGGGAAAGAGGGTGGCGATACGCCGAGAGTAGTTGTATTGATCGAGAGATAGATTACAAAGATTCTAGGTGTACATACTTATACCCATGTGTAGATATTAGTCCTTATTGGACAAGACATAAAACTTTCCTAAAGATAAAGTAAAAGATACAAGTTCTATTCGGACTCTAAACAATATTTCCTAAAAGTAAAAGAAAACTAACTGACTCTGCCTAATTAATAGATAACTCGCCATGCTGCATCCTCCTCAAACTCGGTTTCTTCTGGATAAGCTTTCTTTAATTGATTAATTTCCTTAACCGAATCCATCAATAATCCAACTGCTGGTGACTGATAATTCTCATCGGCCGATTTCGGGAGTCTGAAGCCGATACTGACTCTAGGCTGATGATGACTTCAGGGCTTACCAAATTTTGGCGTTAACAGCCCCGCTCGAGGAGGAGGGGATGGTGGCGGTGCGGTGCCGCGATGGCGCCCGATGAGGAAGGCGGCACGGTGGATGCGGGCAAGCAGGAGGTACGGGGCGCGCGACAGCGACGATGGGGAGGCGGCGCGGCGAGGAGGGGATTCCGAGATTCGTTTGTTGCGCGTGATTCGTTTCGGGTGATGGATGAACCGTTAGATGTAGATGGATGAATCTTAAGGGCTGGGCTCTTTGATTTGTAAGAAAAATATATTAGTAATTTTGAAGGATTTTAGTTCTATAAAAAAAATTCCTATGAAGACTTTTGAAACAAAGGATTGAATTCTATCACATCCTTTGAAATTCCTATGTAATGGATAATCCTGTAAAGATTTTGGAAAAATCTTAGCAAAAGCTTTAACCTCTTGAAAAATTTTCTTTCAGTCTATCTCTTTCATTCGATTCCAATGTTTTTCCTACGATCGAATCAAACGGACATTCGTGTGTTTTGTAATCCTCTATTTGCATTTGCATTCCTGTCAGAATCATTTGGTTTTCTATTTCTTCGTTTTTTTTATTCCTGTGATTTAAAGGGTCCTTAGCCTTTTGAAGTAGTAACAAAGATGTTGAGTATGAGTTTGCATTGTGTGCTAACCTATGTGATTGTTAAATCTGTGTGGGTTAATTCTCTGATGAAGCCTGAAGGTTCTTTGTTTTAATGTCATGTTCTGGAGCTATCTGGTTGAAGGATGTGATGTGGCAAGCTCTCCCTATACCCCTTCTGCTTGCTTCCTTGCTAGTAGTGCTAGTATTTGATAATGAAAAATGCCCCTTTGAATTGCCATATCTGTTATGAATTAGTTCTGACTGACCATGCCCTTGGATTCAATTCTGTTATGTTGAATTTCTTTGTTTATCTTTCCTTTTAAAATCATAACTTTGTCACTCAATATAATGCTATTTAGAGATTTACCACCATATATCTCACTGACGTATATGTCCCGAACAAAAATTTCATGATTTGGTTTCTTCCATTGATGTTGACTATACGAAAGCGAAGAAGAGGTTTCAAGGTATTGTTTCAGACTAACTTTTGTTAAATTTTTGAAAATTGTGCAAAATGTGCCTTAGGTGCTTCAGATCTTCAGTAGTGCTTTTTTTTTCAGATAAAGATTATAGTATAGAGTAATCGATCATTAAAAGACACAACACTGTTGATGACAACGATTAGAGAGCCAATTAATCAAGGATTTGGCTGGCTGCGGACGACTCGGACACACAACCTGAACTCGATCGGCTCCGAGTCTCCGACACGGCGGCGGCGCGCGTGGATGCCCTAACTCGTAGCAACATAAGTTGATCGAGAGATCGAGACGGCGATGCACAAGACAAAGCCCACAAGAAGATCGAAAGCTAGGCGGCGGCTTCAATTTCAATACTACTACGAGTAATCGATCGATCCATGGACGCTTCCGCAGACGTGGCGCGGCCGCCGGCGGCAACTTCCGACGAGGGAGGGAAGAAGACGGCGGCAGCGACCTTCTCCGCAGGAGTCGAGTCGTCGACGGCGACGAGCAGAAGCCTCCTGTGTAATGAACAACCACTAGTGCAGATCCTCTCATCTGTGACGGGCTGTAATATAACTGGATTTTGCGGTCCGTCACAAAGAAAACATCTCAAACGGGCCTAAAAAGAGGCCGATTGAGATATGGTCGGAGAGACATGTTAAATGTGCATAGAACTGAAGCCCGTCACGGATGACACCTATCTGTGACGGGCCTAAAATAGAGCCCGATTGAGATAGCCTTAAATATCTCAATCGGGCCGTAGTTGGAGCCCGTCACAGATGACAATCATCTGTGACGGGCCCCGAATTAAGGCCCGATTGAGATAACCTTAAATATCTCATCGGGCTGTAATTGCAGCCCGTCACAGATGACAATCATCTGTGACGGGCGCCATCTTGATGCCCGTTTAAGATATCTACAAAGCCCGTCACGGATGGCACTCCTCTGTAACGGGCTTTTTTTTAGGCCCGATAAAGATACCTGATATGCCCGATAGTTAGTGCACACTATANACGGGCTGTAATATAACTGGATTTTGCGGTCCGTCACAAAGAAAACATCTCAAACGGGCCTAAAAAGAGGCCGATTGAGATATGGTCGGAGAGACATGTTAAATGTGCATAGAACTGAAGCCCGTCACGGATGACACCTATCTGTGACGGGCCTAAACTAGAGCCCGATTGAGATAGCCTTAAATATCTCAATCGGGCCGTAGTTGGAGCCCGTCACAGATGACAATCATCTGTGACGGGCCCCGAATTAAGGCCCGATTGAGATAACCTTAAATATCTCATCGGGCTGTAATTGCAGCCCGTCACAGATGACAATCATCTGTGACGGGCGCCATCTTGATGCCCGTTTAAGATATCTACAAAGCCCGTCACGGATGGCACTCCTCTGTGACGGGCTTTTTTTTAGGCCCGATAAAGATACCTGATATGCCCGATAGTTAGTGCACACTATAAATATCCGCAACCGCCAGAGTATCTGTATCCCACTATTCACAAATCTGGTGGGAGGTTGGAGGGGGCGAAATTTTTTTTTTCCCAAAGAAAACAGTCATAAGGTAAATAACAAATAATAATCATTAATTTAGAAAATTCATCAATTCTTATGAATTTAGCAGTATTTATCTTATAAGATGTTTCTCTGATTCTTTTTTCATTTCTGTAGAGATGGATCGAAGTTGGATGTATGCGAAATCTGTGAAACGTCATAGTCAAGAGTATAGAAATGGGGTATTAAATTTTATTAACGTCGCGGAGGAGGATAGGAAAAGAAGAAACAGCGATTACATGTGTTGTCCATGTGCAGATTGCAAGAATGAAAATATGTTTGATAGCCGAATGGACGTACACGCTCATCTGATACAACGAGGATTCATGGAGGGCTACACATGTTGGGTTAAGCATGGAGAGCAGGAATCAGGAAGTGATGCTGCTGCAAATAGTACTGGTGCACAAAATCATGAAGATGAAGATGAGCATGACATGTTTGTACCTTCTCCACTAGGCGGTGAAATGGTTGATGTTGATCATGATCTGCTGCAAGACATGTTACGTGACGTTGAGGATCCAGCTTACAACGAGAGAGATTCCGTAAAGTTCAGCAGGTTGGTCAGTGACTCGCAGACGCCTCTGTACGCCGGATGCAAAGCAAAGCAGACCAAATTATCAGCTACCTTGGACCTAATGAAACTGAAGGCAAGTAGTGGATGGACAGACAAGAGTTTCACAGAGCTTTTGGGAATTTTGAAGGCCATGCTGCCTGATGGGAACACATTGCCCGAGACAACATATGAAGCAAAGCAGGTTTTGTGTCCCCTGGGGTTAGAGGTCCGTAGAATTCACGCTTGTCCAAACGACTGCATATTGTACCACAAGCAATATGCGGAGTTAGATGCTTGTCCTGTATGCAAGGCCTCACGATACAAGCGTAAGAAAAGTCGGGACGAAGGAAAAAAATCAAAACGGGGTGGTCCCGCGAAGGTTGTGTGGTATCTACCTATCATTGATCGTTTCAAAAGAATATTTGCAAACCCCAAGGAGGCAAATTTAGTACGTTGGCATGCCACGGAGAGAAGGAACGACGGTATGCTAAGACACCCAGCGGATTCGATTCAATGGAGGAATATCGATCGAAAACACAAAGACTTTGCTGCCGACCCCAGAAACATGAGGCTATGTCTGTGTACAGATGGCATGAATCCTTTTGGAGACATGAGTAGTACTCACAGCACCTGGCCAGTTCTTATTTCAAACTTTAACCTACCGCCATGGTTGTGCTTTAAAAGAAAATATATTATGCTGTGTTTGCTAATCCAAGGACCGAAACAACCGGGCAATGATATCGATGTGTTCTTGGAGCCTGTTATGGACGATCTTGAGATGCTCTGGAAAGAAGGTGTGGAAACTTGGGATGCGTATGGTCAAGAGAATTTCAAGCTACGAGTTCTACTGTTCTGCACCATTAATGACTATCCCGCCCTCGGTAATCTTTCTGGCCAAACCGTAAAAGGAAAGAAAGCATGCTCCGACTGCATGGAACATACACGCAGCCGGTGGTTGAAGAAATCACGAAAGATGGTTTATATGGGTCATAGGAGGTGGCTCCCGCTACGTCACGCATTTCGAAGGAAGAAGAATATTTTCAACGGTAAGAGAGAACTTCAGCCTGCTCCCAAGGATTTGTCCGGAGATGAGGTCCACAACTTGGTCAAGGACATTACCAACGAGTTTGGGAAGAAAAGAAAACGTAGTCAGGCAAAGGACAAGGGTATGTGGAAGAAAAAGTCAATATTTTGGCGATTACCTTACTGGAAAGATCTTGAGGTCCGTCATTGCATTGATCTCATGCATGTAGAAAAGAATGTGTGTGAGAGTTTGGTTGGCCTGCTGCTGAATATTCCCGGCAAAACAAAGGACGGGTTGAACGCGCGCCTTGATTTCAGTGAAATGAACATTCGTAGTGAACTCCAGCCCGTAACAAATGCTGAGACAGGTAGAGTGTACCTCCCTCCAGCTTGCCACACACTGTCGAAGGATGAGAAGATCGCAATGTTATCATGCCTGAAAGATATTAAAGTTCCATCGGGCTATTCAGCGAGGATTAGTAAGTACGTCAAATCGGAAGACCTAAAACTGGTTGGAATGAAGTCGCACGATTGCCACGTGCTAATCACACAAATCTTGCCAGTTGCTATCAGAGGCATTCTTCCACCGAAAGTCCGTCATACAATCCAACGTCTGTGCGCCTTTTTCAATGCCATCGGACAGAAAGTTATAGATCCCGAAGATCTAGATGGGTTGCAGACCGATATTGTCAATACCCTCTGCCACATGGAGATGTTTTTTCCACTGTCTTTCTTTGATATCATGGTTCATCTCCCTGTTCATCTTGTGAAGCAAACAAAATTATGTGGCCCGGCTTTTCTAAGAGAAATGTACCCGTTCGAGAGGTACATGGGAGTTCTGAAGGCATACGTTCGGAACAGAGCAAAACCGGAGGGGAGCATCATTGAAGGCTACACGACCGAGGAGGTCATTGAGTTCTGCGTGCATTACATGTCCGAGGCCGAGCCTATCGGAGTTCCAGCGTCTCGTCACGAAGGAAGGTTGTCAGGTGCTGGCACAATCGGGAGGAAAAGATTTAGGCCCGATCAAGCTTCCTACGGGCAGGCTCATTTTGCTGTGCTCCAACATATGGCAGAAGTTAGCCCATACTTTGAGGAGCACTTAGCCAAAATCCGGCAGGAGAACACGGGTCGATCTGAGACGTGGATTAACAGAGAACATAACTCTCGGTTCAACGCATGGTTCAAGAATCGTGTCACCATGTCGACGGATATCCCAAATGAGACTGTACAGTTGTTGGGAATGGGACCGTGTTGGGCCATAGACACATGGCAAGGATACGATATTAATGGATATACATTTTACACCGTCCAGCAAGATGACAAAAGCACAGTGCAAAACAGCGGAGTCCGTATAGATGCCTTCCAGGATCAAGTGGGGTCGAACACATACTACGGCCGCATTGAGGAGATCTGGGAGCTGAACTACGTGAAGTTCAAGGTTCCTTTGTTTCGATGCCGTTGGGTCAATATACGCACTGGTGTTAAAGTCGATAAGGAAGGCTTCACTTTAGTAGATCTATCCAAGGTTGGATACGCCGACGAACCATTCGTACTTGCGAAACAGGTCGAGCAAATTTTCTACATAAAGGACCCCGCGAACAAGAAGATGCACATCGTGAGGGATGGCAAGCGCCGAATTGTTGGTGTTGACAACGTCGTCGACGAAGAAGAATACAACCAGAATCTTCATGTACGACCTCAAATTGACCTTGACGATGATCCACAAGAGCCTGTGGCATATACTCGATCAGATCATACGGAAGGCATAACCTTGTGACCCAACCCGTTGTACACATGAAGTATTTTGTATTAGTAAAAAAAGCTTAGGTAAATTGGTGCAACTTGTAATAATTTTTATTGCGAATTTAGTGAATTATTGTACTTAACTTAATTATTTGGGATAATAAGTTGATTATTGTGAGTAATGAAAAATTTGTGAACTTTCATTGTGAAGTATTTTTTTGCTGTTATTTATTTAAAGTTCAGGTCAATGATGAACAGGAGTCAAATCTCATCTGTGACGGGCTCTAATGTACGCCCGATAGAGATGACGTCTTCTCTATCGAGCCTGCACTAGGGCCCGTAACGGATGACAGCATCCGTGACGGGCCATAATTTAATGTCCGATAGAGATGTCATAATCTCTATCGGGCTTTAAATTAGGGCCCGACACGGATGCTATCATCCGTTACGGGCCCTAGTGTAGGCCCGATAGAGAAGACGTCATCTCTATCGGGCGTACACTAGAGCCCGTCACGGATGAGTCATCCGTGTCGGGCTTTTATTTACGCCCGATTGAGATGTCACAGAACCCTAGCATCTTCATCTGGATCTGGATCGAAAATTTTTCTAAGTCACAGAACCCTAGCAGAGGCCACTGCGAACTGAGAGCACGAAATTTTTTCTAAGTCAGAGAACCCTAGCAGAGGCCTCCTCGTCCGCAAGCGCCGCCGCCGGTCTCCTCGTCCGCCACCGCCGCCGCCGGTCGCCTCGTCCGCCACCGCCGCCGCCGGCCTCCTCGTCCGCCACAGCCGCCGCCGGCCTCCTCGTCCGCCACAGCCGCCGCCGGCCTCCTCGTCCGCCACAGCCGCCGCCGGCCTCCTCGTCCGCCACAGCCGCCGCGGCCTCCTCGTCCGCCGCTCCGCCTCCTCGTCCGCCGCCGCCGGCTTCCTCGTCCGCAAGCGCTGCCGCCGGCCTGCTCGTCCGCCAACGCCGCCGCTGGTTAGTCATTTTAGTGATTTTAGTGTTAATTATACCAACACTAATGTAGGTTATTTTAGTTTAGTGATTTTAGGGGAAATGTAGGTTATTTTAGTTTAGTGATTTTAGGGGAAATGTAGGTTATTTTAGTTTAGCTTTCTTTCCATTTTCACTGCCATGTTTGCTCGTGCAATAATTCTTAATCAGAATATTGTTGATTTGATTCCGTATGAATACTCTGGTCTTGTCACTTGGGTTTATATCGGACTTGTAGTTGGTACGATCTGTATGGTCATAAAGATTTCCGGTAACATAATAATTTACAATGATATGAGGCTGTTGGCAGCAAGTAGGAAGGATCTGTGAGTGCTGACTGATCATCCAAAAAGAATACAGTTTAGTTAGGGTGGTATCATACAGAAATTTAGCGTATTGTTAGTTTTGAATGATTCACTGCATATTTCCTTTTTTTTATTTTTTTGGTTGTGACGATTCTAGTTTCTGTTATTGATTGTTTCTAGCTTTTGAGTTCAACTCCGCCGTAAGTTTAGTGATTTTAGTGATTTACTAGGTAAGTTTAATTTACTAGGTCAGTCAACTGAGAACAGGCTGGGGATGTTATAGTCATTTATTAGTTCGATATATATATGTTCATAACTCCATATTATTAGCAAAAACCATATATTAATTCCCAGTAGTATACATTTCCCTGGTGATCGATTAGCATGCAGCATTCTGCTTGGCATGAGTGCATGACATCGATACAAGAGTTTTAGCAGGAAGGAATTGAAGCAGTCAATTTTAGGCGTCCTAACTGGGGTGGTCTATGGCAGTCTCTACTATCCTAAGTAAAAAAAATTGTTGATTCATTAGTAATAGTAACAACAAATCAACAATTATATCCCTTAATTCTGCTATCATTAGATTGACTGTTAGTACTCTATAAATAGATATAATAATCTATTATATAAAAAAGAGAAAATTCTTTATTTGCCCTAGGAAGTTGGCTGTATCCATTATTTGCCCACGCAAATTAAAATACCTCTCTCTTTATTGTCCTTCTTCATCTTCTATCCCTTATTTGCACAATTATGAAACAAAAAGACAGTTTTGCCCTTTGAGAACAGAATGTGTTCTCACATGAAAAAGAATGTCCAGACACTTGCCAAAAAGTATGGTATTTAGTTGGCAGATGATGATTGATTCGATTACGATCCAGATATATCTTCTACTGTTTATTAAGGTCATGCAAAAATATTTTATTACATTATTACTGTTTTACTCCCATCCTCTCGGAGCCGTGGCATGTCCCAAATATAATTGTTGTATCAGAGGCAACAAATTCTCCATAATTTTGTTAATAAATTTGGTTTTCTCACACTTATATCAATTATAAAATAGTGGTATTATGGTAATTAATTTTTTACATAAATATGGTACCAAGAATACATCGATATATTATTATAAAATTGTGCCCTGTTTTTTTTCTCATGGCTAGGTCATTACTTATAGCTGTTAACCTCCTACTCAGTCCGTAACCATTTACACTACTCAATAAACCAAGTTTAGTGATTTTAGTGATTTTGAATTAATTTAATGAAAATACTTTACTCTTAGGCACTATTTTTAGGTTATTTTATCCGTATGTAGTGAAATTAACTTTGTTATTTCCTAAGTTATTTAGACGATGTCTCAGCAAGGTGAACCAATGTCGACGACAACCAGTGGGTCCTCAAGGGCACGGAGTCGTAGGACAGGGAACAAAATCCCTAAGGAACGATACACCATAGCAGAGGTGAACCAGGTTGGACTGCCGACGCGTCCTCGGACTGTCCTGGCCAAGTTTAGGTCGACGTGCGGTGTCCTAGGGAGGGAAAACTTCACAATCCTTGTTGATGACATCAAGCATGTGCCCGAAGCGGAGAAGAACGCAGCTTGGCTCAAATTCAAGGAACGCTTCGAGTATCCTGCAGCCGACGAGGACCGTCTCAAGCGGGCTGCTATGAAGACTATGGGCAATGCTTGGAAGAACTTCAAGAGCAGGCTGGTCACGGAGTTTGTCTTAAATCCGACGACCCCTGATCCAACAGAGCAATGGCCCTTCATCACGGCTGAAGTTTGGGAGCAATTCTACGAGAAGAAGTCGACCCCAGAATCCCGGGCCAGAAGCGAAGCTTTTCGAGCACTGCAGGCCAAGAACGTGCACCCGCACCGGCTAGGCACCGCAGGATATGTCGGGAAGCTAGAGGAATGGCAAGAGGAGGATGAAGCGGCAGCAGCAGCGAACACACCGCTGGTGTTTGCCGATATCCCACACCCACGTGCAAGGAATTGGGCCCGGGCGAGGTACCAGAAGAATGAGGATGGGACAGTTTCGCTTCCAAATCCCCAAGATCAACAAGTGTACGATAATATAGTAAGTGCCTAATCTCAGTATTTGTTCGCACTGTTTCAGCCTGAACTTTTCATTGAATCCGATCTCAATTGAACTGCAGAAGGAGTTGGTTGCCTCCCAAGAAGCCTCGCAAGAGGTCAGCTCTCAAAGACGCGAGGACGACATCCTCAGTAAAGCGTTGGGCAACAAGGAACACCGTGGACGGACAAGGGGACTTGGCGCAAACGTACCATGGAAATTTGGATTTCCAGACTACGCGTGGCAGTACAAGAAGCGGACAGTCACGAAGGCGGAGAAAGATGCCCGCCTTGCCGCCCAGATCCGGGAGCAGGTCAGAGCCGAATTGAGCTCTGAATTCGATGAAAAGCTTGAATCGATGAGGGCTCGTATCAGGCAAGAGATTCGAGAAGAGCAACATCTCCCGGTGGCTGCCGCTGCTGCTACGCAACAAGATTTAGCTAGTCCCACGCAGAGGCGCAGCAGTTGTGCATCAACTGAGGCGGGGGAAGATCCGCCATCGGTCCCCGCCGCCGTCGACCAAATAACGGTACGATAATATAGTACGCATGGAGTTCTTAACGATTCCATATGGTAAGTACTATTCTAACAATATTTTTGAATCTATCGCAGGAACCAACTAGCTGCACCCTGACAGTAAGGGTGGTGCCGACCTTCTCTGTTCCTGCAGCTGAGGGCCTTGCTTTCAAGCCGACCCCGGAGACAAGAGTGCATGGGGCGCAACTTAGGGCTGATTATGCGAAAGTGCAAGTTGACTCAGTGAAGCCCGAATTCGATCATTTCCCCCTCCCTCTGGCACCGAATGACGAGGTCCTAACCCTTGGAAATGCTCGTGGAACCTTCATCCAATGGCCCAAGGACCTCATTGAGATAAGGGTGATCCCCAGGCCAAGCACTGCACCAAGCGGTCGTCTAATAGTACAAACCACCCCTGCTCCTTCAGCCCCTCCAGCTCCCGGTCGTCATGAAATTGACGATGTCCAGTTGCAGTACGACACGGACTTTGGGGGCGAGCCTATGGAGGTCGACAGCACGGCGATCAGCAAACCCCCACCCATGAAGAAGAGTAGGAAGGCGCATTCTTCCCCGCAGAGAAGAGTTATCGAAAAACCTGCTGCAGGGGTGCGAGGAAAAGGAAAGCTGCACCTCTCACGTCTTGCTCCAACAAAGTTAGATCTCAGCAAGGGGCCCGTCACACATAGGAAGCCCGTACCTCCATCGTCCTACCAACTAGGCATGCCATTGGTTGGAGACGACGTGCTAGCAACGATGGGCACCGCTTGCAAGGAGCTACATATGTACTACATGGAGAAATCTAACGTGAGGAGGAAGAATAGAGAAAATGATATAATAGGCGAACACGCCAGAGCGCCATTCCTTGGGCCATCAAATTATATCGTGATAGACTTCAAGGATCTGTTCGACCTCTACAGGCTCCGCTCGGTGGACACAACCCTCCTCAAGTGCTACTCCTTGTAAGTACTCTTGCTCACGAGAATTATTCATCTCAATCCGTGTAACATGCTTATAAGAGCGTTTGGCTTGCGTGTAGGTATAGTTGGAAGTGGTGTCTCAAGAATGCACCGGAAGTTGCCTTCCTTGATCCTCAGGTAGTCAATGTCACAAATCTTCAAGGGGACCGTAGTGGAATGGTAAACTACTTATTTGATACCTTTTGGGCCCGACAAGACAAGGAGTACATCATGTGCGCCTACAATCAATAGTAAGTGTGTTCCCTAAATACATTGTATTACACGTCTAGCTTTAGTATTAACCTTAACTAATTTAATGCCGCAGTGGACATTGGATCCTATTGGTAATAACGCCTAAGTGGAGTACATGCCACTACTTAAACTCTAAAATTGACAAGCAACTGTATGATTGGACCCCGATTCAACTCGCAATAGATGAAGCGTGGGGCCAATATGTGCAAAAAGGAGGCCTTCGAAAGACAGGACAAGACACTCTTATCCACAAGAAGGACTTCCCAGTCAAACAACAAATAGGCGACCAGTGCGGATTCCATGTCTGCCACAACATGCGCCTTCTGTGCAAAGAAAAGGTGAAGACTTTGGCTGAATTGGAGGTTTGTAGTCTCATTCCTGATATGTTGTAACTAAATTGAAGTATATATATATATATGTATATGTATGTAAAGATCGTTCGACTAATTTCGAATTATGTACATGTAGGACAAATTTTCAGAGGATCCGCGTAGCAGCTTTGAGGACATTCGTGAGGAGATTGCCGACTTCATCCTCCGCGAAATTATTCACCCTAAAGGAATGTTTAGGGTTCAGGTGTAAGTGATGAACATTTTTTAACGTACTGTTTGAATTGTCAAACACATGTTATTATGTAATATTTATGTTTATTATATTTGTTATTTCTGTAAAATATATGTGAATGGCATATGTGAATGGGGATGTTGGGATGTATATGTGTGAACGGCATATGTGAATGGGGATGTTGTGAATGGCATATGTGAATGGGGATGCTGGGATGTATATTATTTCTGCTTCTGTTATTTTGCAGCGGGCATGGCTAGCACAGGCCTGAGGCTAGCCAAAAAAACAATATTTATTTTTTTTGTGGTCATACTCATCGGTGACGGGCTATAAGTTAAAGCCCGATTGAGTTATATCAACCGTGACGGGCTATAGTTGGGGCCCGATTGAGATAGACAGACATCCGTGACGGGCACTAGTTGTAGCCCGATTGAGATAGGTCATCCGTGACGGGCTATAGTTTGACCGGTCGTCTGGGTCAAAGCTATCGGTGACGGGCATTAGTTGAGGCCCGATTGAGATAGCTTCATCCGTGACGGACTTATGCCCGTTTGAGATGATTCCTCACATCACTGACCTTTGCGCTGTGTCGGACGCCATACCCGACACAGATGTCGGTTGCAGCCCGACACAGATGAGGGTTACCGTTGTAGTGAACAAGAAGGTGAAGAAGCTAGCTGGATGCATGCCGCTGGCGAGCCTCGATTTCATCATGGCATGGAAGAAGCTAGCTGCCATCGCCGAACTTGGAGGGGCTAGATGGACGACTCGGAGTTCCGCTCGCCGGAGCATCGCCGGGAGCGGGAGGAGCTGGACGTCGAGTTCGATGAGTTCCAGGACGAGGTCGGCGAGACCGGCTGCTACGTGCACACGGTCGACGAGACCGACGACTACAACGAGCTGGAAAAAGTCCAGGCTCGGGCCAGGGAAGAATGAGCCAAGATCAACTGGACCGGCGTCGTGTTCGCCAATCGTGATTGACTGACCACACACAGCCGATCAACTGCCATGCATGGTGGACAAGACTGACTGATCTTGGGAGGAGATCATTCAGCTGGCCCTTACTCGATCGATTGATCAATATGTATTAGCTGTTCCGGAGTATCAGTTACTTATTTGATCGACTGCAGTTGCAACACTGTATCGGTTTATCTCTATCAGTCAGTTCAGCACTTTGTGTTATTCGACTGATCCTTCGCTCCCATGTTCAACGTTTCAGCACTTTGTGTTATTCGACTGATCCTTCGCTCCCATGTTCAACGTACTCGGGTGATGGAATGATCACAAGATGACAAATCATGTGCTTTCAAAACTAGCATGGGATGTGTTAACGGTGCCCGTATCTATGGTATCCTCCAAATTGACCTTCACTCTCTACGGAAGAATTATTGAGGACAAAAAAAACATGTCTAAGCAGCGAGCACGTAAAATGCTACGAAACATAAAAGATTGAAACTTAACTATAGAACCTACAGAATACATTGGTGACAACCAAGAATTAGCCGTATTTATTTAGATCAGAAAGAAATAGAGTAGCTACTTTTTTATATTGATCTGTAGGGTGTACTCTTTTCTTTTTTTTCATGGTTTTCTCAAATATGAGTTTCTATACATGACACAGTTTTTTAACGAGGCATCATCATGTCATGTAGCATGTAAACATCAATAAAGATAATTTACTCTTTTTCCCCACGTATTTTTCCAATATATTACTAAGATTAATTATTTTTAATTTTTATTCACTTCTAGCAATTTCTTTCCTTTTATTTCTCAGATTAATCATTCAAAAGCGACCAATCCTCACCATTCTCGAAAAATGTGCCAGCCAACAGCTGCGCCATCCAATCTCCCACCTCCACGCGTCACAAGGTGGGTGGCCATGCGTGACTATAGATGGCCAAATGGGCTGCCCGGCCCAGGTACGACCAGGCACAGCCTGACCGACATGCCAGGGCATGCCGTGCTCGCCCATGGGCTGCACCAATGGCCCAGGCATGACTCAATAGGACTCGGGCCGTGCCGGGCCGACTCAAAGGCACGACAAGCCCATCGTGCTCCTTCTTGAAATAAGTCCATGTTGCCTCCCTCATCTCTTTAGGCCATCTTATATGGCTGGAATAAGTCTATTTTGTGTCCCTCATCTATTTGGGTCGCGTCTTATATGGCTGAAATAAGTCTGTTTTGCCTCTCATCTATTTTACCTCCCTGATTGTTGGACCGGGCCATGCCGGGCCAGACCCAGGCACGACCCAACTATCGAACCGTGTCGTGCTTGGGTCGGGCCGTTGGGCCCCAGCCTTTTGGCCAACTATACGTGTGCTGATCCAATTTCCACCTCTCCATCCAATCTCCATCCTCCACGCGTCGTAGAGCTGGTGGGCATGCTGCGCACGTGTCAGGCGGGCGAGTGCCCACGCCTCTCCTGCTCGTGTGCCTTCGGGCTGGCGCCAGCCCACGTGCCACTAATGGGCCCATGTCGGCACAGCACGGCACTACGTCCCTTTGGGCCGTGCTTGGGCTGGGGGAACGACATGTAGGCCTGCATAGCATAGCCCACTTTGAAGCCATGCCATTGATGGGCCCATGCCGTGCTAGGCCAAGCCACTCGTTTGACCAGCTATAAGGTGATGGGTGTGAGGGGGGAGAGAAATGGAGGACTAGGCACAAGCGGCATGAGGGGAATGGTTCAGGTTTGCTCTTTTCCTTGTCTAAGGGCATGTACAATGCAGACTTTCAACCTGTCACATAGGATAAGACCACATAAAAGCCACACTGCCTACAATGGAGACCACTCGTTAATGTTTACATTTTATGTTTCGGCCTGTAATAATTTATGTGTCCGCCCTTGCAAAAGTTTTTGTTATCGAATCAAACTGGAGTTTTGTATTTTGGACCCTATAATAACAAAAAAAAGTACATATACACCCTTAAACTATGGTGGACCCACATGTCAACTACATACATATAACTTTTCACCCCCAACCCCTCACTCTCCCTCTCCACATCCCCACCTTATCCCGTCCCCACCGACTGAACACCACTCTCGGTGTCAAAAAAAAGAGGACGTGATCCTCTCCTCATCCACCGCCGCCGTCGCCCCTCCTCATCCAACATCATCGTGCCCCATTTTCCTCTAGCACAACCGTGATTCTCAATGACGAAAGACGAAAGCCGCCCCATCCAGCGGCACCTATCTCCTTCAATCTCTGGAATTTTTTTTAGAAATAATATGATTTTAATGGAAAATCACAAAAATAGTGGGCTGTCGCACCAAATTGCGGAAATATGGGCCTATCGAATGGAGGGAGACGACACCAGGACCTGTCGAATGGGGGAGCATCGACAGGCCCTATCGAACTACGGGCATTCGACAGGGCCCACGCCACCGCCCTGTCGACCAACGGGAGCGCGATAGCCGCCCTTGTCGACCAGCCGCGTGCCGACAGGCCCCCCCACTGCCCCTGTCGACCAGCCATGTGTTGACAAGCACCGCTCACCGCCCTTGTCGACCAGCCGCGTGCCGACAGGCCCCCCTGTCGATCAGCCGCGTGCCGACAGGCTGCCTTATAACCCCCGATTCGTTTCAAATGAGGACCACTTCGTATCGCCTCTTCACCTCGCTAGCTTCGCCTCACACGCCGCCGCCAGCTCCAGGCCGCCGTCGCGCCAGCTCGCCGTCGCCATTGCCGTGGCTGCCGGTGCACCACATCATCGTGAAGATAGCACCACGAGAAGAGAAGGCAAGTAGCTGCAGTGATTAAGGTATAAAATTGCAATCCCTAAGTTAGGTTGTGAAATTTTAATTTGTAAATATGAGGTTTGTTATTTTGATGTTATTATTTGTGAATCGTTAGTCATTGTTGTTAGAAGTTGTTAGAACATATAATCTGTTGAATCTGTTAACCATTAGTCATTGTGTAATGTTAGTAGATATAGTTATTTAGTTGTATGTTACAAATAATTCGAAGTTAGTATATGTTTGCTGAGGTGATTAGCAATTTCGTAATGGTAAAATAGTTATCATCGGGGAGAAATCAATGTTGAGCATTAGTACAAATCAAAAGGAAATTATATTTAATTAGTCAAATTTACGATGCAGAGCTGTGTCACTTGGCTAGAGGGAATTACTACGTGGTTGGGTAGGAGACATCCGCAATTGTGCAGGAAAGAGCAACGACAGTGAAGGTATAAATTTGTAATCCCTTAGAACGACGACAATTTTTTTTATTAACCATTGTTGGTTATTAGTACAGGTATTATACGTTTATTATTAGTTAAAATGGAATGGAGGTATTATACGTTTATTATTAGTTAAAATCGAATGGAACTTATATTTAAGTAATGAAATATAGTTTGAATACGTTAGAGCAATAATGTAAGCATAGAGCATACGACACCTTACTGGGTAGTGACGTATTAATAGCAATTGGCATGCTATTTCAGGATGTCAGGTGGTGTGCTCGTTCGGGTGTATTATGGTGACGCTTCAATACAACTCTGTGATAGCAGGGTAGATTTGACCGTATATGCATTCGTTGATACTACATTAAATACACCAGACCAGTTGGTTTTGAATGAAGTGCTAGGGTGGCTGCATAATATGTTTGGGATAGATCCTTTGATTGAGAAATTCATCATAAAAGCCGTGTGGCCAGTAAGAATACGGATGGTAGTGGAGAGTAGTAGAGCTTGCATCTACTGGGAGTTGGAGAAAATTTGTGGCTAAAGTAAGAGAGAAAGGTTATAGCCTGGCAATATTGGTGCAAAAGAAAATAGATATTGTTGGGACCGGCGAGACCAGCCGCACGGAGGTGGAACAAGCGCATATCGTGGAAGAGGCTAATATTTGCAGGAGTGGGGAAGAGGAAGCAGTAGAGGAGGAGGCTACTGCAGATGGAGTTGTGCCCGGTAGCAATTGTTCGGCTAACGAATTGGATGACGATGAACCGGACTCACCTTTGGCTGTTGATGCAGCGGAGGAGAACGCTGCGGTAGTGGAAGAGATGGAATTGGAGAACGAGGAATATATTTCGTTCGTGGTGGAAGGGCAAGATACAACACAGTGGGACGAGGAAACTAACGTACCTGAAGATTGGACGACCATATCCATGAGCCGTCTGGGGGTTAACGATGGTTTAGATGCCCACTGGCGATATGATTGTGAGAAGGTGCAAGTTGGTCAGATGTTTCACAACAAAGGGCACCTACAAAATGCAGTGAAGAGGTGGGCTTTTCTGCAGAAGCGGGAGTATAGGGTGAAGGTTTCAAATCGGACGACGTATGACGTGAAGTGCACAAAGCCCGGATGCCCTTGGAGAGTGCATGGTTAAAAGCCACAACATGACAACTTATGGGTAGCTTCAAGGGTTGAGGAGCATACCTGTTTGTTGGACAATACCCCTTTGGTATACAGGAACATGACGGCTGCATTTTTGGCACAAATGGTGTACTCGAAGGTTGTTGAAAAAACCTCATTGTCGCCGTTCACAATAATGCATGACGTTGAGAAAGAGTACGAGTATGAGATATCATACGACAAGGCTTGGAGGGGTAAGCAGAAAGCACTGGAAATGAGATTTGGAAGTTACGGAGATTCATACCACAACCTTCCCCCACTCTTGGAGGTGTTGCAGGCCAGAAACCCAGGCACACATATGGCTATTCTCGATGAGGTTAATGACAATGGGAAAAACGTCCTTCGTCGTGCATTTTGGTCATTTGGGTGCATGATAGAGGCCTTCCGAAATTGCATGCCGTTGTTGTGTGTTGATGGTACTTTTATGACAGGCAAGTATAGGGGAACAATTTTAACCGTAATTGGAGTCGACGCTGATAGCCATGTCGTCCCCGTTGCCTTCACTTTTGTTGAAAGCGAGAACACATCGAGCTGGCTATGGTTCCTGCGTCACATTAAAAGGTGTGTTGTTCAAAACAGATCAAATGTGTGTATTCTGCATGACCGCCATGCCGGCATTCTATCAGCGGTGCAGCAGCTAAAGGAAGATGTAACAGAGGAGGTTTCCTGGCCAGATTTGCATAGCAGATGGTGTATGCGACATCTCGGGGCAAATTTTTACAGACAATTCAGGAGTAAGGTTAATGGACCTGTTCAAAAAGTTGTGCAAGCAGAATCAGCAAAGAAAGTTTGACGCCATATGAGAACAGCTGGATCGACTGATCACTACTCACATGCAAGAGGTTCGGAAAAAACCCGTTCTTGCCCGACAAGAGGAGCCGGAAGGCCTGGAACCCGTTCCAAACGAATCACCATCTGTTACTTGATGTAGGAAGCGGGGGAGGGCTACGAAGTGCTTCACTGACTGGATAGAGCATGAGCCGAGGGAAAAGTGGTCCTTGTTGTATGATACTAATGGTTCACGGTATGATGTGATGACAACAAATCTTGCTGAAGTGTACAACTGGGTGATGAAAAATACACGTCCTTTACCACTTGTTGCTATCCTGGAGGGCATCACAAGGGGTACACAGAAGTATCTTTGTAAAAGATACGCCATGGCTAGTCTTAACCTTGCCAATCCTAATGTAAGGTATAGCCCCGCTATCACACAGTACATGGAGGAGAAAAGCAAGAAGGGCGGAATGCACAGGGTCTGGCCTGCTGGGAATAGGGAGTTGCTGCGTGACAAGAGTGGTGTCGGTATTGGGAGTACGGACATCACATTGGAGTGCACGTTGTGGCCAGACTATCATGCTTGCAAATGCAACTGCAACAAGCCTTTCCTTCGATATCTGTCATGCTCTCATGTTCTTGCCGCTTCCACAAAAGGTGGTGTCAATGCGAACATATTCGTGTCGCCTTACTTTACTAAGGAAGCATGGGAGGCAACCTGGTGCGGTGAATTGCGTGGTTGGCGTGCGGTATATGATTTCACTCCCCTACCCCCAGGGGAAGCCAACTGGGTGCCTGACTCAAATTTGCTAGTTGGCACGAAGGGGCGTCGCAAGACCCGTCGAATTAAGAACCACATGGATGAAGCTGAAACGAACACCCGTTCGCGGCGTCCAAAGGCTTGCATTGTATGCAGCGGAGACCATAGCCGTAAAGATTGCAGCATGTACAATGTAGGCAAAGATGCAGAAGGTGGCGATATTCGGCGTGTTCCAGGGCGGAGATCGACTTCGAGAAATAATCCTTAGTTATTCGTCTTGTAATATTTATATTTACCAGTCCTAGAGTGTGTTTACTTCAACTTGTTAGTATTTAACCTGTACGACTATACTATCGTGTTGCATAACTTCTTCATGCTCATTTTTTCATGTTTCTGGCTTGTAATATTTATATTTACCAGCACCGCAGTGTGTTCACTTCATTTTATCAGTATTTGACTTATGCTATTAAAATTTCGCTTTGCATAATTTTTCACGCTCATTTTGTCATTTTTTTAATTCATTTCTGATGCTCACGTGCATTTTGTAGATATGGCTGCCAGAGATGACGTATCACTGATCGACGAGGTGATCGATAAACATCACCGATCGAGACGACTTAGTCAGGGGACGTTCTGCAACGTGCTGAAAATGCGGGGACCGGATCAGTATTGGCGTATCGATCCTCGTTAGGTTCCAAGGTATGTGAAAAACCATTTGTCACCTCGTGCTGTCATTTAAATTTTCTCACATTGCTAATTATTTATTTTTGACATGTACCAGGTTGAGAGCCGCTGAGTTGTTGACCTTCGCACGCTTGGTTGAGCCTTCACGTGGAAGGTCACCCCGTATCAACATTGATGCGGCCTTGCTGAGTGCTTTGGTGGATAGATGGAGGCCCGAGATACACACCTTTCACCTGACAGTTGGAGAGATGGTACCCACTCTGGAGGATGTGTCTTTTTTTGTTGGGTCTACCGATAGCGGGTGCAGCAGTTGGCCCGACACACGTCCATGCTGGATGGGCGGATGATCTGTTGGCCAGTTTTGGTGGAGTGGTGGCTGCTCCGCTGGAGGATCTCACAGATGGGCATGGGCCCACGAGGAGTTGGTTGCACCAGTTCCACCAGGAGGTGTTCCCAGAGGACCAGGAGGACTGGGTAGTGCGCCGACACTTAGTCACGTATCTACTGTGGTTGTTTGGGTGGGTGATGTTCATGAGGACTCACGCTGACTCCGTAGACAAGCACTTCATCCACTACGCAGAGCAGATCGCCGAGCTACCTGTTGAGGAGATTCCGCAGTACAGTTGGGGGTCGGCTATTCTTGCGGCGACGTACGCCGGTCTCTACGATGCTTGCACCAGGAACAGCAAGGCAAGTTCTCTGACAGGATGCCCTCTGCTTCTAATGTTATGGGCGCATGAGCGCTTTGACATTGGGAGACCACAGCTAGAGTCGTACGCAAGCTACGGCGTCGATGAGATGTACAAGTCTGGACTTGAAGACATCGACGATCGTCCCACCATGGGATCGCTGTGGACACACCGCGAGGTAAATTGTACATTGCAAGGCATTTTTCATAGCACCCTCTTATTCTGCGCATTATCTCGATTTACGGGCACTAATCATATATTTCTTGCTTTTGCAGCCGAGGTGGGTGAGTGGAACGACACGTCGTGTGTACACACAGTTCGTGGCGGACTTCGATCAGCTTACGCCCGACCGTGTTCGCTGGACCCCGTACACGCATCACGATGTCGTCGAGCGGGCACCGCACGGTCTTGCGCAGCTCTGCACGTGCGACGTAGAGCTTTGGAGGACCACTTGTCACCTCGTGCTGGACGTGCACGTCGAGCCCTACCACGTGCAGAGGGTACTTAAACAGCTCGGCAAGTACCAAGACTACCCTCCGAGAGGTGGACGCTCTCTAGTTGTTAGCCTCCACAAGTAAGTACTTGTCCGACAATGTTACAGGCAAGTAGTGTGTTTTACCCCATTATATACGTTTCTTACGTGCTCATTACGTCCTATGCAGGTACACCCGGAAGGGACTCGGTCTGTCACACGAGGGGACCATTGTTCGGACGATCGCGCCAACGGTTGCGGAGTGGGAACATGCGGCGGAGCACTTGGTTCTCCAAACACCTCCAGACGACGGAGCTTCGTACGGACAGTACCTTCGTTGGTACTATAGTGTTACGCGCTGAAGGTGTTTCCTGCCACAAGGGGATACGTCTATCCCTAACCAGGCATCGATCACGGACACGTTTGCCCCACAACCTCGAGCTGCGTACAACTCAATGGTATGTCGTTGCTTTCGTTGATTATCATTAAATGTGGAACACGTTCAATTGTTCTAACGCCCTTCCCTATTTGTTCAATAGGCCGAGTTTGTGGAACAGGTTCACGCTGAGTCCAACACGATGCTACAGAGACTGGAGACGATGCCTCAGCACATCAGGCAGGACGACGTGGCGCCGTCCTTTGCAGTTTCCGTTCGCGGGCTGCGGCGCTACTTCGTCGTGTCTCCTGTCGGAGTGCGGCTGATGTGGTGCAGCCTTCCAGGCGGGCAGGATCGCCACCACTACCACGACGCTCTAGTGTGGACCAGTTCCGCTCCTGTACTTCACGTCGCCACTACGACGACGTCGGTCCATCGCACGCTTGGCCTTCGCTTCAGGAGACGCCTCCCCCTGTCCGCCCAGGGAGTTCGTCTGACTTTGGGGTTCTGGCATCGTGTATGCCACCACTGCGGCCTCAGGTACGGCACGTTTGCCTTGCTTAACATCCAGTTCATATCGTACTCAACCTCCGTTTTATACCATATCGTAACCTACGCAACGTGAACAGCCACAGCAGGTGTACGATACCCAGGCAGCCTATGTGGAGCCAGACTTTTCCTACCTGTCGACAGGGGACAACCTGGCGCCCACACCGAGTTGGGGACTCTACGTTACTCCGCGCGCACCGGAGTCAAGGTACACACAGCACACAAGTAAGTATTGTTTACAACGTAGTTACCATCATCGTTCGCTTAATTTTTATGCATACTTACTAACTATTATAATGTGGCATCGTCTCTATTTTGCAATAGGTTACGACTACGGGTTTTCCCAGGGGCATTCTGCAGTTCCTGCTGTCTCTCCTCGAACACAGTTCGTGGACGATTTCTTTGCGACGGATGCACCCGATGCGCAAGCTGGCATAGACTATTGGTACGGTGCTCCTCCGGTCACGCAGCCTACGTAGCAGGGGGAGTCCGTGCAGCCAGAGGATGCCACTCCACAGCAGCTGGCACGACATAAGGACCCACCTGATAATTTGACCTATCCCACAGAGCAAATCAGACAACGTAAGAAGGGAGGGCCTAGCAAGCGTGCGAGAGGGGGGCATTCTTGACTTGTAGTGTTATTTATGTGCTGGATTATTGTTTTGTGCATTTACTACTTATGTCATATTATATGTATGAACTACTTCATGACATACACTTATTTGATAAACTGCCTTTCTATGTCTTTTCTACTTGTGCTAAAGTATGACTTATTTTATATTTTTTTCTACAAGATTTAGAAAAAATTCACTATCGACATCATTGTGCTCGCGCGTGGTTACAAACTACTTTCGGCGCCTATGTCATTTCGTTGTCGAAAAATCAGACACACCAAGAATACAATGCAAGATCGACTTCACATTCGTACGCTTTGCTGTTACTTTTTACAAAAGCACGATCCCTTTCGGCGCATGCACGAGTACTTTCGGTTGCACTGATGCAACCTCCTTTATTCGTGTGCGATACGACTGCGGAATGGCTTCTCACGCCCTTACATGTCATAACTACTTATGCATACGACAACAAACTTTTGGTGCTTGGGTTTTCGGTCCATTACATCGCACAGTATACCACAGTGCACGGACACACTGTCAGTTCGACTTGTCACGATCAACTTTCGGCGCTGCTTTGTAAGATAAAGTAATTCCAATTCACGCGTGCTAGTGTTGTTACATACAGTGAAGAAAATTGGCTCTCATTAAATCATACGTCCAATCTAACTTTCGGCTCCATCCAGCACTCTAAAAGGGCGAACGGCCTAATTCCGCATACGTCCACTCTTACTTTCGGCGGTAATCAGGTGGACCCATCGTGCCCCATGATGTAGACATGTAAAGGTTATCACTGCGATTTTGGTGCCTACATAAGTCCCCATAACAAGCGATGCAGCACATAATTTCTTCATCTGTGTAGGCAACAAGCGCTACCATAACCCTTCATCGCACCAGCTTTTGGCAATGTATAGACGCCGGGGCCTTGAGGTTCCCAACTAGCGTAGCGATCCACTTGTACGGTTATTCCCACCTTGGTGCGAGCGGCCTCTCTGCCTTTACGGTGACCGATGCCAACTAATGGGTTCGAGGAATCAAGACACTTGAGGAAGGCATTTCTTTAGGTGCCCTAACTATGACTGTGAGGTGTTTCATTCTCTGCATATGCTTATTCAATTTGCATGAGCGATTGTTTATTCTTCATTAAAATCTATTCGTCAGGCCCGCGCTACGGCTTGTGGATACATCGAGTGGGTCGATACAGAAAATCCCGTTCTCGACCTAACCACTTGTGAACAAGAAGGACGCTGGTATTTCGCATCAGAAAGTACTGAGAAATACTTGGCGTTCAAAGCAGAATACGAACAACAATGTCGTGAACAACAGTGCGACTGGCGGGTGCTAACGATGGCACTCCTTCCATGGGAAGCCCGTCCAAAATGCAGATGCGGTGATCGTTGTCAGGTTCTCCGTTCCACCAAGCCAAGAACTTTGGGTCAGAGGTTCTTTGTTTGCCCAAATATTCTAGACGATGATTTCATGGTGAAAATATTTTCATTATCATGAATCCTTATTTTGTCACAACATTCAGTAACTTTGTTCGCTTCACGTCTATTCGTTTCTCGCAGGAATCGCCAAGAAGATGTCAATACAAAGAATGGATAGACACCGAAAAGGTTCTAAGTAATCCAACTTCCCGTGTGGTGCAGCTTGAATTGCCAGAGCAATACAGGTTTACTAAAAAGCAGTTTGAGAGGGGAGAGGGATCCTCACATAGGGGTTAGCTACTATCGGACAACTTACGTTAGTCAAATATGTGATGTCATGTTTCGTTGTCCCATTACTATATCATCGTCGTGTTCAACTCTTGCACTACCTTCCTTCTAGTTCGAATCTAATCTTATCTATGTAACCGCAATGAAACCAGATATATCATGTTTAAATTGTACTACAACTTCTCCTTGTTTCGGTACGATCATGGATGTGCTCAACATCAATTCTAAAAAAATGTTTCTTCTCGGTTTTTAAAAACATGTTCTGTGAATTTAAAATTTTGTGAGTCGTCCGAAAACGATTTTCGGAATTTCCGAAAATAGACAGAACCAATTTTCGCTTCTGCAAATTTTCGGCCATATCCGAAAGTGATTTTCCAAATTTTCCAAAATAACCGATAAGCAAAATAAGGTCTGCAAATTAATAAATTACTAATTGATATATCTAAAATTATTAAATTATAACTCTGATATGTTTCTCCAAATATTCAATTACAAATGTGTATTAATCAATTATAATAAATTATAATTATAAAACCAACTTAAAAACTTAATTATAATAACAACTTAAAATTTATAATTAATTAATTATAAACAATTCTGTCATTAATTAATTATTAACAACTTAAAAATAATTCTTACCAAATTTAAAAAAAGTTTTGTAAATTAATAAATTAAAAATGGATATATTAATAAATTATAAATCCAATGTGTTTCTCCAAACATTCAATTAAAAATGGGTATTAATCAATTATAACAAAATTATATTTAAAAAAACTACTTAAAAACTTAATTATGAAAACAACTTACAAATTATAATTAATCAATTATAAAAAATATGTCATTAATTAATTATTAACAAGTTAAAAACAAATCTTAACAAATTAATATTAATTACTAACTAAAAAACAATACTTAACAAATTAAAAAAAATGAGGCAGGCCTATCGAACGGCCGGCGTTCGACTGGGCCGGCGGCCCGGCCTGTCGAACAGCCGGCGTTCGACTGGGCCTTGTCGAACTGCCGCTGTTCGACTGGGCCCAGTTCGAAACGCGGCCGTTCGATCGATCCGGCTTGTCCTCGCTTCGCCGTTTGATTGGGCCCTGTCGAACTGCCGTGGTTCGACAGGCCCATATTTGCGATTTTCTGCAAAAGCCCACTATTTTTGCGATTTTCCATTAAAAAAATATTATTTCTAAAAAAAATTCTCAATCTCCGTCTCTCTTTCTCCGGTTGAGTTCATCGGATCCGACCGTGGGCCTTGCGACTACCGTAGCTCAAGCATGGATGAGCCCATACACGGTGCGGAGGAACTCGACGGCATGGAAGAGCTCGCCTGTGGTAGATCATCGGTGAGGATGAGCTCGCCGGTGGTAGTCTCAATCCTGCCAGGTAGGCCCTCCCCTCCTCTCCTTCGCTGTTTCTCTTTCTTCTTGGGACCAACGCGTCACAGGGATCCGGACTCCCCAACGCATGGCCCTGACCGTGGCTCCGAGCTGAGACACATTGAGGAAACTGCAACCTTTGCAGGTCACGCTCAGCATCGCGAGACCACGGTCCCCATTGCCACCCATGCTCGGCTTCGACATGGAGGCCTGAGACCACTGTCTACGGTGGTGCGTTGGGCGTGGCCTAAGAAGCCATCTACTGAAATATCTACCACAATAACTCCAACCTACCAAAAAAGAGGAATGAATGGACCAATTGGATGGCAATGCGCACAATATTTTTTACTGTAGAATATGACGTGGCGTCGTGGCATCACCCATCAAGCGCACCATCCACCACGCTTAATGATTTTTAATACCACCAATATGCTCCTGCTAATGCTGTGGTGATATTTGATAATGCATTTAATAGAAAACTAGATCAATACCCATGCTTTGCTACGGATTAAAAATAAACTATACGCGTGCGGAACAAATTAATTGAGTTTTTTTGAACAATCTTGTCTTGTAGATGTATTCACATAATACCTTATAGGGAAAAGTCCAAATTACCCCCCAAACTATTGCAGTCGATCGAATTACCCCTCTAAACACGAATATTAGACAAATAACCCCCTGGTCGAATTCATATTTTACACCCTCAACTATGCAAACCAGACAAATAACCCCCCTGCTCAATCCAAAGTTATTTTGGTCCTACGTAGCAGTCCAGTCAAAAATTTTATTTAAAAAAAGTAAGTGGACCCTACATGTCATACTCTCCCCCTCTCTATCATTTTCCCCTCTCACCTCTCTCTAACTCTTTTTGTAGCCGCCGCCCGCGACCCAATACCCCTCCCTTCATCTCCCCTGCTCTCTCTCTCCACCCCTCTCCCTCTCTTTCTTCCCTTCCTAGCCAGATCGCCGGTGACTTGCCGAAGGAGTGGCAAAGAGGAGGCGACACTCTATGGCCTTAGCTTGTTTCTGCCGTTGCCTCCTAAGCTTGAAGCCGGCGAAGAGGAGGCGGCGCGGTCCGCCTTGGCTCGCCGCCACCGCTTTCGACATCCCCGCGCGCGCCACTACCTCCAAAGCCACCGAGTTCGCAAAATCGTAGGATGCTAGCAAGGTCGGGGAAGAGCCGGTGACGCAACCTTGTCTAGGAGGCGGTAGTTTCTCGGGGCGAAGATCAAGCTCGCTCTAGAAGGCCGGATTCGGTCGCTGTGATCTCACCAGTCGCCACCACCATCTGTCGTCGCCCTTCCGCCTCCGACATTGTCCGTCGCCCCAAGCAAGCATGTTTGTGTGTCTTGATGCTCAAAGTGACCTATTCTAGTGCTACCTCAAGAAAAACCCAAGCTTTAACATATCCTTTAAGTGATTTTAGACCTTGCTTTTGGTTAGGTTGGGTAGCCCTCCGAGTGAGCTTTCCATAGAGTCCAACATCATTAAAAATAGACTTCCGAAAAAAAGTTCTAGCTGTTTTGGTGATTGACATTGGAAGTTTCGATAAGGTCAGAAATTCCGATGCGAGTATCGTAAAGTCTAATATGACGCAAAACGGTTCTGGTGAGTAAAATCTTGGAAAGTCCTACATGATCTCAAAATATCCGATATGTGCATAACAGCTAGTTTTGAAGGGCTCGGGTATATATACCCCTCCACCCCTCCTCCCTTTGCTGCTAATTTTAGGGAAAAAAATACTTAAGACATATCTAAAGCCAAGTAGACGTATCTGACACCATTGAACACCATGATCAATAGTAGTAGTGATTTGTTGTGAAATGACCGTGATTTTGGACTAATGTCAACTCATATTAGGTAAGTTTAATTGACGTGGACGTCACATGACCACAAGTTATGCGACAATATTAGTACAAAATAACCTTGTTATGTTAAAAACATAATAGCGCACCCATGATGAGAAACAAAGATATTGTTACACTATAAAAGAGTTGCGCCATAGTACAATAATGTCAATACATTACAATTACCGTACTACCAGTGACATAAAAGAACGGTAAAAAAAATGCCAAACCAAGAATGTGTCTAACCAAATGTTAACTCAAAAGTTGATAAGGCACCACACAACAACGCCGCATCAATATGTCGGTCATATTTGTGACATGGCAGAGAGAACATGGAAATGTAAAACCTGAACAATCGATAATAATTATTTAATGGCGCACAGCCAAGTGTAAAGAAGTATAATATTCACAAGGCACTTATAGTTTTAATTTGCCTTTCAAGGGTTTTTACAGTTAAGCGAGGACATCTACAACCACCGCTTAGAATTTCAACTCTAAGGTATTTTTCAGTAGCAACCACAGATCACTAATCATCTTTCAAGCTAAACATATCTCTCTGTTTTTTTATAAAAAAAGAAAGGTAAACTTATCTGTACAAAAATTCATTGGCACCAGTTTAACAACTGGAACCAAGTGTGAAATGATTACTGCAGCAAAAGTAACCGGCCCGTAGCAATATGAACTCCATGCACGGTTGACAAAAATAGTAAACAGTGACCTGTGAGTTAACCTGATGGTTCATGAGTCACGACTGCATGCATGAGCGTACAAGAACTAATGCAGCGATAGTATGTACTACTTTGATACTTTCCAAGTATAAAGTCATAGACCAAGAAACCACGCTGCTCATCATTTCCCCAAAAATCTGTGCCGTGATGTACCTGTGGAAAAAAAGTATATATCTTTGTGAGTCTCATAAGACAGAGACTAAAGTTCAATCACTTATCAGATACCACAATAAAATTGAACAGGCATCTCTAGTTCTTAACGAATCAATATATAGAAGCCCAGAGATGAGTAGATCTTTGTCATAAAAATATATAAACAAACCGATAGTGATAGTTCAAAGTGAATTGCAAAAACTTTCAAATATAGCATTAAGTTTCCTGCACCAAGTCACAATAATTCTAGCAAAAATTAAATATATTGAGGAAAGATGGACAATCTACACTCATATTTCAACATTATGTGGTAATCAGCTCTTATCCAATGTACTTTTGCTATAATCTTTTTCTAAGTGTTGAAAAACAATGTAATAAAGGAAATTTATCCATAAAAGAACAATAAACGGCTTACCTTCCATACAAGCCCTAAGTAGCCTAATGAGTTACAATGATAATACACATAAAAGCGATCAGAATAAACATCATAAAGTTTCTGGATACTACTTGTACTGTATTTTTCTTTAAAATATTGATGCTTTCTCATGTCGCCACGCATTCCTAGCTTTGAGCATAAATATGTTTTAAATAATCAAAGTTTGATATATGAAAGCTACAGCACTAAATTGTTCACTAAAAGTACTTCATGATACCATATTTTTCTTTAAATATAACCAAAGTTTGATATATGAAAGCAACATGACTAAGTTGTTCACTAAAAAAGTACTTCATGAAACAGCCTTCTATAAATCCAACAGAAAAACAATCACCAAAATATCATATCAGAGACCATAGAACGTTAAAGACATCAAACTAAAAAGAACTGAGGGAATACCTGTAAAAGAATAATGAAATTCTTTACTAGTCAAAAGGAGAGGCCAAACCAATTATGCTACAGAAAGGCTCCGCAGTTTGTCACAGTGAGGTGTAGGGTAGTCCTTGGCCCATTGGCGCCTTTGGAGTTCCACATGACAGAATCTTCCCAGCATGCTCTTGTAGTCTTTAAAAACATACTGCTCAAGATTATCTCTAGAAGAACTTCCTCGTGGAAACTGCTGGTCAAATTCTTGTTTGCTGACAAAGTACTCCACCCCATGCTTTTCAGTGACTTTTGATATAGAAAAGTAGCTTGTCCTTTTAAGGGAATACTCAGGATGCCTTGCTGGAATGAAAGCAAACAAGACGAAAAACAAAACCCCTGCAAGGTGCATCAACATTGTTAAATGTATGCCTGACCCACCCTGCATCGGATGTTCCCGTCTCTGTTGTTGCTGTTGCCTAGCTGTTCCTCTTGCTCTGTAGGCATTGCGAGACTGAAACATATTATCATGGGTGCCATAAAAGAACGACCTGAATATCTCATCTGGATCTAAATCTTCTTCATAACCATAGAAGCTACTTCTTGCTTGCCTCTGTCGCCTTGTAGCTCTCTGCCTCATGACATTGGAATACTGATAATTAAACTCATGATCCTCAATGGCACCTGTTTGATCATAAGTTCTCCTTGACTGATCATTGCTTAGGCACTTGAAAGCCTTGCTGACCAATTTAAATGCATCCTCTGCCCCAGGAGCCTTGTTCTTGTCAGGATGAACTTTCAGTGACAACTTCCTGTAGGCTTTCCTTATCTCCTCTACAGAGCAACTTCTCTCTACTCCAAGAATTGCATAATAATCCTTGTTCTTTCTGATATTCCGAACCACTCTAACATTTTCCTCAGTGTAACCCTTATCAACATTAGAAGGACCAACAGATTCTTTATGCAAATTTTGGCTTTCACCAACTTCACCACTTCTAGCCCTGTATTGGCATGCAGCACCATTCAGGGTATCGTACTTCTTGGGTGTGCCCAGCATGTCATCAATCGGAAGGCTGGGGTCCAATCTTTGGGCAATTCGAAGGAATTTTTCTGCTCGCTGTCTATCTCCAGATGCAAGTGCAGTTTCTGCAAGTTTGACAGACCTCAAGGCCTCATCTTTGTTTCCATCCATGCCCTTAGTCAGCCTTTTTACAACTGGATCATATAAAGGTAGGGCACCCAAATTGATAAACTTTTAAATAGGGACAAAAATTTCTTCACCTATGAAAGTGATTCAAAATCAATCGAAATTGGACTTGATGCTATAATACAAAATAGTTGAGTAACTCTAATTCGATAGCATCTTGTACTTGCAATGGCACAAAAATGGTATCTAATCAGAAGGTAGATCAACCTCAGAAATTAGGACATGAACAAGTGGTATAACTAAGAGTACAAAAACTAAAGCAAACAAACTTAGGAATCTCTGGTACAGCAGAAAATAACCAAACTTTAACCTAAATGAAACAGATTGCCACAATGCATAGTATGGAACTACCAGAGTACAACAGAATGCTTTGATTGGATAAACCAACCAAGCATGGTCAACACAAGTGGCAAACCCATGCCAAACAAGTATGACTTTTAGCTAAGAAATATATTTGCACTCCATTTCCACATAAACCATATCAACTTAGATATTTTGCATCTTCTTATTTCACTAGGTATAACTACTACAATGGACACTGTAGTGCTAACACTTAAATGCCTACACCTGCAAGAAATATCACATTTGGTGGAAAGCATTAAGCATGGTAAAGGCATTCAATGCTGAATTACTGAGAAAGAACTTAATTTAACGAAACCAACAACCACTTGGATCAATGAGCACAAGACTAGCTTCCCTAGGCATAACCCCCCAACGTAAATAAAGAAAAAAGTTTGTGCTACCATCATCCACACAGTACAAAGAGTGCCAGAGTAGCCCTTTCACCCAAATGATTCCCAGAGAAAATTACTCGTTCACTATGAAGTTGAGGGCAGATCACATTTGCCACAAAGTTCATTGGCTTGTAAAAATCCGACATAATTTAGTGGGAATCAACTCATTTGCCACAATGCCATGTGAAATGTCAAATTTTCCCTCATCTTCTTCCCTTCCTCATCATCGTCATGTGTTAATCTCTCTCCTCTACCATCGGCAAGCGCTTCTCCTCATCTGCATCTATCACCTAGCTCCCTCTGCTGGCACATTACACACGCTTTCCACTACCTCCAGCTGCCTGCACACGCTTTCCTCTACCTCCGGCTGCTGGCACACACTCTCCTCTCCTCCCAGCCACCACCGCACCCCAGCTTAGTTTGGCAGCAAACACACCCAAGCTCTAGCCTCCAGCACATGACAGATGAAGCTCAAACAGGCTCACCTAAAATGCAGTCAAGAGTCCAAGCATGGCAGCATGCGCGTGCCGCCACCAACTGACAGCTGAAGCTAGTAACGTGCGATAGCGACCAGATCTATGGAACAAACTACACATGCTTGTGGCCGGAGCTGAGCTAGAGGAACAAGATTGGGGCAAATTTGACCTCTGATGCAGTCATGTTGCCCTGTGACTAAGGAGTGGATAACGCATTTGTACATGCCAACGATTTTCATTGCTAATGTGATCATGCACATCAACCTCGTCGCAAAGGAACAAACAATTTTTTCTCCCATCGCAACAACAGGCCATCGAACTAGACAGGCTGTACTGAACACCGATCGTCAGCCAGCAGTAACCAGGAACACGATGGGATCCTAACAGCGGGATCCTCGCAAAACCCTAGGTTAGGGGGCGCGGCTTGGACAGCATCATCATCGCCGCCGCCTCGTGACCAAGCAAGAAACGATAATTCCCCAAGTCGCTGGCTCGCGGCGAGGGATAGCCAACTAATCGAAGATCCGGAGCGGGCTCTGAGCCCACCTACGGCGAGTACACTTACCCCGGGTAGGTCGATAATCCGGCACGGCGAGTCGGCGACGGGGGAGACGACGACCGAGGAGCACCTCCACCGCCGCCGGAACGGGAGAACGGGGAAGAGGAAGTGGGTGGTGGCACTTTTCCACCGGAGCCGCTCGGATTTCTCTTTATTTACGAGGCAGGCCATCGAGTCGAACGTGTGACACTGCGCTGTGGGGCCCACTCGAAGCCTCCCCGGCTGTTTGCCGCCGACTAACGATGCAGGTGGGGCGGGTTGCCGGCAGCCGCAACCCGCCCGCAGCATCCGCCAGGTATACTGTGACAGCTCACCAATCCACATCCTGCCCGTTGGGCTATTTGCAGCTAGACCACCAACCCACAAACAAACCACAAACACACATTGCTGCTAAGCAACACACAGATCAGTCACAATGATGCTAAACAACACACAAATCATAAATCATATCAGTCACAATTGAGCTAGTACACAAATGCCCATCCATTGCTGCTAAAATTGGAGTAACAATAATGAAAAAATACAGCCAAACTAAAGCACACATAACGCATACAACATATTACCAAACTGAAGCATACAACCAAACTGAAGGAGTAATAATGAATGGAGATATCTGGACTTTCTTCACTTGCAGATAAAAGAACCTCAACTATAGATCATCATCACTAGCGATATCCTCGATCTCACAATCGCCTGGAATATCAGAAAAGATATTTATTTTATAATTACACAAAAAATGTGCATCACAACATGAGCAAGAATTTTGAATGACAATTTGGCAAGATTACATAATATACCTTCTGCCCTAATCCAGTCTTGCAAACAGATTAAAGCCTCTATTGTATCACTGATCAACCTGCTTCTATAATCACTTATGACCCTTTCACTAGTGGAAAATGCACTTTCTAAAGCTACAGTAGAAGCAGGGACTGCTAACAAGTCACGTGCTATGCAAGCAAGTGTCGGATAAATCTTAGAATATGTCCTCCAGTACTGCAAGATATCAAAATCAGTAGTAGCAGGGACAGTTTCTTCCTCCAAGTACATGTCAAGCTCATTAGCTTTGCTCCTTAGCTCCAAAGCAACATGCTGTCCCCAGTCAGCCCATGAGTTGTCGATGTTATCGTCATCAACCTGAAACTCTACATTCTCGCTTGTTTGATCATTCTGAGCACTTGAGTTCATATGTGAACTATATTCAGCAAACAACTCTCTCATTTTGGTGCACACAACTGTTAGATACCCAGGAGCAATATTCCCAAAACCGTTGCTCAATCGAAACTCAAGAAACTTCAACTTAAACCTTGGATCAAAGATGATAGGAATACAAATTTGCAAGTATGACAAATTCCAATACTTCCTAAGTTTTTCCTTCATGTTGTGCACCATAGAGGAAATGGTAGGTGTTGTATTGAAGGATTCCCTCTCCAACACTTTCTGCACTTGCCAAAGCTGATGGAAGTATGGTGGTCTGATTTGAGGTCCACATATCAGCTGTTAGAGAAACTCTAGAGGTAGAGTTGCTTAGAAACTCCTGTAGACGTAGCTTTCGCTGCTCATATGCACTAATGCAGTCCCCCTTGATGGTAGTTCTAGAAATGAGTTTAAAGCATGGATTCAAGCTAGCAACAAAGCTCTTAAACCTAGGGTATTCAACAAAGCTAAAGGGCAGCTCATGCACAACAATCAATTTAACAAGTTCTTCTCTAGAGAATTCTTGATCAAATTTCCAATCCTTAAGAGCAGCAACATGTGAATGAGTAGATGACTCGAGTACTCCAACCATTTGATCCAATCTAGCTTTACCATCACAACTAGCCAAATGTCTGCGGCAAGTGCTCCTACCAACATCTGTACCAGCTTTAAATAATTTGTTGCAGTGAATACACTTAGCTGCAACCACCAATGTGCCATCATATATGGGTTCAAAGTCATTCCAGATCTTTGATGTAAGTTTTCTCTTTTTAGATCTACAAGCGGTACCTAAATATTAGAATAAAATGAAATTGGCGTGGAGTTATTTCCTAGGAAAAGATTAAGGTCATGTCATAGGACAAAATTAAATTGACACTAACGTATTTGCACTTACCATCCTCGAGAAATGTTGTTTGCTCAAATGGAGACATTGGCAATGTTGTTGATGGGGATCTTGTTACTCGTGCTGCAGACGGGGATGACATCAACATCCGTATCCCAGGGGAACCCACAATAGGAATAATCGGGGACCTTAGTCGCTTTGCTGGTGGGGCATTCTTCACCTCATGGCTCTTCCGTTGAGCTGCCGAAGATATTGCACTGCCCTCTTGAGCCTCCATGCATAATGTCCAAAATAAAAAACATCAAATTTTTTTACAATAATCCTACTTACTTTTTTACTAATATAAGACAATAATAAAGTAGCTACCCTGAAAGTAAACAAGTGTAGTCGCTCCTACTCATCAATTTGCATATTTTTTCTATAGACTTCAGAAGTTCATTTGCATATGAATACATATCCAAATGGCAACTATTAGATAATTCTCATATATAACTTTCAATAAAATTAATACTGATGTTAACTTTACAAATATATATAATATTTATAACACGTGTGAAAATACATACATAGAATGTAGCTCTGCTAGAATTTCAGACCTAGAATGTAGCATGTGTTAAAATATATGCATGGCAGCTAACTGCTCTGCTGCTCTTGATGATGTACGACATTAATCACACAAATAGATGCACTGTATGATTGAGTTACCAGGTACTTAGAATCGAGTTACCATGTACTTAGAATCGAAAATACATGTTTGCTTCATCAATAACACAAAAGATTGAGGAAATTACATGTGTAGGCAGAGGAGCTGCGGATGGTTTGGCCACTGTAGGACGAGAGGACGTCTTGCGCAACAATGGAGGAAGATGGGATCGGCGACGAGAGCTTTCGGTGATGGTGGCCCCGATGGCGGCGGCGGCGGACTATAGACAGGCAATGGGGATCGACGAAGGAGCCTCGACGATGGTAGCGGATGATGGATAGGTGACGGGGATCGGCGAGGGAGCCATGACGGCGGCGGAGGACGATGGACAGGCGACGGGGATCGACGATGAGGAAGCCATGGAGAGCGGAGGCTAGGGTTGGCGGATGCGACGACGAATGGGAGAAGTAGCGTAGTACTTCTTGCGGACGAGTTGGCGGCGCCGCTGGGCTGATGTGGTCCACCGCATCAGCCCATTAAAAACGATGTGGGCTCACGGACGTAGCTGATGGGCTAGCGACGCGGGCCGGCCCAGCAGGCTAGCGGCAAGACCCGCGCCACTTGCATCGTTACCGCCGACGGGTGGGCCCCGTAGCGCGCGCGAATCGTAAAGCACGCGAACCCCGTCTCCTTTTTCATATCCGCCGCACGTTGCTGCGTGCGTCCTCCTCCCTCCCTCTCGCGCCGCTCGCTTCCGAAGCTTCTCGAGCCCTCCTCCGCCGCCGCCGCCGCCGCTGGCGCAGAGTCGCAGGTGAGCTCCATCCTCGCTTTCCCCAAGTCATCCGCCGCTGCGGGAACCGGAATACTACTGCGCGAGCTGTATCGTGCTCCCGTGCAGCCGCGTCCTCGCGTCGCGCTTAGTTTGTCGTCTCGGTGAGCGAGTGCGCGGGATTGGATTTTTGTTCTGTTTTATTTTGTTTGTTTCTATTGGCTGCTGGCTGCTTGGTTCTCCGGTAGATTTGGGAGCCCGCGGTTGTATCTCCTAGGGTTTTTTGTTCGATTCAGTGGCGCAGGTCGTCACTCGTCAGGGTTTCTGAGAGCTGAGATGCAGTCGCATGCTTCGTTTGTTTGCTTAATTGCTTGATGAATAGTTTGTTTGCGTGTTTGTGCTGCGTGGCTTGACGCTACGGCCATTGTCGTATTTGTGCGTGCTAATTTTAGCTGTCTTGATGTTGTCTATCAGGAACGATGAGCCGGCGCAACAGCCACACCATCTACGTGGGCAATCTCCCCGGCGACATCCGCGAGAGGGAAGTGGAGGATCTCTTCTATAAGGTGAGCCATGATTACATTAGGGATTAGGCAGTTGTGTGCCATGTAACAGTGTTATCCTCTAGTACTAAAGCGGTAGGTCAGTGCAAATTTTGTTTTGGTATCAGCGAGTACATCGTAGGCTGCTTTTAGGACTTAGGAGGAAGATATTTGGGGGGCAATACTGCTTTCTTATGGAATTATACATTTGCTATGTTGGGCCCTATGGTTCTCTGTTGTGGTTGGAGCATCTGTTCAATACTTCAATGTGAACTAGATATCTAAGTCACGTCTTCACGCGACCATAACCTGTCTTTTATTTCTGAATATGATAATGAATTATTTGTAACAATTAACTATGTTAAAATTTAATTGGTCTAGTTGCAGTTTTCAATTTCTACAATTAAATGTTATTAAGGATTGAACTATGGAGAGTATTTGGCCCAATTTTCCGAGCAATTAGGTTGAGATATAGTTTTATTATCAGTTTGTTTTTCTTTTTTTGGTTACGGATATATCTGTAGGTGGCAGATATTTTTTTATCTTATTTATTCTGGATCATTTCTATAACCGGCACATCCGAATTTTAGACCTGCCAGTATTGTTTAGGACTTTTGTGGATGTATGATTTATTATAATTCTATTAACATTAAATCCATATAATGCACGTTATTTGTTATGTTTATTGGGTCTCTGCAGCTATGTAAAGATAGTATTGAGAATCATTTTTATGTGTAGTATTTTCACTTCATATGGATTTGATTTCACTATATTTATTCATGTTTATAATTGAATTTATGAACAAATTGAGATAGCAATCGAGGTGTAGTGGTGGCCATGAATCGAAGCACTGACACCGGTGATGTGGGCTGAGGAAATGTATTTCAATTTGAAAGAAGATTTATCTTAATATGAGTTTCACATCTTGTTAGTAAAAGAGTTTATTTTGCTTTTCTTCTAAACTTGCCCCAGGCGCACGGAGAAAAGAGGATGGAGCTTGGGCTTGCAGCTGTTGTAGTTAGGATGCGTACGGATCCAATTAGGCCTATTTATGTCACCGAGTTATACATGCACCACAGCTTCTAGGATACTCTAGAATACTCCTACAGTTTTTACAACTAAAGTTTCGGCCAACGGTAAAGATTGATTAGACTTATTTTGTCTTTAAGCGTATCTGACGGTTAATATTAGTCAGAAGATGTGGCACATCCTGGTTTCTTTTTGAGATTTACTTTTCACTTGGAGAGATTCCACCAGAGTCGGTTGTGCCTTGCCTTTTTATGAATGAGTTGGGCACCTCTTTGTTGTTGCCATCTTATGTGGTGAACTGGTGATACCGAAGGATGTTACCGGTAGAAGTGTAGAACAATGGCATCGCGTAATTACTAAATTTTCTGATATCTTTATTTTTCTTGATTATTCATACATATAGAGTTTAACTTTTTTTTTTCATTACTTTCGCTTCTGCAGTATGGCCGTATTGTGGATATTGACTTGAAAATTCCTCCAAGGCCTCCTGGTTATGCTTTTGTTGAGGTAAGGCATTAAGTATATTATGGTGATTACTTGCTATGAGCACATTTTCTATCTAGATTGTTGCTCATTTTTTTATATATAAACTACCATTTTATTTAGTCATAACCTTGTTGTTATTTGAGGTTTTTTTTTGGGTCTGTGAGCAAATTTAGCACATGAAAAGCGACCACAAACAGTAGCTTTATCAAAATCTAACCCAAATTGGTTGTCTATTCTTTTTACTTAACAATGGTCCACACTGAACTGGAGAGCCAAAGAAAACTACAGGTGCACACATTATTGTTCTCATGCTTTGCCTTGCTACTACTGCTGTTCTTTTTATAGAACATATTTTATCTATTTTGAATATATCATTTTTATTATTTTTAGGAAAAGCAGAATGGGTAGATCTTGGCGCACGCACACACACACCCCCCAAAAAAAAACTGGTTTAAGGATATCTCGCTTTTATTATATTGGACCTGTGGTTCTCATTGGAAACTATGATGACTAACGACAGTGCATAGGATGTGAGCAAGGGGCAACTTAAGGGTTATTATGGAGGCAAGAGAATGGAAACACCCAAATTTGTTGCTTTAAGCTCACGAGGAATTCGGGGGAGACGGAGACTGACCAAAAATGTAGGGGATGAGTGAAAATTGACATATGATCAATGAATCTTTCCGTGTAGCATAAAGACAAAAGGTCAGACAAACTTGCTTTAGAGGAAACTTAACAACTAGCCTCAAATCCAGTTTTGCAAAGTGTTGCTGAACTATCTAAAGAAATGTTTGTCAAAATTAATCTTACGCCATCTGATTGTACATATAGCACCTTAGAGGCTAAGAGGATTTGATACTAACTAAAAGTGGTTCCTTTTGCAGTTTGAGGACCCCCGTGATGCGCAAGATGCAATTTATGGCCGTGATGGATATGACTTTGATGGACACAGGTTGCGGGTAAGTGGATCTTGCATGATATCCGTTATCTTTCTTGAGAGAATACCAGGTGGTGAAGAGGATAGTTTTAATTTTTTTTATTTTTTGTTGCAAGAGCGAAGAGGATAGTTTTGTTCTTTGTCATAATGTTAATCTTATACCTCTATTTAGGTGGAGTTAGCTCATGGTGGCAGAGGCCCTTCTTTTGATCGGTCAAGTAGCTATAGCAGTGCTGGGCGCCGTGGTGCCCCTAGACGTACTGATTACCGAGGTACGTACTTCTGAACTCAAGTTTTACAAACATGATTGGATACATCAGTGTTCTTATTATTTGCTTGATTCATGGAATGTGCAGTTATGGTTACTGGATTACCTTCGTCAGCATCATGGCAAGATCTCAAGGTATCGGTGCAGATGAACTCCCATACAATTATTCACTCTTCACGAATCTTGAGTTTTACTTCTATTTTCAGGATCATATGAGGCGAGCTGGTGATGTCTGTTTCTCTGATGTTTACTGTGAGGGTGGAGGTTAGTACTGAACACCTCTGTGCTCTTCTGTTGCTGATATTAATTTTGATATGAATTGGGCAGCAGTTTGTTTTGATAGTACAACAACCATTTAAGCTGTATTATCTTTTGCTATTCATGTTTCAGTAGTTCTTAATACTGAAATTTCATGTGTTTCAGCAACTATTGGAATTGTTGATTATACCAACTATGAGGATATGAAACAAGCGGTAAGTTTGAATTTGTTCTATTGCATTTTACTTTTCAGAATGGAGTTTGTGTACACTGCCATGTGCCATCTGGAAATTCATGTTATGGTTGGTTCCTTTAATAATAGAAAAAGGACACTTTGTGATATGCCAGACGCCTACTTTCTCCCCAATCATGCATGTGCTTTTGTTCCCGTGAAGATACACCTGACAAGCAGTTTTTTGTTACCTTACAGATAAGAAAGCTTGATGACTCAGAATTCCGTAATGCATTTTCACGGGCATATATCAGGGTATGGTCATACTGGAAATGTTTCTGTACTTCATTCAACCTAATCTCAAGTTGAAGATTTACGTACTTATGGACATGTGCTGTTATAGGTGAGGGATTATGATTCTACTAAGCGCAGCCGGTCTCGTTCCAGAGGTAGAAGCCACAGCCGCTCTATCTCCAGAAGCAGAAGCCGCAGCCGCTCGATCTCCAGAAGCAGAAGCCACAGTTATAGCAGAAGCAGGAGTCCAAGGTATGGTTCGAATCTCATAATGCTTAAATGAGTTTGTTATGGTAACAACAACATGAACATTATTACAACATGCTGTTTTTTTCTTCCGGATCTAGGTCTGCTTCTCGGTCTCACTCACCTGTGAAAGAAAGGTATGCACAGTTCCATTTTGATTTTGAATTTTTCAAAGTTAAGAAACTGAGTAGCTTTGGCATGTGTTATCTTCATATTGGCTATTGAAAAACTACACATGATTTTTTAAGAAATGGACCCCCTCCAATGTTGATTATTGAAATTTAATTATGTAATTAGCCTGTGTTATCCCATATCTCCCTCAAATAATTGCAAGAAAGGAAATGTCGTTAACTTAAATGAGTTTACTGCTGTTCTCTGCTTCCAGATCTAGGTTGGCTTCTCGGTCTCGCTCACCTGTGAAGGAAAGGTATGCATAGTTCCATTTCGATTTTGAATTCACAACATATTACATAGTACATGGAATGCTTTCGATTCATTGAGATGGTGTGATACTGAGATTCTCGGATTAATACTATGTTACAAAGTTAAGAAACTAAGTAGCATTTGCATGCATTATCTTCAATTTGCCAATAAAGAAACTACATATGATTTTCTAAGAACCCCCTCCAATGTTGAACATTCAAATTTGATTATGTGATTAGCCTGTCTGATCCCATATCCCTCTCTAATAATTGCAGGACACAAAATATTGTAAAATGAAATAGGGCCGGCTCTTTATATTCTCATATAATTTGTCATTTCCTTTCTGGTTTGTACTTTAAATGTTATGCTTTCGAGATGCATTTTTTCTTCTGTACATGCACGAGTTTCCACTCTCTGATGATTAAACATGCAGAAAACTGGATAGCTGTCATTTGTTGTTGAAAATTTGCTCTTGTTTTTCCTAGATTTGGGACATGCAGCGATCTGGGTTGCGTTGGTAGGATATTGGATGCGTTGAGAACCAAGGGATGGTTTGGAACGTTGGATAGTTCTGCTGGCTAGTGACATACTGTATGACAAGTGGACTACAACCAGCGATAGGAGCAAGATAGGGCTGGCTCTAAACATATATGGACTTATGGAGTGCATTTCGTGGTATAATCGAAGTACTATTGACTTACGCATTTATATTCTCAAATGTAAACCTCGGCCTTGCACCCCTATTCTCAAACATAAACCTCACCTTAATGTTGAAGTTTATTTATAAATTACACTTTCTGATGAAATAAGTGTGTTTAGCGGTTAGCTCTTTAACCAATTTGTGATCTACCGTGGGTTCATCTTCATTTGGAAGAGTTGTGATTTCCTTTCTCAAAAAAAAAAGATTTATATTTACTTATATAAGGTCTGTCATGGTTTTTCAAAAGATGACATGTACAGTGAAAAAAGGTGGTCCCTTTACCTATGCTCATCCAAAACACTTCACATGTTTAATGTTTATTGCTCTCATGTGTATTGATGTTACCATATTCACCCATATTTTGATCAAACTGTTGTAATAGAGCATTACTGAGTAACAATTTCTTGGTTTTTGGAACAATTTGCAGATCACCATCAAGATCCCCATCCCCTGCTACTTCTGTAAGTTTCCAAACGAGTAACTTATATTCTATAATTTGTTCCATATAGTAACCATTGTCTCGTGCAGCCTCCTCGTGAAAAGTCGGCAAGCAGGAGCCCTGTCAAGAGCAGAAGTTTATCCCGATCCCAGTCTCCTGTCCGTGACATTAACCAAAAAAACTGTATTTTTGTGAGCCTTTAATATGCTTGAAGTTTCCATACTGATGGTCAATGCTTCCTTTCAGGTGAAATCTGAGTGAAGATGGATGCACTTGAAGCTGCCAGAAACTATTTCATGATTTGTGGAGCTGGGTTTCGGAAGGCAGTAGATTGTGGATTATGGTTTATCTGTTTCTGCATTACCATTGTTGTTACTTTTCAGAAGAGAAAGCCGTGTTATTTCACTGTTGCTTGGTCATGTCGTAATATCTGTCAGAAAGATTGCTTTACATGCTTAGCGTTTTACTTGCCATCACCAATCTATCAGACCTCGTTGCACATGATGCTCTAAGTTCATGCTATACAGCACTATGAACTCTGCTATATTCTTAGTTCAACTATCTGTGGTAACTGCAGGAAGCTTTTGCGCTTCAATTATTGTTTGTTTTCTTTAGACTTTTAAAGCTTGTGGTTGTGTACTTGTATGCACCTGTTATGTTGTAATTCTATAGAGTGGTTTTCCTCGCTTAATTGTTGACATGTTTTGTTGTTTGGTGTAGTTGTGCGACCACTGATGCGTGCTATGGTCCTGCTGACGTGGCGTGGCTTGGCTTGGCCTGCCCTAGTATTGTTGGTTCTGTTTGGTTCAATCCGTGATGACTTTCGACTTTATCCCGGTTTTGTCTTGATTGGGGAGTTGTCAGCCACGGAGAAGACGCTATGCTCAGCTGAGTAGCTGACTCATCCCATCTCGGGCGTGTTCGGTTGCCTGCAATGGACTCATTTACTGTAAAATCTATTTTTAACCGCCAAACTTTCACTTCAGTTCAATTTTTATTTTGAACTATGAAACTCACCCTACTCTTTTAAGACCAGGTGAGTTCTAATCTAAGACTGATTTTCGCAATGCGTTTTTTTTCCAATCTCCATCAAGATCAGTCTCGGGGCGAAGCTTGCCTGGTTTTGAAAGTGAAAACAATCGGTTTATTTAGTTTAGGGCGAAAGACTTTGTAAAGATTCAAGGGTTAAAAATAGACTTCACCCTTTTTTTTTCTCTGACTGCTGTGTTTGGAATTAATTATGAAATCTGTTTAAATATTGGTTGTCAGCTTGTTCTTAAATTTATGTTTCTAGAGAGTACAGACTCCAAGAATTTATGTTGTTGTTAATATGTTGGGCTTTACTTGGAGGGATATGCCACCGCTGCAAGATTCTTCCTCGGCTCTGAGGGACACACCGCCGCTGATGGAGATCTGTCTTCCCTGTGGTCTCTGGCGGCTTTCCCATGAACCGAGAGGAGGGATCCTAGTAGGATGAGCACCGTCAACTCAATTCCGCTCATGTCGTCTTCTGTCGCCATCTTGATGCCGCATATCTGATGGTCGTTTTTTGCTGATTAGTAGCTGCTACATAGGTGAATAACACAGCCCTGGTTTCTCTTGGAGATAAATTCAATGGTTTGGATAATTAAGGGGGCCTAATGCCCCCATTTTAGAAGAGGACTTTGGGCAGTGTATTTAAGATAAACATAGTAGTTCGAGGGATCAAATGGGCTCATCCCGTTGTAATATTGGGAACATTTCCCACGAGAAAGCCCGTAGCTGTTGTATAGCCGATTGCTTGCACCATCAGTGTGCATCGCGTTACTCCGAGTATATGGGCATGTGTTGCATGGTGTATAGTGGATGGCCAACTGCTAGTTGGGTCTACTTGTTTCAACTATAATTTACATTCCATAGCTAATTTTGAATTTTACAACTTAATTTTAGAATAAATTTAGGCGTTCTTTTAATCACTTGCATCAATGAACGTGGTGTTCGGACTGCTAGGAGTAAGAGTGAAAAAGTCTTAAACTGCCCCCTTTAGATACTAGAATGGCAAAACACACGAATAAAAAAAATAATATTTTTCATAATTATATATGATAAAGAATTGCAAATTACATTGAAAAAAAATTGTTTGAATGGGCTACAAGAAAAATATTAGATAAGAAAGACCTGAAAGAAAAATTTTCAAGAGGTCCAAGGACCTCATACTAACTTCTCACACAGAGCCATATCAAAGGAAATTCATAGGATTCAAACATATGTAGTCCTTTGCTCCAAAAGACCATATAAGAGAACTTCATATACTAGCCTAGAGCCCGTGCGTTGCAACAGAAAACAAATTAAGTTTCTAACTTATTAAATCAATTAATAAGCATTTATTTAGTCTAAGTAATACTATGATTTGGAAAGAAAGAACCAATAGTGAAATGAAAAAAGACTTATTGAAATGTGGTGTAATAGTATAGATTGTGAGGCTAAGATGTTAGTGATAGGGGTGTTGTGAGAATGAACACCATCACTACTAATATAGTATAGATGATTCAAATCCTAAAAAAATATTCAATATTTATTTTGTTCTAAAGGAGTCCTTGTATCATTATATAAAAAAAGTCCTATTCTTATAATGTTTTTTAGAAACATAACACAAGCACAAGTGCTCACGTATGTCTCATACTCATCCCTATAAACACACACTTTATTTCTATAAACACCTTAAAAAAATTGGCCTGACATATATCTTGAGATTGACGATATCACTACGGACGACTCGCTATTCATGGATAAGTCGCCTACCACTAAAATGAATAAATAGCCATAAATGCGAGCATCCGTGTCACTTGAATCAAGGTGACAGGTTCACCTAACCAGTTGCTACGCTCACTGTTATTTTTGGTTGCATCAGCGATATGTTTTTAGTATGTAAGTCGCAAACAAAAAATGCTTTCCATAGAGGCCGCCATCAAAGGGCGAGTGGACCAATTTCACCATGTGCACATGTCCGTAGCACTGGATTCGGTATGCTAAGAAAGCAACGACTGAGTGTGCTTAGATGAGGCTAGTCCAAATGTCCCTTTCACAAGCAATGCTCCTAATGTTAGCTTAGATGGGTCTGAACCACCTTCCATTTGCATGCCAAAAGAAAGAGGGCACTGTCGTTGGTTCATATGCCCGATTTGATTGTGTGGCTCTTAATGCTCGTAAGTTGTAAGTAGATTGTTTGAACGAGTCTCGTCGTCTGCTTGAATTGTGAGCTTATGCGTCAGAACCAAAATTTTAGTTTTAGAAGCTGAGTGTTGGTTTTGCTTTTTTTTTTCCTTTGTAGTATATTTCCAGTATAAGCTTTTAAACTTCTAATAACATAGACATAGAAGTTTTTCCTGTAAAAAAATATTTTTTTCATAGCTCGTGAGCCGTAGTTCAAACGATTAGAGTTAAGTTACCACCAAAGACATTATTTCTCCTCCCATGTGGCAACTACTTGATACTCCTAGCTAGGGCTAGAAGTATATGGTTATAGCATTGAATCAAATTGTCACTCATAAGCAGGAACGGATCCGGTGTGAGTTGATAGGGGAGAGGAGGAAGAGGGAAAGGAGAAGAGTAGGGGGCTAGACACGGAAGAAGAAAATGAGCACCCTCAAAGTTCATTCAGCTGTCCTTGCTCAAGGGCTGTGGTGTTTAGGCTAGCTCATTAATTGGGTACGTCATCACTCATCACATTCAAAATAGGAGTATAGTGTATCATATTTATGTGCTTGTTTGTGGATCTTTTGGACGAAATCAAGTAAATCATGTATGTAACATCACCAAATATATAGTTATTGTTCCTATAATTTAATTTTTGCATATAGTTAATGGGGATTCTTTCCATATTTTGATTGGATAGTTGGATATTTTCCACAAATATTTTCTCCTCAATGGCAAAAGCATGGGTAATACAGAATATAATACATTACAAGAATTTATAAATGAAAAACAAAACATTTAGCACTGTTAGGTTTAGAAATGTAAAATATGACATTGTAGAGTAGGCATGTTTGCGGCGCTATTATGTATAGTGAAATGGACCAATATGTGACAAGGATATTGTGAAAGCATTGTGCATATGAATGGTGCCAACAGTATCCATGTTTTATATATAACTTCTATATAGTTACAAGTTACTATATTTTAAGGGCTCAACATGCAAACATGATGTGTTATCATCGACGATAATTATAACTTAAAACTTATACAAGCATGTCACATCATCTATAAATTATTGCATTCTAAAACTTAACATGTAATCATGTCAAAGTATCATTCCACGATATTTCAATATATAAACATCCACTATTTCTACAATATTTACATACTTTTATCTATAAATTTCATAGCAAAGTGGGGGGCATCATCTAGTTTATAATCTATTTATTACATTCTAGGGAAGCATGTTAAATTATCATTCCATGTAATTTTCAAATATTTTAACATATAAGCATCCATCGTTTCTATGATATTTAACATACATTTATCCACGTATTTCGCAGCAAAATATGAGGCGTTATATAGTTTATATTGTACTCCTCCATCCAGGAATTTAACATACTAGCAAGTTAAAGCTAGAGTAGGATGGAGTAATGGAGTAAGGGAGAATGTGGGGTAGTTTGATCCAATTATACTTATAATACCATTCTAATACATATGGCATGCTTTTTCTTCCTCTGTTAAAAGAATCCAAACTACTATCACTGTGGAGGCATACAACTACAGGAATCAAGTCCGCTACATACATTGTTGCTATTTATATTGCATGATAACTTTTACCTAAGAAATTACTTAAAATAGAGTGAATCGCACATTGGGCTGTTTTTTATTTTTTTAATGTTTCACTTTGGATTACCCTTTAACCAATCCTCTCACTTTGGACTATCTAATTTTACATTTGTTGCATTTCGAACAAACCCAAGTCCCTTCTCTAGACATGTCAGGCCTCTCATCTAGCGAAGGGTATAGTCTCTACATGGAACCGAATCCTCCGATTTAGCTTGATTTACATCAGAGGGACATCCAACATCATTGGTTTGTTCGTTTCGCATTAGACGGAACCGATCAACCTTAGCGGACAAATGGGCTTTCGCTTGGCCCGCTTCAACAAACCACCAGCCCACAAACTGCCTCGCTCTCAGCCGCGCCACTCGCCCATAGCAGCTGCCTCCACTCCCTACGCGACCGAAGCGTGGCCGGTGAGAGGGAGAGAAGTCAAGAGCCGCTTGTGAGGAGAAAACCGCCAGTGTTATCTCCGCCAAGCTCCGAGTAACACTTTTCCTAACCAAATAGTTGCATATGTATCCCCTTATCCAGGGCAAACTAGGCTAGGAAAAATGCAAGCAACCAAACACCCCCTAAGTGATGTAAGCGGGATCTAAAAATTGCCACATCAGATTTGTGCTTAGGTAGAGAAGAGAGAAGAAAAGTAGGCTACATATTTGTAGCTAATTGTAACATGGGCTTCAAGATGTCATGCGTATATGAGAGGTGGGCCATTTATTATTGGTGTAGACGTGTAGTATATATTTGTATGTACTATTGTATGACGTGTCAAATTTTTTATCTAGTAGTGGGCGGTATTGCACTATTCGTCCCAAAATATAACAACCTAGTATTGTATTAGACATCACCTAATTTCATCCAAATTTGTAGTAGTAGGTTTAGATTCAAAGTACGTGTCTAATACAATACTCTCTTCTTCTCAATTTGATCATCATATTTACAAATGGCACCAAGACCGAGGGCAAGAAAATATCATTCCTTTGAAATTAAACATCATCGATCATGGTGTTGTATTAGGCATGCACGTAGATATGGAAATGTGCAATTGCATGCATACGAGGCATGTCACGATACCATTTACTTATGCATAGGTAAACGAACAGACATGTAATGATGACATTTTCTACTGCACACATAAACGAACATACATGCAACAATGTCATTTACTTCTACACGAATAAACAAATAGATACCGCTTAGATGATGATCAACTTGAGAAGACCTTAAAAATATTAAGAGATCATCAATTTGAGATGGAGGGAATATAATTTAGTACAGAGGGGTATTAAATTTGCTCAAACGCCTACTATTGTACTCCCTCTATCCCAATTTGATCATCACCTAAGATTTTTGAGATTTTCTCAAAATGATCATCATCTAACAAAGTGTTTCTTTGTTTATTTATGCAAAGAGTATATGTGCATCGTCAAATACCCTGCATGCATGCATGCAACCAATCAATATTAATTTCTATTGGTTCAACCCATGCATCATTTTAAAGTGTGAATTAATTTTGTTGGGCATGAAGTAACGGAGCATCTTGATCGATGAAGATTAATTTCAGAATGATGGATGTCTTGATGTTCTTGATCTTGGTATCTTTTACTTTCGGTTGTATCGTAATTTTGACAAATTGACCCTTCTCAAAAAAAATTATTTCAAAAATAAAACGTAACAAAAATGTGTTTCAAAAATAAACCGCAACCTCAGCCCCATGCCAAATGGCCTGAGATCCAATAGGTCAGTGCCACGTATTTTGGTGCTGAGATATGTGCTGAGTTGATACGTTTTATAGGTCAGCAGGAGAGGCGTTGACCCTCAAGCACACATTAACAAAATTGTATGCTATAAAACATGGCAAACTAATAAGTGGTTTGGTGGTGTGGGAGGTCGGCAATTTTATAGGTGGTCATGGGTTCAAGATAAAATCCTGGTTATCCAACCTTTTTTTTGCCTCTTTTTCCTGAGCAGACTAAAACAAAAGAAAAAACATACCAAACCAAGGATCTAACCCTAGACCTTATGGTTGCAAAGAAAACATTCTACCAATACAACAACAGCTTTAATATGAATAGGTCGAGTGAGTGTATTAACATGCTTGAGGTTAGCGCCAAAAGGGCACACGTTGTGATGTGACCATGACTACCATTGATTCAACCATTGCTAACATCAAGATCAAGTTGCCCAAGTGCTGGATTCCAATTCGGCCACCTACTACAGTGCTGATTTCAAACGGTCGCCAAATATGCATACGAGCTCCATTTTGGATACATAAGTACTTGATGGAAAGGTCTCGGAGTTCTCTTTCCAACAGATCCAGCCTCATCTCTAAATTCCAATTTTTCAAGGGGCTTACGTCTGAAATCCAGGTTATGCTTGCTAATGTGACATATAATCATATTGGACACCTATTCATGCTTGCTCGTAGCATTGAGAGTCAAATTTTACAAGATTTCACATCAAATGCGAGAAAGCATGAACAATGTGATTTATCTTTTGTTTCTGAATCTCCTATATTGTTGTGCAATGATGATATGTAAATATGAAAGGAGCAATCTTTTATGTCTCCTGTTACTAACGTTTTGCAGGAAGTTCAGAACATTAACCAAAAGAAGGAGAATGATGTTCCTCAAAAGAAAGAGGAGAAGTATGAAGCACATGCGATGTCTGAAGAAAGTTTACAAGGTAAATTAAATGGTGCTGAAATAAATCAAGGTGAGTATTCTCAAGCTGAGCTACATATGTCTATTTTTCATGCTATAGTAGAGCAACCATTAGTAGAACCAATTGTTGATATTCCTTTGTCACAAGTTGGTTTATTTTCTATTCCTTGTGATAAAGAAGAGTTGTGTGATAATGCTTCACTTATATCCATTCCACAACTAGTGAATGAACATGCTATTTCTAATGTTAGTTCTTTATGTGTTGATTTTAAGCATGTTGTTCACATTGCTAATGGAGTAGAGGAACGTGAATTCATATTTTCTTTAAATACATTGGGCTATGTTCTATTTGATGATTTTTGTGAGCTCGATAATTTGAAGGAGAAATTATTTGCTATTAATTTGTCATGTCCATCTAATACTATATTTCATATCTTTGGCAAATATAATGATAGAGAAATATATTTGGTGCATAGAGTTTACATAAGTTTGGATTTAGAACCTCCTGTAGATGTAGATAAAAATTGCAAGCTAGAGAGACATGTTATTGCTAATCCTATTATGTCGAGTTTCTCTTGTTTTGATGGAAAGAAACAAGTTGTTCTAAATGGTCTACGCGAAGAGCACCATATGGAAAACTGGAGGACGGTTTTCCGTGAAGAAGGGGAGGATGATGTGACCATGGCTACCATTGATTCAACCATTGCTCACATCAAGATCAAGTTGCTCAAATGCTGGATTCTAATTCGGCCACCTACTACACCGTTGACTTTAAACGGTCGCCAAATATGCATACGAGTTTCGTTTTAGGTTCATGAGTACTTGATAGAAAGGTCTCGGAGTCCTCTTTCCAACGGGTCAGCCTCATCTTCAAATTCTATTCCAGTCGACCGCAATCACAGAAACAAGATGCTACGTCACCTATAATGGGCCTATGGGCTTGTAACTTTATCTGGAACCCTGGCCCAAGTGAGGCCCATGTGGGGTGCGCCCAACCTGGTGAAGCACGACCTAGGAACCCCCTTGGTCGTCCTCCCACTCCTTTAAATAGCTAGGTACCCCTTTAGATTTTCTCTGGTTTTGTTAGATTAAAGTTTTAGTCATTGCTACTTTATCTTGTAGTTATGTGTGTCGGCTAAACCACCTAGTTACTTGTCTTTGGAACCCCACCTTATACCTTATCGTGAGCTTTAATTCCTATTTACAATTTCGATTGCTTTTGTCTTGTTTTTACTTGTTTCTTCGATTTGTTTGTAGGAATAAGATTGATTTGCACCGGCAAGATCAACAACCCACGGAGAGGTGTATCGATCGTTAAGGCGCAACACAACATCGTCTTGTACGGTTGTAGTCGGGTCGTCAACTTTTCTCTCAAATCGTAGGTATCATCAATTCACCGAAAGATCGGGACAACCAGATCCTTGAGCGTATTGAGTGGAGCTCAGGGTTTATCACGTTGACGTCATGCTGACCTAGAAAACGTACCAGTTCAGCACATATCTCAGCGCCAAAATACATGGCGCTGACCTGTTGGATCTCATCGTTATTGGGCATGGCGCTGAGGTCATGGTTTATTTTTGAAATAAGTTTTTTTCATGGTTTATTTTTGAAATAAGTTTTTGAGCAATTTGTCAAAATTTCGGTTGTACTGCTTACTTTTTCTTAATCTTTAGAGCGATGCAAGCAGGACCCGCTTCCCTCATCATTTGCATACACTAGTGATTAGCGCCACACACACGAACTCCATCTACACGTTCGCTTTGCCAACAAATAATAAACAATCCATGGACATAATGCATCATCTCGGAACCACCTATAAATCGTGCGTCGGATTTCACCCTAAAAAGTCGAGCGTTCAAATGTTTCAGTTGACTACTGAGTGAAACATTAAATAGTACATGGTGAAACATCAAAATATTTGCAATACATAATGAAAACACACATTGAAACACGTCGTTATCACGTATGAAACAATGTGTTTAACGTTTTGAACCATATGTTTTTCTTTCATCAGAATATAATCATGCCATATCTTGTTGTAAAGATTTAATTACAATGAATTCAACGGTGTGATCGGACTGTAGATTGGATAAGTAGTTTAGAAGAAAAATTGTTTTGAAGATTACTAAATACATATATGCATGGATAGAGTGGAGAGAAAGCTAATTATATGTTAGGAGAGAGAGCAGGGTAGATGCATCCAATACTTTATCAGTTATCGATGAAACATTTAGTTATACATAGTGAAACAAAAAAGTAATCATTGAAATATTTAAATTTATTTTGTGAAACACAGTGAAAACCTATGGTGAAACATGTCACTGTTGCGTATGAAACATTAAGTTTTAACGGTTTGAAACATATGTTTTTCTTTTATCAGAATATAATCATGGCATATCTTGTTGTAAAGATTTAATTATAACGAATACAATAAGGTGATCGGATCAAAAATCAGATAAGTAATTGAGAAGAAAAAATATTTTAAAAATGACTAAATACATGCATATTTGGATGGAGCGAGAGAGAAACAATATAGTGACAGGCTCTGATGAGAGAGTTCTCAACTCATTTCTCTCGTTTTTTGCGTATATGTTTTTCAAACGGTTAAACAGTGTGTTTTTTTAAAAGATTTTATATAAAAGCTGCTTTAAAAAATCATATTAATCTATTTTTTAAAAAAATTTAACAAATACTTAATTAATCATGTGTTAATGAGTCATTTTGTTTTGCGTGCACACCAGGCGAGTTTCCCGTGTAAGCTGTGTCCGATTTTCTTTCTTTAGTGGCTAGCGATAGGAAGCATTCTCGCATCATCTCCCCAACATTACATCCCCTCCACACAAAAAAATCCAACCACCTTCCCCCCTCCCCCCTCCTCCTTCCGGCGATCCAAAGCGAAACCAAATTCATTTTGCTCCAGCCTTCGTCGCGCCGGGAAAGTTGGAGGCCGCCATGAGCTCCGACGAGGACGCGGCGTCGACGTGCGGCGGAGGCAAGAAGAAGGCGGTGTCGGAGGGGGGCTCGCCGTCGTCGTCCTCGCCACTGTTGGTGCTGACGGACGACGTGCTGCTCCAGATCCTGGGGAGGCTGGAGGGGGACCCGCGGGACTGGGCGAGGGCGTCGTGCGCGTCGCCGCGGCTCGCCGCGCTGCTCAGGGCGACGCGTGCTCTCCCCGCCGAGCTGCTCCCGCCCCCGTCCCCCGACGGCGCGCCCAGGGCGTGGGCCGCGCTCCACAAGCTCTCCGTCTGCTGCCCCGGCCTCCTCTGCGCCGGCGTCCTCCTCGAGCCCTCCGATGACTTCGGCCTCGAGCTCGACATCGGCCCCGACTTCTCCATCCTCGCCCCCTCCCCTTCCCCCTCCCCTTCCCCCTCCCTCGACGAGGCCTCCACCGCTACCTCCGCCCCCGCCGCGGCGCGGCGAGGGGTGGTGTCGGGGAGCAGGAGGAGGGCGAGGAGGTGGCTGGGGACGGTGGGGGCGCACCTGGCGACGGGGTCGTGGACGCTGAGCAGGGAGCAAGGGAACAAGCTGCTGGCGAGCAGATTCCGCGGCGACCGCCTCTACATCTGCGACTGGCCGGGGTGCGTCCACGCGGAGGAGCGGCGCAAGTACATGGTGTTCCGCGGCGTGTTCCACGACTTCCCCAGGTCGCAGGTGCGGTGCGCCCTGCGGGACACCCGCCGCCCCACCGTCGCCCTCGACTGCGCCTTCTGCGGCTGCACCGAGGCCTGGGACCTCTACGCCGCCTTCTGCCTCCGCAACTTCTACGGCTACCACGACGACGGCGAGCCCGTCGTCCGCGCCTTCGTCTGCGAGAACGGCCACGTCGCCGGCGCCTGGACCGAGCGGCCCCTCTACTCCTGACTCACTCCGACACCATCACACCATGGTTTGGTATGCCTCTACTGCTTTGCTCTCTGATGCCGCCATGGCGCCATTGCGAAGAATGTCAAGCAAACCTTACTACGTGCTTGTGATAATTACTTCATGTGTATAATATACTACTAGCAATGTGGGTTTCAGTTCATCACCTCTGAGATTATGCAGGAGTTGTGTGATGCATCTCTTTATCTTGTTAGAGATGATGCCTAAGCTACCGTAATAACGTGGTTATCGTGCCGTCAAGTGAATTCGCAGTTCTTGCGATCGATTAAGTGTAATTTTCTGATGATTAGCACAAGAACACAGTTATGATGCAAGTGATGTGTTATGTTATATTTACTGAGGCAGTGACTCAGTGATTCTCTGCTTGCTGATGAGCTGGGGATTTAGAATTTGCATCAGCTGTTCTTGGCTTCTTGCTTGCTGCTGGTTTGCAGACCTGATTGATGTACATGCATTGCAATCTCCAGCTTTATTATTATTATCTTCATGGAAGTAGATTTTTCAATGTTCTTGCTCTACAACCTGAAAAAAACTTCGCTTGCCCTTCCTGATTGGATTTAAAATTCTCATTGATCTCGTTGATATGCCTAATCTTTGGCAATTCAGATGCAACTAGCCTCACTCACACTGTCACACACACTGTCAAAAGTGTCGATCATGCATGCATCTCCTTTCTGAATATTGTATAGTAACTTGGCAGCCTGCAAAAGTGGCTATTATATGATACTATTATCAATTGCAACTTGGCAATGGCAAGCACTTGCC